>OVBL01000284.1:1200000-1800000 GCA_900406555.1 Pseudoturritis turrita | reverse complement strand
ACTGCAATCTATCGGCCAACAGAGAGAAAGGAGATCTATAGACGATTTGTTTTGTTAGGGTTTCAACTTTAAACTTTGAGAGTATATATATACACACACGAAACTTATAGGCCTTTAGATGCCCAAACAACTCGTTTGCTCATCAAGTTGTCCATTGTGTGTGTTTTAGCTTACTTCTCAACTAGTAAATAGTCAAAATATCAAAAAAATTGTTAAAAGATAATATTCTGAAATCATATATTTTAATATTATACGAAAATATCAATACCAAAAAAATTAAAAATGAAGATTAGCATTACTGAAATAGGAAGAAAAATATACAAATATAAGGTTATGTTATCTATAATATTCTATATATATATATTAATTAAGGAGACATTAAAAATAAAAAAATCATACGTGTCGTTCAAAAAGCGATTTAGGGGACACGTCATTTAATTTAACCAATTAAAATATTTTAATTAAAATTATATGTCGTACTGGAAATCTCTATGTATTATTATTAATTTTATAACATAAGTCCAGTAATACATGTTTTATTAATTTAAGCCCAACTAAATATAATATTTTAGACTTACCTATTGATGGTACCGGGTTTAACACCCATCGTCAAGACCCGACCCAGATCCGAATCGACTCGAAGCTTCGCTAGGAAAGCATACGAACCAGGCCCACGAAGACGAGTTCGGCCCAAAAGACGAGCTCGGCCCAGACCCATGATGTTCAGCCGACCTAGCAGTCTTCGAGGAAAAAGAAAAAAATTAACATAAAAAATAGAAAATCGCTTAGAATTAGAAAATTTTCCATATCGTTGAGCTAAGAGAATTAGTGTAAATACTCATTCTCTTTATTAATGATCTCAAGTGTCTGTTAGACTGTTACAATGTTTACATACAAACACTAAACTAAGAATAATCGAAAATGAGAATTACACCATAAATACATTAAACCGAAATTGATCCTTAACCAATCTTATTTTCTATACACGCTCTAATAATTTCCCTAAACAAATTACCATAGTGAAGGTACTATTGCGATGGTTATTATAACGCACAATACAAATATGCATGTATTGTGTAACGATGCGGTTAATCTCTCTTAAAGCTGTTTGAATAAGATCCAATTATTTGATTCAACGACGTGTTACTTTATTTGCTAACCATGTGACTAAGAAGCTCACGCAGTTTTATTAATTCAATGACTTTTTTCATTGGCACTTTTATTTGGCTATATCTCAAATAAATCATTGGATAAAAATTCTAAAGATGAATGGTTCAAAAATATTTTAGAATCTTCGTAAAATCAAAACTTTAAAGAATTCGAATATACGATGGAATCTTAAAACATGAAAGCAACACACTAAAGAGGTGGGATCAAAGTACTTGGTTCTTGCGAAGAACAAGAAATTAAATTATAGTAGGGTGATATCTATGTTTTTTTTTTTTTTTTTGATAAAGGGGTTATATCTATGTTTGAGGAAGTTACATATAAATATATAAATTAAAATTGTCATCGGTTGCACACAAAAAAAAAGACATTGTCATCAAAAAATGCGAGAGAGGGAGTCTGGCTACTGTCTCTTCCCCGCCGCCATGGCTTCCGGCCTCTCGCCGGACCCTGATCCACCAGACCCACCATCCCACCCCAACTTTCCACCCATCCCCAACCTTTCTTTCATCTTTCCCTGCTTTTTTTTTATCTCTTGCATTTTTGTTTGTTTGTTTGTCGTCGGTGTTTTCTTCGGTTTTCGGATTTCCGATAACCGGAGAGGTAAGATTTTGTGTCCCTCGGTCTCTCCTAACGGATGGGTTATGACCCGGAGTTTTCGGTTCCGGTGGTGGGATTTTTTTTGGTTACAGTGGTGGGTTTTATGTCGGTTCCATGGCAGAGATTGCGATCTCCAATCGCAAAGGTTCCTTTAGAAATAAAAATACTATATAATTTTTGGTTGATATATAAGAAGAAAACATTATATTTTAAATTAATCAGAAATTTGGGTGCTAAATAAAAATACTATATAAAGGGAGAATTTTAAAAATACCACTTTTGAAATATTATTTTGTAAAAATACCACCATGAGTTCTCTATTTTTAAAAATACCAAAAATTAATGATTTTTAACACTTAAATCCTAAAAGTTTAAACTTTAAAAAGGGTTTTGACCCTACCAAACCCTAAATCCTCAAAACTAAACTCTAATATAATATAGTTAACACAAACATAAATGATATTTTGAATAATTGATATAATATTAGTGGCATTTTTGAAAAGTGGTATTTCTCAAAATTTCTCTATAATAAAAGGAAAACCATTTTTTCTAAATTAATCAGAAACCTCGGTGCTAAATAAACATAACAGTAAAAACATGTTAAACACGACACCACTAACGATCAATGACATGATGCCATGTTTTGTTTGTTTTCACAATTATGCAATTTTTGCGTTCAAGTTTTTATAATTAATTTAGAAATAAAAATACTATATAGTTTTTGATTGATATATAATATAAGAGAAAAAATATTATATTTTTAAATTAATCAGAAATTTGGTGCTAAATAAAAATACTATATAATATATGAATGGTATAATAAGATGAAAACAATATTTTCTAAATTAATTAGAAACTTGGGTGCTAAATAAACATAATGGTAAAAATTGTTAAACATGACACCGCTAACGATCAATGACGGGATGCCATGTTTTGTTTGTTTTCACCATTATGCAATTTTTGCGTTCAATTTTTTAATTAATTTAGAAATAAAAATACTATATAATTTTTGATTGATATATAAAAGGAAAAACATTATACTTTAAAAAACATTCTATTTTTCAATTAATCAGAAATTTGAGTGCTAAATAAAAATACTATAATATTTGATTGATATAATAAAAAGAAAACCATTTTTTCTAAATTAATAACAAATTTGTGTGCTAAATAAATATAACGATAAAAACAGGGTTAAACACGACACCGCTAACGATCAATGACGGGATGCCATGTTTTATTTGTTTTCGCAATTATGCAATTTTTGCGACACCGCTAACGATCAATGACGGGATGCCATGTTTTGTTTGTTTTCACCATTATGCAATTTTTGCGTTCAATTTTTTTAATTAATTTAGAATTAAAAATACTATATAATTTTTGATTGATATATAAAAGGAAAAATATTATACTTTTAGAAACATTATATTTTTCAATTAATTAGAAATTTGGGTGCTAAATTCAAATATTATAATATTTGATTGATATAATAAAAAAACCATTTTTCTAAATTAATAACAAACTTGTGTGCTAAATAAACATAACGATAAAAACAGGTTAAACACGACAACGCTAACAATCAATGATGAGATGCCATGTTTTATTTGTTTTCACAATTATACAATTTTTGCGACACAGCTAACGATCAATGACGGGATGCCATGTTTTGTTTGTTTTCACCATTATCCAATTTTTGTGTTCAATTTTTTAATTAATTTAGAAATAAAAATACTATATAATTTTTGATTGATATATAAAAGGAAAAACATTATATTTTTCAATTAATCAGAAATTTGGGTGCTAAATAAAAATACTATAATATTTGACTGATATAATAAAAAGAAAACCATTTTTTAAAATTAATCAGAAACTTGTGTGCTGAATAAACATAATGATAAAAACAGGTTAAACACGATACCGCTAATGATCAATGATGGGATGCCATGTTTTATTTCTTTTCACAATTATACAATTTTTGCGTTCAATTTTTTTAATTAATTTAGAAATAAAAATACTATATAATTTTTGAGTGATATAGAAAAAACATTATATTTTAAATTAATCATAAATTTGGGTGCTAAATAAAAATACTAAATAAAAACATTATATAATTATTTGATTGATATAATAAAATGAAAACCATTTTTATAAATTAATGAGAAATTTGGGTGCTAAATAAATATAATAGTAAAAATATATTAAACACGACAGCGCTAATGATCAATGACGGGATGCCATGTTTTATTTGTTTTCACCATTATGCAATTTTTTGCGTTCAATTTTTTTAATTAATTTAGAAATAGAAATACTATATAACTTTTTATTGATATAAAAGAAAAAACATTATATTTTTAAATTAATCAGAAATTTGGGTGCTAAATAAAAATACTATAATATTTGATTGATATAATAAAAAGAAAACCATTTTTTCTAAATTAATGAGAAATTTGGGTGCTAAATAAATATAATGGTAAAAACAGGTTAAACATGACACCGCTAACGATCAATGACTGGATGCCATGTTTTGTTTGTTTTCACAATTATGCAATTTTTGCGTTGAAGTTTTTAATTAATTTAGAAATAAAAATACTATATAATTTTTGATTGATATATAAGGAAAATATTATATTTTTAAGTTAATCATAAATTTGGGTGCTAAATAAAATATTATATAATATTTGATTGATATAATAAAATGAAAACTATTTTTCTAAATTAATCAGAAACTTGTGTGCTAAATAAACATAACGGTAAAAACATGTTAAACACGACACCGCTAACGATCAACGACAGGACCCCATGTTTTGTTTGTTTTCACAATTATGCAATTTTTGCATTCAAATTTTTTAATTAATTAGAAATAAAAATACTATATAATTTTTTATTGATATATAAGAAAAAACCATTATATTTTAAAATTAATCATAAATTTGGATGCTAAATAAAAATACTAAATAAAAACATTATATAATATTTGATTGATATAATAAAATGAAAATCATTTTTCTAAATTAATCAAAAACTTGGGTGCTAAATAAACATAACGGTAAAATATGTTAAACACGACACCGCTAACGATCAATGACGGGATGCCATATTTTGTTTGTTTTCACAATTATGCAATTTTTGCGTTCAAGTTTTTAATTAATTTAGAAGTAAAAATACTATATAATTTTTTATTGATATATAAGAAAAAACATTATATTTTTAAATTAATCATAAATTTGGATTTTAAATAAAAAATACTAAATAAAAACATTATATAATATTTGATTGATATAATAAAATGAAAATCATTTTTCTAAATTAATCAAAAACTTGGGTGCTAAATAAAGATAACGGTAAAAACATGTTAAACACGACACCGCTAACGATCAATGACGGGATGCCATATTTTGTTTGTTTTCACAATTATGCAATTATTGCGTTCAAGTTTTTAATTAATTTAGAAATAAAAATACTATATAATTTTTTATTAATATATAAGAAAAAAATTATATTTTTAAATTAATCATAAATTTAGATGCTAAATAAAAATACTAAATAAAAATATTATATAATATTTGATTGATATATAATAAAATGAAAATCATTTTTCTAAATTAATCAAAAACTTGGGTGCTAAATAAATATAACGGTAAAACATGTTAAACACGACACCGCTAACGATCAATGACGGGATGCCATATTTTGTTTGTTTTCACAATTATGCAATTTTACATTCAAGTTTTTAATTAATTTAGAAATAAAAATACTATATAATTTTTTATTGATATATAAGAAAAAAAACATTATATTTTTAAATTAATCATAAATTTGGATGCTAAATAAAAACATTATATAATATTTGATTGATATAATAAAATGAAAATCATTTTTCTAAATTAATCAAAAACTTGGGTGCTAAATAAAGATAACGGTAAAAATATGTTAAACACGACACCGCTAACGATCAATGACGGGATGCCATATTTTGTTTGTTTTCACAATTATGCAATTTTTGCGTTCAAGTTTTTAATTAATTTAGAAATAAAAATACTATATGATTTTGATTGATATATAAGAAGAAAACATTATATTTTTAAATTAACCATAAATTTGGGTGCTAAATAAAAATACTAAATAAAAACATTATATAATATTTGATTGATATAATAAAATGAAAACCATTTTTCTAAATTAATCAGAAACTTGGGTGCTAAATAAACATAATGGTAAAAATATGTTAAACATGACACCGCTAACAATCAATGACGGGATGCCATGTTTTGTTTGTTTTCACAATTATGCAATTTTGCGTTCAAGTTTTAAAATTAATTTAGAAATAAAATACTATATACTTTTTTATATATATAACAGAAAGACTAATTATTTTTAAATTAATCATATATTTGGTTGCTAAAGAAAAATATTATATAATATGATTGGTATAATAAGATGAAAACATTTTTTCTAAATTAATCAGAAATTTGGATGAAAGAAAAAAGGTTTTAGAAATTGAAGTGAAAGAAAAAAAAACATTTAAAAATTGGGTATAAATAGGAAAAACAAACGTTTTAGATTCAAATTTAGAAAAAGGAAAAACGGTTTTTAAAACAAAAAAAAAAAGGAAAAAAGGTTTTTAAAAAGCTTAATGCTAATGCCACAGTTTACGGTAAAATGATAACATAAACAAATTCACAAGATGATGCGAGATAGAAAACAGTCAAATATCACAATTAATTATCTAAAACCCAGATTACTTAGTGGATCTAAAATCAGCTTAAGTCTATTTTCACATTTGTCAGAAAACTTAAAATTTAACCACGAACAAAACAACGAATGGACGAAGAAGATAATCAAACCGAAAAAAACAGAGTGGCCCAAAAGAAAAAATAAAACAAACCCTAAAAAATAATGTGAAACAAAGAACAATTAATCCAAACAAGGAAAAGAATAGATCGTACCTGAAGATAGGCAAACAGAGAACGTGGGAAATAAGCGACGAAGAAGATGACTTTATAACCGGGTTGACTCGCCGACTCGCCTTCTCGACCCAGCACTTTTCTCAACAACAAGTCTGAGGTTATATATATATCGCAAATTGTCACGCAAAATAAATTTAAACAAATTTCCGCAAACATAAAAGAGACCTTTGAAGAAACATACAAAGCCGTTTTTAAAATTTCTAGGATAAAAAAATGATCAATGGATATACATGAAATTGAGCCAAGAAAAATAGACGAAGAGAGCAAAGACGGATGCTTTAGAGGAAGAAGAAAATCAAAAAAAAAAAAAAAAACAGAGTGCCGCAGAAGAAAAACAAAAAACAAACCCTAAAAACAATTAATCAAACAAAGTAAACAAAAAAACAAAAAAAGAAGCAAAGATTACCTGAAGAGAACGTTGGAAACAAGTTTTTTTCTTCAACGGAGATAAGCGACGACATGAAGAAGATGACTTCAAAGTCGGGTTGACTCGCCGACTCGCCTTCTCGACTCAGAGGAAGAGAGAAATAGAGAGAGAGTGTTTTAAATGTAAGACTAGTTTTATCTTTATTTTTTCTGTCTTGTTCCAAGTAGAAGAAGCATTAGGGTCTCTATTTATGAGCAGGAAGATGTAATTAACGGTCAAAAATCATTTAATTTTTTTAAAATATTCTGACCGTTGGGGTTAATTAAGCGATGGGTTTAATTAACGGTCAAAAATATTCTTACATTTTTGGTCAAAAATATTCGATTAATTTGGATTTTCGGTTGGGTTTCATAAAATTTAGGTTTAGAAGGGTTTTGGTTTAGATAATTAGATGTACATAAATTTATATACCGTTCGGTTTATTATAAATCATGTTCGGGTTTAAATCGATAAATTTCGGTTTGATGTCTTTAAATCAATCTTTCAAACGGCAGCGTTTCATGGGGAGGCTTGGCACGTTTCTTTCAGATCTGATGATCTTTTTCTTCTCCAGATTCTAACCCAGAAAATCTCTTTCCCGGGAAAATCCAACTCTGGGAAAAAGAAAAGTTGAAAAATATCGCACGGCGATACGATACCGCTTCATCCATCGTCTCAGTCAGACATCGACGAGATCGAGAATCTGATTAACGAAAGCGTCCAATCAGGTCCAGGAACCGTCCTCGCCGCTCGTCCGCCGAGCCCAACCAGGCCTTCGATTCTCGTTTCTTCCTCTCCGTTTATGCAATCGAACCTTCCACCGCTTCCTTCGTCGTCGTCTTCCGCTCAGAAAGTGACACCTGTTCCGTCCCTCCGCCTCTTCCGGCGGTAAGTAACTCCCAAGGACCACATACGATTGGAGCGAGTGGGTTTGGATCTCCGCCTAATACGTTGACGGAGCCTGTATGGGACACTGTGAAACGAGATCTGTCTCGGAAAAGCGCTTAGGGATTGGGATCTTTGGGGACCGTTTTTCTTCATCGTGTTCTTGGGTCTGACTCTTTCATGCTCAGCTTCCGTCAAGAAGGTTACCTCTCTCATATTCATGTTTCTTCTTCTTCATCTTCTTCATTAGACGCATTCGAGAATGTAGATAGTCTATAACGTCTTTGCCATAAGATTGGTCTCCAATGGTGATTTATTGCAAACAAGGACCTAGGGTGGATTGTGCTTCTTGTGGCATTGTTCATCACATTTGATTTTGAGGCACAAACTGATTTCATGAACAACAACAAGTGCAATAGTTTTCCTTTTCTTACCGTAGTAGCATTTGGTGACTAAAACTTGAGAGGATTTAGGTTGAAGTGTTGTAATCACAGCTTAGCTTGTCATATTGAATGTGGCCAGTCCATCATAGGTTCATGTGTACAAATAGTTTGATATTTGGATTAAGAAGATACACGTATGTACGCAACGTCAGTGTTTCTTCTCGTTCTCTGAGACTTTCACAGCCTGAGCTATCCTAGCTTGTCACAAAAACATTAGAGAATTGCATGTGTTATGGATATTTCTTCATCTATTGGAATGCCACTTGGTCTCATTCCTTTTTCCCTATGATTCCAATCCGAGGTATTTGCGGTGGCATTTGCACTATTAACAGCGGGGGCAGTGATCCTTACACTAAACGTGCTTCTCCTGGTAAAATGCCACTCCTTGCTCTTGTACCCACTACCCATATAGGTTTGATTTCGTGCTTATACGTTGTGCTGTGTCGTTATGAACAGGGTGGACATATAATCTTCTTCCAGAGCTTGAGCCTTCTTGGTTACTGTTTATTTCCGCTAGACGTTGGAGCTGTGATCTCTATGTTGAAAGACAATGTGATACTGAAAATGTTGAAAGACAATGTGATACTGAAAATGTTGAAAGATAAGATGGTTCCAAACAAATTTGCTTTTAGTTTAACAAGGTTTTGTAACTTTTGTTCAATAAAAAAGAATAAGATTTATTTCAAGGATTGTAAAAGAGGGAAACGTACCATGAATAGCTTCAACCGGTGGTTATGGCATTATACAACTTCCAATTTTCAACCAGTAGAGATTAAACCAGAAATTTTAAAAACCTAAAAATTTCAAACCGGTTATTGACGTACCTTCTGAGATAACCAGAGAGTTTAGTTCGCTGTTTCAATTTGTTTCCCTTTAAAGCCTCTTCTTCTTCTTCTTCTTCCGTTGTGCCTCACTTCCTGGTCGGTTTCTCAACTCTTCCTTATATTGTATTCTTCAAATTGCTTTCACTTAAACCCTAATTTTCCTTATTTCTTCTGTAATAATAGACTTGGTTTAGTGAAAGCTCTGTTTCTGTTTCGTGATGAATCTTTGTTGCTGGTTAATTGCAAGGTTGGTGCTTTGAATATAATGTCAGAGACTGGTGATTTATGTCTAGAGCTGTCCGAAGATGATCCCTTTTATCAACATAAAAAGGTTTTGCCGATTTCTCTGCCCTTTTTTTTTTGTTTTCAAGTTTCAAAGATTAGATTTTTTTTTTATGGAGCAAAGAGTTTACACAGCGGAATATTAAGTTGTGTTGATCAGTATAGGTCTATCTTCATTAGAAATGGTTTCTGAAGTTAAGAAGGAACAAAATTTGTATGTTAAATAGTTAGATTATGTAGCTGGAAATCGCTATTTTCTCCGCTGTTGTGAATGAGTCGAAAGCCAATGAATCGTAGCCTGGTTCTTGGAACAGATATATAGAAATTTTAAGATTGAGTGGTTTAGCTTTTTTTCGGTTTTGTTAGTGTCGTAGTGGTTTATTGCGAAAGCAAGCATTTTCTCAAGTTTCATGTGTTGCTTGCTTTCTTTTATGAAAAACTTATGATTTTTGTCTGCAGAAGCTCTTGAGTTGCAAAGGTTTAGGCGTAAAGGAAACACTGAGTCTCGGCGGATCATTGTCTCAACAATTGTTGAATATTGCTTTCGAAAAGTTGCTTCAGTTTGGAAGAATAGCTAACCTCGATAAGGTAAGCTATACACATTCTTGCCTTCTCTTTCTTGTGATTTGATTGTGAAGTTGCTTAGATTGTGGATTGAGTGAAATGCAGGTGGAAGTTTATTTTGGTGAGGATGCTTGCACTCCAGCGGGACTTTACAGCATTAGAAACGAAATCTCAGCTCTCAGCTGGATCATTTCGCTCATCCCGGCTTCTTGTAAACTGCAAACACATGTCGATACCTTGGAAGCTCTGCGAGCAGCTGTAAAAAGTAGAATCAACGAGGTTGTTGGAGCGGAAAAGGAGGAAGCTAGAGTTGATGATAGCTATAGATGCGAAAAGGAAAGAAGATTAGTAGAATGGGGTCAGAACAATGGAGTCAAAACCAAATTGCAGATAGCTCGTAAGCTTAGCGGTTTTTCTGTTATGAAGTTAGAAATTTCAACAATGATTAACATAGATTTAAGTGTGTTATAATGTGTTTTATTTGGATAGAGATCGATGGCTATGGACGAGGAGCTATAGCTATCGAAGACTTGAAATTTGGTGATGTTGCTTTAGAGATTCCAATCTCAAGTATAATTTCTGAGGAGTATGTGTACAACTCCGACATGGTATATCGTGTTTTTTCATCCTGAATCAAAGATTGTGTCGGTTTCATCATCTCAATGTTATATGATGAGTGCTTTCTTGTCTTCAGTACCCAATACTGGAGAAGATAGATGGGATGACATCTGAGACAATGCTGCTCTTATGGACCATGAGGGAGAAGCATAACCCGGAGTCGAAATTCAAACCGCACTTTGACTCTCTGCAGGAGAATTTTTGTACCGGTAAAATGTTCTGGAGAACTAATCCCTAATTCTTCTAGCAGTTTTTTTTTGCTTGGAAGAGATAACAAACACTGATTCTCTTACAGGTTTGAGTTTCGGGGTTGATGCAATCATGGTGCTTGATGGTACATTGCTTTTAGATGAAATAATGCAAGCTAAAGAGGTGTGACAGAGATCGCGGCAATAGTTATCTTTTGGTTCTGTGATCTGTATTACATTCTTGATTCCATTGGCAATTGTTTGTATATCTGCAGCTTTTGCGTGAGAGGTATGATGAATTAATTCCTCTTTTATCGAACCACCGGCATATATTTCCACTGGAGCTCTATACATGGGAGCATTATTTATGGGCTTGTGAGTTGTATTACTCCAATAGCATGCAAATCAAATTCCCTGATGGAAAGTTGAAGACTTGCTTGATTCCTGTTGCCGGTTTTCTCAACCATTCGGTATATTTATTCTCTCTTTTTGGTATGCTAAGCAATTCCTTAGCACTTTCCAGATTTGATCATTTGGCGGGTTTGCAGATATACCCACACATAGTGAAATATGGAAAAGTAGACGTTGAGACGAGTTCCTTGAAGTTCCCACTCTCGAGGCCTTGCAACAAAGGGGAACAATGTTATCTTAGCTACGGGAACTACTGTAGTTCGCATCTGTTAACATTTTACGGATTTCTACCAAAAGGCGATAACCCGTATGATATCATTCCCTTAGGTAGTTCTTACTTTTCCTCTTCTAATCATTCTGAGATGACTCGACTTTCTTGCATTTTTTTTTGCCTAAAGTCGTATCTGAATCTCTCTTCCTTGCAGATGTTGATGTCATTGATGATGAAGACATCGAGAGTGAGTCTTATTGGACAAGTCACATGTTACGCGGGACTTGGCTCTCGAGCAATCACGACATCTTCCACTACGGTTTGCCAACTCCATTGTTGAACTACTTGCGGAGAGCTCATGGTCTTGTTCATCATTCCGAAACAGATGTATCTAATCTTGATCACCTTCTTATAGTTTTCTGTTGGGCAGTAATTACATCTCTATCTCCGAATCTAACACGTAGATGTTTATCGCTTTTCTTGATTCTTTTAAGCTATGGAAGAACTTGGAAGTTGAGACTGGAGTACTCGAGAATCTCAGATCCACATTCGACGACATGATGCAAAATCTTGGAGATGCGGATTCTATCGACAGGTAAAAGTAGTTGTCTTTATGAGATACGAAAACCGAAACAGAGCGAGCTAGTTTCCTTATTTATCCGTTTATTTTTACAGAGAAAACGCGAATTGGGATGTTAAAATGGCGATGGAGTTTAAAGAGCGGCAGAGAAAGATTGTCTCTTCCATTCTTGATTCATGTTCTGCAGGTATCAAACTGATTCAAGAAAGTAAACCACCGGTGTAGCCAAGCCAGAACGATGAGAACTAGATTTTTGATTCGGTTTTAATGAAATGTATCTTTTGGCACACGGAAAAAAAAACTTCAATTTCATTTGGATTCTGGTTTTTGGTTGCGAGTTTAGTTCAATTATAATCAGTTAACTATGCCTAATCTAACACTTACACTTCCCCTTTATGTGTGGTCAAATGCTTTCGTTAGCAAATCAGCAGAGCATGAATTCATCATCAGTCATCTATAACGCCACGATGATCCATAGCGTACCTCCCCTTTGCAATTACGTAATTGTCATCGAATTCTCGTTCGCGATCTGATTCCAACTCCTCTAGAAAACCTTCTATAGCATCGCCGTCCCGACAACTCTTATACCAGATAGCATAAGTGTCAGAAGTGAATGGGATGTTCCTCTTTTCCACCTCATAAGCCACCTCAGGTACCTTCTCGTATTTCCTCAAAGCCGTGTTCAAAACCATCATATCTTGAAACGGCGCAGAAGTGTTGAGAAGATCCATTTCCTGGAAAAGAAGCCGGAGCAGCGACGACGCTAGCAGCCGTTGGAGCAGAGACAGAGGGAGTTGCGACGGTTGCAGCCGTCGGAGCAGCGACAGAGGTAGTCGCAGCGCTAGTAGCCGTCGGAGAAGCAACAGAGGTCGTCGTGACGCTAGCCGACGCCGCCATGTAGCGGAAAGAGCCATGAACGACGACGGCTCTTCCCGGAGCCGCCATGTAGCGGAAAAACCACTTGGAAATTGCCACAGATCTGAGCCGAATCTCTTAGCGGGAAAATGGGCCTCGCCGTGACTAGCTAGAGCTGGACGGGCTGGTGAGAGCGACATCGTCTTCCGACACCGATCACCCTCACCGGAAAAACCATGAACCGGCGAGCACGTCGCCTCTTCCCAACGGAGCGCCGGCTGCTGGAGGGGGAAATCGGAAGATCTACTTTTTGAAGAGAGAGATTATTTCACTGTTTTGTTTCACAATGAGCTTCGTTGATACTTTGTTATGTTTCAGTCATCTTCCACAACTTGGTCAGAGTTTCTTATGTTATTGAGAGAATATTCAAAATTGTAGTGTGTCAAGGTATATATAATAGTCTAGAGAATGTACAATAATGTCAAATGACACCAGACTAATGAACTACAACTTCAAATGTTTTATGTTTTATTTTTCTCTTTTGTATTTGTCTATACCTTTAAATTTATTTAACTTATATATTATAAGAGTATATTTAAATTTATTAATTAGCAAATATTCATCATTCTTCGTGGACTAAAAGGTCGAAGTGGTTAAATTAGGTTTAGTGGTTTAAACTGAAACCACCTCATGTCATATAGAGGGTGTGACTAAGATTCCAAACTGGAATCATATATATATATTAGATCATTACAGTCAGTGAGCATTATGGTAGTTTAGTAGTTAAACAATTCCATTTTTTTAAAAGATTTCCCCGGTTTGATTTTTGGTATTTAGCAATAGCACTCATGTAAAAATAACAAATATTATATAGTCGAATTTTGTTATTTATGTTAGTTTGAAAACATGTCTTACGAGAGATAGTTACTATAAAAATCGAAAATAACTCCAAAAACGAATTTAATAAATTAAATATATATACAGATTTTCTTAACCACAAACCTTAATATATGTGAAATTGTTATCCTAGGCTTTACGCATGCTTACCTTAATGTCTCCATCATTTCTCATTATTACTTTCTGAATGCCAAATGAGTCATTAGTATATATATATTCTCAAAAAAAAATATTTGTCGGCATACAATTATCACTATTTAGAGCATATTATAAAACTGGAAAAATAACAATATTATTCAAAAAAAAAAAAAAAAAAGAAGAATGAAAAAATTGATGTGGCTGCTGGTGGCAGCAAATTGGCGGGGTCCACCTCCAGGTTACATGATTTTTTGTCGTTTTGTTGCTTCCTAACGCAGAGCTGTAATCTCCTGAACCAAAGAGCATACTAATTTTCTACATCTCCATATAATAATGAGCCACGTTAGACACAAGTTGGTGTGGCCAAAATAAACAGCTCTTTATTATTTCAATTTAAAAAAAAAAATCGAAGAATTAAAAAAGATTTTGAAAGAGGGAAAAAAAAAAAAAAAGCTCAAAGAAGAAGAAGAAGAAGAAGAGAAAGAGAATCGTTTCCGAGAAAATTTATAGAGTGGAGTTTTGATTCTCTTTTGTGGTGAAGATGATGGTAGTGAACAGCTTCGATCTATGGCAAAAGGATGTTTTCTTCTCCGCAGCTGAGGAAGTGCAAAAATCTGCAGATATGTATGTTATGGGTTTTTTTTTTGTGATTCTCCTGAAATTATTATGGATTTTTACGGTTTCGTGTAGCTTTGTGATGTTCGAAGATGGTTCTCGTTTTTTCTTTGATAGAAATTTGGGAGTTGGTTTTTGATCTCTCTGATTTCGGAGCTCATTTGTGTACAGAGAAATGCTTTGATGATTAGATTAAGATGTAATTTGAAGATTGTGTTTTTTTACTGTTGTTTAAGCTTTATGCAATTATGATTCTGATTTTTTTTTTTTGGGTTTTTCAGAATGGAGTCTGCTTATAGATTGTGGATTAGAGAGAAGAAAGATGAGATTTGCAAGGAACTTCAAGCAGCTTTGGGTACAGCAAAATGGCAGGTATTATTTGAGTTTCTGCATCTCAGGTTTAGTGTGTGTGTTCTTGTGGAGTTTCTTAAGAAAAGTTGTGTTTTCTCTTTTCTTTAAGTTATATTATTTGAGTTTCTGCACAATAATCTTTCTTGAATCATCTCAGGTTTAGTGTGATCTTGTGGAGTTTTTAAGAAAAGTTTTGTGTTTTCTCTTTTCTTCAAGTTAAACTGAGTGTTTTTGGGTATTGCAATTTTGAAACTGTGAATCAGTTGGAGGAGTTTGAGAAAGCAGTCAGATTGAGCTATAGACAGTGTGGGGATGATTCTACATTGACACGGCATAAACAGTTTGTTGCCGCTATTGAAAACCAGATTTCTCGCGTAGAAACTTCTCTTCAAGAGGCTTATAGTGAGAACGGAAAAGAACCTCTCCGTTGGGTTGATCTCAACGAAGAAGAGCGTGATGACTTGGCAATGTTTCTCTCTGGATCTTCTCAAACTTCGCAGAGCTTTAGTAGTGAGAGCAGCATCAAGTCGAATGGAGCGGAAGTTTCAGCTAAAGTAAACTGTAGGAAAGAGACGTCTAAGGAAGTTAGAGGTTACGGTAATGGCTCTGAATGTGTTATAGACATTGAAGAAAGAGAAAAACCGGGAACTGCAGATGCCAGGATACGCCAAACGGAGAAAACAGCCGGGACAAGAAGAACATGGAGTTCACCAAATTTCAATTCCTTGAGGATTATAGTTCCTGGTGATAATGAAGTAGTAGAAGAAGAAAAGGAGAAATTGGTGGCACAAATCGAAGCCACTCCTAAAGTGAAAGGAACGAAGCCCGTGTTGTGGATGCAGAGACTTCCTGATCATAATCAGGTGAGTGAGTTCTCACAATCAGTTGATCTGATAGCTTCATGATAGAAAAGAGTAACTTACTTGTTTATCGTTTTGCAGCTCTTTGACAGGACCGGTTGCTTCCAGAATCCGATACGCTTGCCATTTAGTCACCCAATCAAGCTCACTGTTTTTTTAATGCTAATGGTGTTTCTCCTATGTGAGTCACTTTACTTGTTTTTCACTTTTTCTTAATGAAATCAACACTTTGCTTATACAGACTTCGATCTCGAGCAAGTTGCTAATTTTTCCCGTGTTCGAACCGATGCAGTACCGTTTGTAGTGTATTCATCTTGAGAGAACTCAACCGCTGGGTCGAAACTGTCTGGAAGTTGTGAAAGAACGAGATCAGTTGTCGCATCTAACGGTTAGGATTCATCATCCCTCAAGAACAAGAAAAGATTAAAAAGCTTTTGATTCTTAAGTAAGCCAACAAGAAGAAAGATGTTTGCTTCTTCAGGGAACATATAGAAAACAAGAAACTCGTAAGATTGAGTAAAGGGGATAGAGTTTACACTTCGGCTTTGGCTATCTTTTTATAAAGATGTAAATGCAACAGTACGTTTCATAGATTTAAATCGTTTGATTGTGTCTCTGCTTTTTAAGTGTCGAACAAACAATAATCTTTGGTAACTTGATGATGTAGGCAGGAGAATATAAAATGTAGTAATAATATATTATCAAATCAACTCTTGTTTTGTGAATCTTCTTCTTCGCAAGACGAAGATTTGGGAAAGACTTGTGGAAGCGATGAAAAGAGATTTTATCTTCTTTGAGGTGTTCACATCACAAATAAAAATCACAGCAAAATCATCGAAAATGTGTCATATCATATCATCTAATTAACTCATACACTTTATATTTATTTTATTAAATAAAATAAGATACATTCAACTTAAGCTTGAAATGTAAAATAATTATAACTCACCATATCGAAAAATGTGTCATCGTTAATTTAGATTGTGACATATGTCAATATAATAATATACGAGAATACAAATTTTCCTTTTGTTAATTTTTTATATCATAAAAAGACAAAAAAAAAGTATTGGTTTTCTAAAATGTTTTAGAATTTGTTTTGTTATATTTTCGGTTTCCTTACAGTTAAAAAGTTCCAAATAAAATAAGTAAGTAATAGAAAAATGAAAATGATCAAATCAAAAAAATAGAAACTATAAATTCTATATAAAATTCATAATCTATGAAATTAGAAGAATAATAATATATACACACACATTTTCTCTCTCTCTTTTTGTAACTATTCTATATAGACTGGTGCGAATACTATTTTTATTCAGTTCAATATAACTTCTACATAACTAAACGCTGAATCCGAAATACTAAATCCTAAACCCAAAATGCTCAACACTAATTCAAAAATTAGTTTTACACCTTGTCAATATATTCAAAACTCGAAAATGATGTATTTTCGTAACTTTGAAAGATTTAGTCTATTTTATGGCTTCTATATGGAATAGACATAAGTCTATATAGAACATGTATGAGTCTAGCTATTCTATATAGATTAACACGTTGGTTACATAATTTTTTTTGAGTAATTGAATAATTGTTGTTCGTTTAAAAAAATTCAAATCACAACATGTTCAGAAAAAAATATTTTTTTTTAGTATGATGCCACAGCCACCAACGTTTTTTTAGTCGGGAGAGACTCCTTCGGTATCCTTGGAGACCCGGTAGATCTATAGTGTCATTCTGTAGCTGCAAAACCCATCCTACACCACAAGAGGGGTCATCCATCTTCCAAGATCCATCCATAAAATAGGTGAAGATCGAAGTGTTTTTTTTTTTTTTGTGTGAACTTAAGAGAGCTATGTATTTAGTTCAATCAATCATATAAAATACGTATTAGTCGGTCGTTGCATCCGTCTTTTGTGTCGACTATGCTGTTTTTTCTCCGATCGATTGCAGTGGCAATACAAACAACATCAATGATATAAATAAGAACCAACTCAAGCTTTCTGGATTTTTCCAAGTTAATTAAGATTTTAAAATGGTTAGAATTATTCCAAAAATTGAAAAACCTCGCATTTGTATCCTCCAATTAGCTTACACATTTATCATTTTTAATTACCGCAAATGTCTATATTTCTTTATATTTTCATTAATATTATTTTATTTTATTTAAGAATAATTAAACTTATTCATTAGTTATATCATCAATTTCTTTAAAAATTAAGAGGTAATAAATCCTATCATGGACGCCGAACTCTCGCGGAAAAACTGAAAAATTATACATTATTATAAATCTTAAACTATAACATGAAAGTCTAAACCCTAATCCAAACACATAATTTGACAATGTTCAATAACACAAGTTTTATTATTTAAGGATGTACAACTCTAGCATAAGCGTCTACTCATTGTGTAAAGAAATTACCTGGAACTTCGACCGAGAGGATAAGATGATGCCTACAATGAGACCGTAGAGAGCAAGTGCTTCCGCAAAGATGAGGATAAGAATCATCCCGACAAAGAGCTTAGGCTGCTGAGCATTTGTCCTGAGATAAATTTCGAAACAGAACAAGTCAAGTTCCATTCACCAATATCAACATTCTCCGCGAGGGATTATAGTCGCAAAGAGGAACAAACCTGACGCCCGCATCTCCCACAGTTCCAAAGACCGGACGAGAGGTGTGCGTATCCATTAAAGAGGTAATACGGCTATAATTTATATAGATTGACCCATTTTTATTATATACATGGGTGCAAATAGTGTTGGACAAATGTGGCTGAGTAATTGTGAATAACAAAATGTGCTTTACCATTTGCACAATTTTAAGAATTTGGCTGAAACCAAAGAATATGAATGTGTTTTTTTTAAAAAAATTAACTGAAATATTTGACAAAAAATTCAATATACATTTAAATATATTACTTTTGAATTAGTTTTTTATAAAACGACTTTTCAACTTCCATTATTAATAGCACATAAATATATATTCTTTATTCCCTCTGTTTCATATTAGTTGTCATTCTATACTTAATTTTTGTTTTAAATTAGTTGTCATTTTCTATTTTCAATGCAGATGTAGGATTAATTTTCTATTTTTATCTCTATTTTTTTAGCTTATTAATGACTCATATCAAATAAAACAATGTGTTAATTAGGGAAAAAACAGAAATTTTAATTGTTTTCTTAATTTATGTGAAAAAACTTAGAATGATAACGGAGAGAATATAATATAAGATATATAATGATGTATAAATGATGTATCAAAAGAGGAAGAGGTAACATCGCAAGAAAAGAAAAAACCATCAAATAATTTAATAGTCATGTATTTCTTAATATCACGCAGAATAAGAAGGAAATCATACCAAACCAAGCACATACATAACATGCTAGTACATTGAAATATTTTCATTATGAAAAGCAAATTAGAAACCGAACCAAAGTAATAATGGTTTGATTTTTTTTGTAATTAAACTTAGCTAACCTATTCGAACCAAAATAACGTGGATTATTAATTGACCAGAAGCTACTTTTTGTGAATCACATGAATGCTTAATTAATAAATTGAGTCAAATGTTTGCGTAGTTTGTTTGCCACTTGCGAATTTCATCCTTGGTTTTCTATTTTCAGTAATAGATGTAATTATGTTTGGGCCCGAATTTTCAACTATATCCTCTCTAGGTAACGTAATTGACTAATTGTTCCAAACACCAAAGTTTCGCTCTTTCTCAAACCCAACCTAATAGTATATCTTAGCCATAGGCACAGCCATGTATTATACATGTGCATGTTATATGAAAAAACTTATATATATATGTATATATGTGCTAGATATACTTCTGGTAATGACTTGCATTCATATATCTATTTATTTGAAAATTAACAATTTATATTTATTTATTTTTTTAAAAGGAGAAAAAGAAGAGTTACAAATGTTAATTAGAGAATACTGATGTAAATGGATAACTAATTTGAACAATATATATTGATTAACCTCTTTAAAAAAAGAAGAAATAATACTTGCTAATAAGAACAATAAATACTTGAATATTAATTAAATCGTAGGTGCAATTAATAAAGAGTAGCGAGGCAATATATAACTCTAATTTGACCCCAAAAAAAAAGAAGAAAGAAGGACATAACTTGAATTAAACAAAAAAGGAACCATACATATATAATCTTTTAAATCATTAGAACCCAAATTGATAATCACACGTTTATTTTTTATTTCTTTGGTCACAAAATGCATTCATTCAAAAACTAGTCCGCTGAAACAGATTGTTCGAAAGTCAAAAGTGCTTTCTTAGCTAATTCATCAGCAACAACATTTAAATTACGAGACAAATACTGGAAGCTAATGGAGTCAAACCCCCGAATCACCTCTCTGATATCCTCGAGAAGAAACTCCACTTCGATATGAGACTCTGAGGAATTGAGGAGGCGAACTAGCGTTTGAGAATCCGACTTCATCGTAACATTGTAGCATCCCATCTCTAACGTGTAGATCAAGGCAGCCTTGAGGGCTCTTGTTTCAGCAACCAAGGCTGAGTATACAGAGGAGCAAGTGGCTGAGGCAGTAAAAACAGAGGAATCGTCACCGTAGGTGAGGATTTCTCATACCGCAGTTGTACGAGGCAGCATTCCATGCCGCATCCACATGACAGGTTGGTCCAGCATAATCATCGTGATTTAGCTGAGGATCCAGAGGAGAAATAGGGATTCGATACAGGGCTTCGGAAATCGCTTTAGTCACTACTTCCTCTTCTGAGAAGTTATTTTCTCTGAATATAAAGTGGTTTCGAGCAGTCCACAGGTTCCATAATACGCAAGCGAATAATGCAGCCGAGGAAATGTTCACCTGGGGTTGAATCTTACAACCTTCAAGAGTTGAAAAGAAGGAGAAGCAATCTCCTTGTCTTGGAAACGACCCCACTATCGGGGTAAGGGTCCATACTTTGATGGAAAAGGGGCAATCTCTTAAGACATGGAGGACTGATTCCATAGCACCACATCTTCGACATAAGGGGTTAATATCTAATCCTATTTGGAGTAGATGAATGCCCCCTGGAAGTGCCTCCCACCAAAGCTTTCCACAAGAAGCTTTGAATCTTAGGTAGAGTCGGGAGTTTCCAAATATTCTTTTGCCAATTAAATTGGAGCTGGATCGTAGGTATATCTTGGACAACTGAAATGCCGTATAGCCCGATCTCGTCGTATATTCACCTCGTTTAAGGGGAAGCCACACTTGTTTATCCGATCGGCGTTGAGCTCCTAGGGGGATCAGGCTAATGACTTCTTCATACATCGGAAGGATCTTTTGGATAGTGGCCAGATTCCATTTTCCCGTACTGTCGTCTATAAGAGCTGAGACGGTCAAGTCTTTTGAGTCCAAGGTTGGTGGACCAAATGGTCGTAACGGAGCATCTAACGAAAGCCAAGGTTGGGACCAAATATTTATCTTTTCTCATATCAATTTTGACCACCATTTCTCCATATTTATTAGCTTGAGAGGTTCGTAAGAAGTGGAGTGTTTCATGAGCGATGAGAACGTTGTCCGATATAGCTCATCCGGGAACAAACGCCGATTGGTGCTCCGATATAATCTCGGGGAGAATAGCTTGGAGCCTTTTTGTCAATATTTTTGCCACTATTTTGTAGAATACATAGCATAATGCTATCGGGCGATAGTCCGAGACTTTCTTAGGACTCAACACTTTCGGAATCAACCTTATATGAGTGACATTAAGCTTCGGAGGAAACCGTCAGCTCCCGGCGCTAGCTTTACCAGCATTAATCGCAAAAGCTGCATGTTTTACTTCTTCCTCAACAAGTATCTCTATAAGTTGATTGTTGGTCTATGTGGAGACAGAATATCATCCAACATTGAGAAGTCTCCTTGAGATTAAAAGTAAATATGTCATTGAAATAATCAGAGATGGTCCTAGTTATATCCTGTTCTCTGTGATGAGAGATTCCATTGATGTCTTCTAAAACCGAGAATCGCATAAAAATATTTTGTGTTTCTATCTCCACTTTGAAGCCATAAGATCCTACTGCGTTGTTTCCAAAACAATTCCTCCTCCTTATAAGCCTTTTCAAGAATCGATTTAAGTCGAGAAATCTCCTATTTATTTGGTGAGTCCGCTGACAAGGCCATCTGTTTGTGCATCCGCCATAGCACTAGATGCACCCTGTTCCTTCGTCCACTTGATTAAAGCGCAGCGACATGAGATCAGTTTATCAGCTACAGTCCTATCGGAGGGATTAGGCCGGATTTCTGAGATGAGGTTGAAGATATCTTCTTTTTCTCTTAACCGGTCATCGAATTTGAATTTTTTTCCTTTTTTGCATCCGTGCCATCGAGGAAGGTGAGTATCGGTCGATGGTCAGATCCCTCATATCTCAAATATTGTGTTCTCCCGGAGGGAAACATTTCAAACCAAGCATTATTGGCTAGAGAACGATCTAATCTTGCCCTCACAAAGTGGGAATGCCTCTTACCTCTCCATGAAAGAGAATTGCCGGAGTGCTTGACATCAAATAATCCATTTCTAGTCAAGAAACTTCTAAAATGAACAAAGGATTTCTCAGGTCTTGTTATGCCTCCTCTCTTTTCGCTATTATCACCTAACTTATTAAGATCACCGGAAAGGATCCAAGCTGAGTCACGAGCCGATCCCATAGCAGAGAGATTATTCCAGAGATGTACTCTATTTTCTAATACCAGTTCACCATAGACAAAAGTGAAGTGAAACGTAGCTCGAGAGGAAGTAAGCTTCGTATCAATAAAATTGGGAGAAGAGTCAAGTATTTCGAGATTAACATCATGTTTCTATAGTAGTAATACAAGCCCTCCACTAAGTCCCATAGGGGGAACGGTAAATTTGTTATCATAGCCCATCCATTGTAATGAATGGAAGATCAAGTCATCTTGGTTTTTCGTTTCCATGAGAAACATTACATCCGGGAAGGTGGTTAACCTTAATTCCCGAAGTCTACCAACTGTCAAGGGGGTTTCCAAGACCTTGACAGTTCCAACACAAAACGGCTAAGGAAGGGAAGGCGGTGGAGCACAAAAATCCACCGGAGTTCGGCTAGAAGAAGCCCTGTTATTTAGGGTAGGAGCCGCTACTTGAGCAAATAAGTTTATATCCTCATTGAGAGGTAAATTGAGCGTTGCCGTAGATGGTTGGGTTGAACCCCTAGTGCCTCTCGTTGAGCTGGGCATAGGTTTATCCAAGCAAAGTTTTTTCCGAGATGGGGTCTATGTTCTCAACACATTCCTCTTCTTTGTCCCAACTCCTAAGAGGCGACTTCTCGGGATTGGTTTTCGAGACTAATACCAGGGGAGATAGAGAGTATGGGGCGTTCAATCATGCATAAAGATTTTCTCAAGAGCCGGACGACGTGACTTTGAGGAACCAGAGACCTCACTTGTCCTTCGAATCTGACCTGGAGAATCACATGTAGGGGAGGAAGTGAGAAAGGTTTTCTGATGGCTATGAGAACGTCTTGGGGATAGCAGAGCCTCTATTAGAAGAACCCTGATTGATGGGATTCGTGATTTCTCTCCAAACTGGAGAAGGATGTAGTAATGACCTTGGTCGGTGGAGAGGACTACGAGATTTTTGGGAAGAGATATAATTAGAGTAGTGAGGATTCTTCCTG
The DNA here is from genome assembly GCA_900406555.1 of Pseudoturritis turrita. Classification (NCBI taxonomy): domain Eukaryota; kingdom Viridiplantae; phylum Streptophyta; class Magnoliopsida; order Brassicales; family Brassicaceae; genus Pseudoturritis; species Pseudoturritis turrita. The sequence goes on along the minus strand of OVBL01000284.1, from coordinate 1,776,481 downwards.
ACCCGATTGTCTCTGTCATGATACTCATTATCCTTATGTCGAAGATCTCTCAATCTTTCCCCTCGGTTCTGCTCAACAATCGGGCCCCTTGAATGGGATAGAGGCAATCTACTGGTCGTACGACGATGAGGATCAGGAGCCGGATCCTTCCTCTCCCAGCATCTCTGTTTTGAAGCATCAATATGGGACAAGGTATTTTCACGGCTAATGCCTCTATTTCGATAGGAATCAGAGTCGGATCTGTTTCCAAAAAAGCAGTCTTGTTTCTCATGATCAAGTCGCATACATAGGAAACAGTGTTTGTGCAGATTCTCATACTCCAAGTTCTTAGAATACATAAAGTTACGAAAGAGTTAAAAAAACATGGCTGTTGTTTATTGTGGTGACTTGTGAGAAGTTGTGTCTAATAAAAGATTGACCGATTCTGACTTATTTTCTTGCGTTTGCTTCTTCTGCGAACAAGACGAACATATCTTCAATAATTAAGGCGTATCTCCTCAACGTTTCATCCAAATGAATCCAGAAATACTATGTGAAAAGTAACTCAAGCAACTATGGTTTCATCAAATTTCATCTAATTAAAAATTCGGAAATGCTTCTAATGAAGGGTAAACTTATTGTGCTTATGTGTTGTCCAACCGGGAAGAATGCATATCTTCTACGTTTCCTAACATGGATGATGTTTTTGACTTAGAAGAATTGTTTGGGCATGATTTAAAAATTTTTCTCCGTTTTACAGTTATTTTGATAATTTGGTTTGTTAAAACTTTTAAATTTAAAAAATAAGAAAACTACATCTAAAAACACAAACAATAATAAAATACTAATGTAATATGGTAAAAATTGTAGTAAAAACAGTAAAATATATACTATATCAATTGTCCGTCTTGGGTGATAACCAGTTTTAGCAAGATATGAAAATTACATCAAAGATGGTGTAGATCTTGAGCTCCTATGGTCCAAAGAAAGAGGTAGATTCATCAACTTCCAACGATTTGTGAACCAAATGGTAGTGAAATATTGGTTTCTAATTGGAGAGAAGTTGCCCTATTGGTAGAAGCCAATAATCGACGCAGTCGATGACATTTTTCCAGAATTTTTTCGTAGACCCCTCTGAAATATAATACTTGAAATTCAACATATCCCATGTTTTCTTTTTTTTTTCTTGAAATGAAATGAATGCATTTTTTTATCATAAAAATAAATCCTTTTCTTTTTAATATGAATTGAAAAATATAATTTTCTCAAAGTATATAACTATCTAACCACTCATATTTGGTCAGTCGAAATGGTGTCATGTTTTAAACTTATTAGAATATTCGATAACAAGGTTACTCGACAAGTACACTCATTCTAAAAAATTAATCGGATGGCAAAAATCCAGATTATCCCTGATTATTAAAAAAAAAAAAACAACTTCCAATGATTTATAGAAGCTCAGCTCAGTATGTACGAAAAGGTATGGTATTAATTGCATATTCAACTAAAGTGGAAAAGTAAACTATAACTTTATTAATTTTATAAAAAAAAAAGAGTTAAATGAAATTAGTGCTTGCAAATTTAAAATAAAAAGTATATTATTTATATTTTTAATATGACTTTATTATTTGATTGTTAAAAAAATGAAGAGAAAATGAATATAAATAAATATATATATATATATATATATATATACACATATATATAATATACACACAAGGAAAAGAAAAAATAACTTAAAATAAATTAAAAGAAATGGAAAATGAAAAAGAGGTTAATGAAGAAAACGATAAAATTGGGAAAAAGCTTATATATAGAGTACTAATACCTTAATTCAACCTAAAAAAAGGGAAATGAGGAGAAAATTTTAATTTTAATAGAATGAAAATTGAAAAGAAAAAAAAACTTAAATACCTATATTTAGACAAAACAAGCAAATCAAAGAAACTTAAGCATAAATACAAACAATATCAATATATTTTGGTCTTTTATGCATATTGTGAATAATGAATGGTATATAATGGTTGTGAAATAAATACTTACAAAAAAAGGAAATAAGATGGGGATACAATTAAATTCATTAAAGAGAAAAAAGAAAGAGTTATAAGATATTATTATTTGCAAAAATATGTAAAAGAGTTGTAAGAAATTAATTTTTGCAAATAAAAAGAAAAGAAAAGATGTGATAAAACTAAATATTAGGAAGAAGGAATAAACTAAAAAAAATTATATTTATATCATTTATGTTAAACTTTTTAATTCTTGTGACTCACCACTCTATAATAAGTTATTTAACTTTTATGGAAAAATATCTTATCTTAAGAAATTAGTTCTTATAGATAAGAAAGTAATTCTTCTTTTTATCAATAATTCACTCATAAGTTGTATATATATGCTTGTTCTTCAACCTTCAATTGCCACCATAACCCATAATTCTTCTATCAAGCTCACCGTTTCTTCTTTTACGCTATATATCATAAAATAAATGGCTTCCAATGGATTTGAAAGCGGTGCTCAACTAATGGAAACGATAGAGAAACTTGAGGAGAACTTTAAGACCATTGAACAAAATTATTCTTCTTTGGAAGAGTTAAAAGCAGAAAATGATGAGTTTGTAAGCGACGAAGAAATGGAAAAGATTAAATGTTCTTTAAAAACGCTTGTAAAATCAGTTGATAAATTGTATGAACAATTGCTTAAAGATGGTACGGCAACTGCTGCTAAAAATTTGATCATTCACAACAAGAGAATGCAAATTAGAATAGACTAAATCTCGTGTGATGCATGATCATCTTATTAATAACAACAATAATGACGAGGATGATATATGTACTATGGATCTTAATTTATTTACTATATTATGCGTTATAATTGAACATAAAACTTAAATAGGTTTTGTATAAGAATATATAATAATATCAATTTATTTGTCCAAATTTATTTGTTATATTTAGATCGATTTATCAATTTTTTATTTTTTTTGGTTATCCACATGCGTTGAACTCATATGGTGACATAATAAAGACGGTAGCACAAACTACACAACTACATATCTTCCTTCTCCACCTCCTCCTAGGGTTTTATATACGACAGTGTGGATGAACAGGACGGTGGCGATTAAGAGACTGCTGGGTCTCAATCGTACAAGCACGAGACCGCTGCTGCTGGTTCTCGTCACCCGAGGAAGTTTTACTGCTCCTTACATAGTCGCAACTACGAGGTCTCTGTTTTCTCAGGTTCTGAGTTTGTGGAGCTCTGCAACATTCAATTGATATTGCTGATTCCTCTGATGGTGAGGTTGCTGCTGCAGAGAAGAAGAAGGGTCGCCTTCGTTCGTGCAAAATAGAGGGACCGTCTTCTCGTGTCAGACCTGCTAGGACTCAGCCTAGGTTTGATGCCATCAGATTCCTGGCATACGCTGCGCAATCAAGGTATTAGCTTTTCTTGACTCATCCATTTCATGAAAAATGGGTGGTAGATTTTAAGGGTTACCTGCTGAGGTAGAAAGGATAATCAAGGATGCTGGCTTTCTGGATACGGTTGTTAAAGTGAAACCGTTTGTGGTCGATGTTGTTAGAGAGTTCTGGGCACATCTCCCTGCTGTGAAGGTTGAAGAAGATTTTGTTATTGTGTGGGTTTGGGACTATGAGTATGAGTTTTCTCTTGCACGGATCAATACTTTGTTTGGTCTCCCTGATGTGGATGTTACTGAGGATCTGGTGGCTGATGCCAGAGTTACGGAAGCCGCTTTGGCTATGTTCATGACTGGCGATAAGATCAAGATCCTTGCTGATATCACCTCTATCACTCAGTACACTGCTGAAAAGAATGCGCAGCTCAAAATCTGCAGTTTGAACTGGTACTCGACAAAGAACTCAGTCTTTATATCTGGATAGCTACATTAGCACCATTGGTGTTAATGCGATGCATAAAATCAGGACAATTAAGCAAATAGAAAATCCATGAAATTCCATGTTTTTAGCTGACAATGCAACATGATCATTGAAAATTAAAAACGTTATAGGATGGTCACTAACAACTACTACTAAGGATCTTATAAAATCATTTGGTGTGCTTAGACCCACCAGAAATTTATCAGAGAGGAGACAAAGAGCTTCAGACACTATGTGAATATATCTCTGTAGTAAGTTCCATTCCTTGGCTTCTTAATTTACATACGTACGATCTTTCGTTAGGACCGGATATATTAAGATTCTTTCACTTATTGCAATTGGGTGGAATTGTTTTTTCGGACATAGTGTCTCAATAAGAAAACTTAGCTTTTCTAGATTATCATAATTTCCATACACTAATGTGGGCATTCGGTTATTCATATTAGTTTTTAATGACTTTTTGTTAGTTTGGTTAATTCGGTTCGGGATTGGGTAATTCGTGTTAATGAAATAAAGTTTCACGCTTCAAATGTTCATGCACAAATTTAATATTGTATCAGAGCTACCTGATTATTGGGCCACCCGTGGAAGTTGTTCCCACAATTGTCCATGCTTCACATGTTCATGCCTGAGCGTGAGGAGGGGTGTTAATGAAATAAAGTCCCACATCGGTAGTTGGAAAAATAATGAAGTAATATATAAAGGGTATAAGGGCCAATCCACTCATTGCTAATTGGTTTTGAGTTGGAAACCCATGATAAGCCCAAATTTAATAATTCGGTATAGAAATTTCTAATATATTCGGATTATTTTATAATTCGGTTCGATTTAGGAAATTTCGGTTCGGTTCAGGAATTTTGGCTCGGTTCGAGAATTTTTCCCACCCAGTGGAATTTGGCAAGTGAGTTTGTGCCTTTACTTCTCTAATTGAGATTTTAGAAAATGGGATATTCAGTATGTTGTGTTTTTCATGTGTTTTAGAGCATCTCCAATGCAAACTCTAAATCTTTCAAATAGAAAATTTCGGTTCGGTTCAAAATTTTTGACTCGGTTCGGGATTTTTTCCCACCCAGTGGAATTTGGCAAGTGAGTTTGTGCCTTTACTTCTCTAATTACGATTTTAGAAGATGGGATATTCAGTATGTTGTGTTTTTCATGTGTTTTAGAACATCTCCAATGCAAACTTTAAATCTTCAAATATGAAATTTTTTTACTCCATTACCAGCTTCAAAATTTCAAATTTGAAGTTTCATCTTTTTTTTTGTTTTTGCATTTGAATCCTTATAATTATATATCATACAAATAATCTTATTAATTTTGTTGTTTATCATTTTAGTCCCTACAATTTTATATCTTATAAGTACTTCACATATATCTTCATATATTTGATTTTCACATATAAAATTAAATAAATACATTTAAAATAAAATTTTAAAATATTAATATAAAAGAAATATTACATAGTATTAAAAAAGAATTTACACAATAATATTACATTAAGAAAATTTAATTCAAAATAAAGTTACATAAATACATAAATATTACACAAATTGGTTTAATATTTTGTAATATATGTTTCATAGTTATTTATAAAAATTGTATGATTTTAATTAATTATAATCAGTAATGAGGATTCTAATACAAAATATAAATTATTTTAAAGTTGCATTTGAAGTTTTATCATTGGAGAAGAACACCTTCAAACTTCAAATATAAAATCTCCTTTGAAGATGTTCTGAGGCTGAGGCTGAATTCTATGATTTCCAAATTGTCTAATTTAAACATTGTCAGATTCGAATGTATTGTAATCTCATATATTTCACTTTATATGAAATGATGATGATTTCTTAGACTATTATTTGGTTTTCGATGTCATGATGATGATTTTCAAAATATTGTTTAGATTATAGTTTGGATTATAGCTGGGAGGGATCTATTCAAATGTATAGTTTTTTCCATTATTTTATTTTCCCTCACTCATTTTGTTATATTGTAGAAAAAAATTCGCCAACCGTCTTCTCAAGACAATCATAATATGGCTACATTCATTTTCAGGTTTATGGAATCATGTATATGCACGATGTTGTTTATTGGAAAAATGGGCATTTTTAACATGTATTATTTCGAACGCGAGTTGTTATATTTTAATTTTGATATCTAGTTAAATTTAATATGATCAATATATTTATTCAAATTTTCTATATGAACTTGTATTCGTTTAGTCAAAAATTAACATTGATCGAGACGGTATTAGTCAACCATTACTTTTTGCTGAGTCAGATGCTACGCTGGTAAGACGATTTGATTTTGTATACCAAAAATGATGAAAATAATCATTTTCAACCTGAACTATTTCAACGTTAGCTTTTATACCACAGTTTAGATTTTTTTAAAAACTATAGAGTTTATAAAACTTTATTACAGTGGTTTTGGCTATACTATTACATTGGTTTTGCTATTTTGAGGTGATCAATTTGAGTTGCTTAATGTTTGGATTCTTGAAGAGGAAGAGAAAAAAACGCTTATGATTCAAAGGAAGACTTTTAATTCTTTAGTTTGAAGGTTTAAAGGAAGACTTTCAATTCAAAAACAGCTTAAAGTTTGGATTCTTGCAATAGTAAGATTGATATCCACTTTCTTCTTCCTCATCATGTTAAACTTTGTTTTAATCTTGGAATTTGACATTTTTGTCAGTTTTGGTTTTTGGATATTTGGTTTAGACTTTTGTGATCAAATTTGTTTCAGACTTTTGATTCAAATCGTTTGTTTGGCTTTTTAAACTATATGTTCTTTTATGACCTACGAACAAGCTCCTTTGGACACGGTCATTATTGGACGCGATCATTATTGGATGCGGTTATTCATAGACATAACCATTTTTGTCCGCAAAAAAATAATTTGTCCGCTTGGATATGTCCATCTGGACACGAACAGCCTAATTGACAGCCCTACAAAAAAAAGTAAAAGCTCATCTGACCAATCATAATGAAGGAAAGAAGAGATGGTCGGAGAAGAGGGGGAAGAGGACGAGGAAAAAACCTTTTTTTTTTTTTAACATTTGAGAAATTCCTTAAAATACCATTAAAATAAGTTTTTGTTTCAAACATATCATCATTACTTTATTTTTTTCAAAAATACCACTAAATTCTTTTTTTTCAAAAATAGCACAAACACTAAAATAAATTTTAAGGGTTTGTAATTTAAATTTTTGGGTTTGAGTTTAGTGTTTTAGATTTAGGGATTTAGTTTGTAGGATTTAGAGTTTAATTTTTAAAATTTGGAGTTTAGTTTTGAGGGTTTAAAGTTTAGTTTTAGTTTTGTGCTACTTTTGAAAAACAAAAACTTTTAGTGGTATTTTTGGAAAAAAAACTAAGAGTGCTATTTTGGAACAAAAATTTGAAAATGTGCTATTTTTGAAAATCGTCCATTTAGATTTATTAATTATAATAAATTAATTTTGTTTATTAAAAAAATAAATGTAAACCCACCTCATTATTTTTTTAACGGAATATGTACAGTTTCGTTAAATGTTTTGACGACACGTAGTCACTTGCCACTTTGGAAGTTTGTCGTGTTAATATTTTTAGTTTGAAGGTTTAAAATGTAAATGAAATACTATGGAAGTTTAAAGTACCGGTGGGAATCATTTTGAAAAAGAAAAAACAAATTCCCATCCTTAATTTGAAGGCCCATCTCAAGTTTTTTTTTCCATCATATCTCACCTAAATCAAACTCAAGTCTTTTTCTCTCTCAAAACCGCTTGCGTCTCCTCTTGCCGTTCTGAAGCTCCGACCGGCTTTTGGCGGCTCTTATAATGCCGGAGCCGATCCTCTGGTCTTCCATAAGATAGGTTCTTCTTTTGGATGGTGTCGGTCGGGCCATCGGAGTAGATCCGCTGTCTCGTCTGGGTTTGGTGGAGTGGATGGCTTGGGTTCTCTTCGACGGCCAGCGGAGGTAAAGGTGAAGGTGAACGATGGTGCCGGTCCTCTCTTGGGACAACGGTGCTCTCCTGCAACCACCATTGTCTATGCCTTCTAGTTTTCGTCTGCCGCGAAGTTTTGGAGTTTCTGATGGTATCGGTGATGGTCGGTGGGTTTTGGTTGACCGCTGTGGGGTGGTTGGGTTGCCCAGAAAGCTTTTAACGAGTCTTCCTCTCTGCTTCCACTCGAAATTGGTTTCGTTTCTCCTGGTCCTCTTTTGACATTTTCACCAGATTAGTTTTAATTTTGGTCTTAGGTTGTGTTGCTTGGTTTCTTTTACCCTAAGGTTGGTAGTGTACTGCCTCAAGGTTTGGAGTTAGGGGTTATCTGTTTTGGGTTTGGTGTCTGGATCCTAGTAATTCTGCATTTATTTTTTTACAGATTTGGGGTTGGTTCCAAGACGAAGCAATGGTTTCGATATACAATTTTTCTCTTGCGAGGAGGTGGCCAAGACGAAGCAATGGTTCCAAGACGAAGCAATGGTTTTTAGTCTGTAGATGAGTGAGGTTGGTTTGCGAGTGTCTACGTGCAAGAGTCGTTGATCTTCTTTGGCGTTTTCTCTTTCGGAGATGAAGGTATTTTTACCTTCAACCTAGGTCTCCTCGAGCTCTCCGTGTCTGTGTAGAGATTGTGTAGGTGTGGTATCTATGCTATGGTTCATTTTGATCCCGCGTTCGTTTTGGCAGATGTGTTTGCTGGTTGAGCTCGTTGTAGTTCCGTCATTAGATCTCTTGTGACTTAGTATTGTGGTTCTGCTCGAGGCTCTTGTTGTTTGGCTCAGTACCGGCGTCTTTAGTTTTTTTGGAAAAATCGTGGGAGTGCTTTGGATCAGCGGTTCATTGTTATTGTCTAGGTTTCATTTTCTTACCCATTAGTCCTCTATCTCTTCGGGTTATGTTATAGATTTTCTGTTTTAGAGCTTTGTTTCTGGGGAATTTGTATATTCTTCCGACTTTGCTTTCGGAGATGTCTTTATTTTTCGCCGGCTCATATAATTTCAAATGATGTATTTTCGTTCAAAAATAATATAATTCATCTAGATGACAAAAAGAAAAAAAAAAAATTTGAAGGCCCATTTTGTTTATTTCACAAATAAACCCAATAAATTACGGAATTTTTATTTATTTTATAATACTTGCGGCGAATGAGAGATATTGCTGGGCACGACTCTCCAACGAACTAGAGTAAACGTCGCGTAGTCCCACGTGGCATCTCCCGCCCAATAATCCAGCAAGTTAGTTACCGAATGTTATACTCTAGTTATGCGATAGACCCAGTAAATCAAACAAAACCAAAAGTAAAAAGACACGTAAGCAAAACAGTCGTGCCACTGAACAAATCACGTGAAGAAACACGGATATATTGAGTGCACCGTAACGTACACAATTAAAACAAATTTAAATATCTCATTTTAAATTTAATTTTTTTTTATTTTTTTAGTTCAGTCCCCAAGATAGATCTATCCGAGAGAGACACACATTCACTCTTTTTGACTTACTTTTTTAATTTTTCTTTTTGGTGAAAAGCTTAATTTGTCTCTTTCCTATTTCTCCGGCGTCAATTTCACGGCGGCTCCGGTCAACGATGTCATTGACTGTGCCGGAATTCGATTTCAGAGTACGCTTCTTCTCTCGTTTCCTTTACGAATTCCCGATTATCTCTCTCTCTGAGTTTCACTGTGTTCTTCTTTCTGTGTGTTGCTTCTTCTGCAGTTGACGCCCCAGTTTGGTTTCTCACCGATCGGGTGAGTTTTCTCGCCATTTCTAGGGTTTTGTTTCTTCTTCTTCTTCTTCTTCTGATTCGATTAGATTTGACTCTGTTTATCGATCGATCAGGGAGCATAGTTTTGCCGATGTTGATAATCTGGAGCACTGTGTTAAATACTTAAATCAAAGCTTAGTCACTTATGGATTCTCCGCTTCGCTCGACCTCTTCGCTAACGATCCTGTTCGTCTTTCTCTCTCTGATAATCTCTAATGGCTTTTTTTTTTTTTTTTCTCATGAATCTGATTCGATAAACTTGGTATTAGGTTTCGATCGCGAGGACTTGCAATTGCATATACGCTTTGATTCAACAGAGGCAACGAGATGTGGAATTTAGAGAATCTGCTAATGATCAGAGACAACGGTGACTGACTCTTTTTGTCCTTACCTTAGTTTTTTCTTTCTTTCTGTGTGCATTGGATGTGTTTAAACCAATCGTTATGTAGATGGACTTTGTGATTTTGGATCATGCTATGTATATAGAGAATCTTGTTACTGTTTTTGGTTTTATGTGTGTTTAGTGTATTGTTCTGGTTAAATCTTTTGGGGACAAAAGACAAAAATTCTGACATAAAACCAAAGTTCTTGTTTACTTCAGAGCTTTATCTGACATGGCGAGGCTCGAGGCAAAAGTTGAAAGGCTTGAGACTCAATTGCAAGCCAAGGAGAGGGAACTTGGTTCGGTTACAAGAACGGAAGCCAAAAATACAGCGGCGTTAAAGGCGCAGAATGAGAAGCTACAGAAAGAGAGAGATGAGTTTCAGAGGATGGTGATTGCTAACCAGGTTTGTTCAATATCTTTTTTACCAGTTAGATTTCTCGGTTATCCCTAAAATGGATCGTGTTTCAAAGAATTTGTGATTATGCTGATGCAATTCCTTTCTGAACAATTGTTTTTCTTTTGGTATGGAAGCAAGTCAAGACTCAACAATTACATGAAACAAAGAAAAAAGAGAAAGAGTACATAAAGCTACAGGTATGCATGGGTTCACACTAAGTTTCAAGTGTATGCAATATTTGAGTTTTAGTATAACATGGAAAACATTGATCTTGATTTAGGAGAGGTTAAACCAAGTGTTGATGGAGAAAAAAAAGGAAACAAGATCAGGCATGGAGATTATGAATCTACTACAGGTACTACTTGGGTTGTTGAAATGTATGGAGATTTCGGAGAGAAGCCCCTTTTTTCCATAATGAAAGTTTTCTTGTATATACGCAGAAAGAAGGGAGGCAACGTGGAACATGGAGCGGGAAGAAGACCGACTCTGATTTCTACAAAAAGATTGTAACCACAATGACAATGACAATGTTAGCTTGTTATTCCTTATCTTGGATGAATCTAGTTATATAATTGGTGCAATATGATCTTGTCAGGTGGATGCATATGAGGCAAAAAACCAAGAACTGATGGCAGAGAACACTGATTTGAGAGCGTTACTGCGATCCACGCAGGTTAATTTGCTTTTCCTTTTTCTTCCCATCTGAAAAGAAAGAAAAAACTTTTGTGGGAGAGAATTTGTATTGAAGACTATATGATAATTTTGACAGGGAGACATGCGTTCTTTCTTGAATGCTAATGGAAGTCACAGCGCAGACCCTTCCCAGTCTCCTTTGGGCGGGAAGACGGTACTTAAAATTTCATTATAAACTAAAACAAAGACTCAATTTATACCCATTTGCATACATAACTTGGAAAGATTTTATTGACAGGACGTTTTCGACCTGCCTTTCCGAATTGCTCGAGGTCAAATAGAAGATAGTTTACGCTCTAAGATGGTTTCAATCAAGGTAAAAAAAATTCTAACCCGAAGTTAACACTTTCGAGCAATTTTATAGCTTCAAATGTACTAACATGTTCCTTATTTTTGTTTGTGTTGGTTAATGAAGGAACGTATGGGTCAGTTAGCAGACGCACAAAAAGAAGTAACCATTACTTCAGAAGCCACCGAGAGGGAACTTGAACTTGAAGCACAACTAGTCGAGGCGCGCAGCATAATTCAAGAACAGGTCTTTACAAAAACGATTATAAATCATTCGTATTGGATTTTCTCAATTACTATGATCATCCAGAAACATAAGAAATTTACAATCTTTTATTTTTTTTGATGTAGGAATCTATAATGTCTAAACATCTTCCCAAGACAGACCGGAGAAGAAACTCAGCTCCTCCACAGTCTGTCAATGGACTTCGTGGCTGACTTAGATTGTGAATCTCTCAGGTGCAAAAAATATCAAATCTTTTCACTAAGAAATGTCTTTTTTTTTTTTTTTATATCAAGTTTACAGGAACATAACAGAAGAGTTTATATGAATTTTTAATGAATGTGGATTCGTAGTTGTTACATTGTACAGAAGAATATCTCGGGTTTATTTTGCACACAATCTCGTTAAAAATTCATATAAACTTTCATAACAAATTCGTATTTGTTACATTAAAAAGTCATATAAACATTCATTAAAAATTCAAATAAACTCTTCTGTACAGTAGAGGATTTATTTTGGATTTAACATAACGTTGTGCGTTAGAGTAATAACATAATGAGTTTATATAATTGTGTTATGAGAAATCTTCGGATGTAAATGATTCGTATTTGTTACATTGAAAGAGTTGATATATGTCATTTATCTCGTGTAGTGTCCTCTTCGCCTGAAGTCAACTTTCCTCTCTCCTCCGCCGGTCTAGCATTTTGTTTTGCCGGCGAGAACCTTCACAAACACTTTTCTCACGCGACGTGAAGAACTTTCCGTGTCTCGAGCTTTCATTGCTGCCATGTCTCCGACGAAGACATCTCTCCCCTCGGTGGCCTCCTCCTCGGCGAAGCCACATGTGAATTTCTTGGCCCAATCTGCTCCGTCGTCGTCGATGAAGCTAATAGACATACCTCCAGATCCGCCGGATCTCCAAGCCCCTTCGGCTTTCCTTCGGTTCCCGGTAACAAGCCCTCATCCAGCCGGATCCAGCCTTCTTTTCTCATGCGGTTACAATCTCTGCTCCGTCGCCTTCCTCTTCGCCGAGTGGTCAACGAAACTTATCCTCTATCCCCGACTCAACCTATATCTGACTCGTGGGTCAAGTGTGCTGCTCCGGCGAGATCTTAACCACTGCTCCGACCATCCACCTCCACTTTGCCTCCTCCTCGAGCCATATTTTGTTATGGGCCTGGCCCAATATGGCATTTGGTTGTCAGCCCAAAAAGCTTATGGCACATCCTCCAGTCATTTTCGGCTCATGTGGGCTGCTGTCTCCTAAGTTTCATTTACCGAGTCTGTCTCCGTTACTTCGGAAATGGGGATTAATACAAGAGAGATCAACTTCAACTTTCTCTCTTTTGCCGAGAGAGATCGCTTTCATTTTCCTCCTTCCACGAGGAGAAAACTTTTCCACCATATCCTTTTTCTATGAAAAGTGGTTTTTGTTCGGACTTAATGCCGGAAAAAATTTCTAACATACTCACCGATTTGTCTTTTTGCGTAGCGGTCTTCACGGGGCCAGAAGAGGCAACCGAGTTCGTTTCGACGAAATCTGGAATTGTGGATTGGTTTTCAACGTCACATCTTAAAGTAGCCAAGTCTCAACATTCTGGCTCTGCCGTGAAATTTCTATCGACGCATTCGAGTTTTGTCTCAAATTCGCTTTCAATCTTCTCTGAACTATCTGCTTTTTCTATTGTAGTTTATCTTTTGTAGCAGTGAAAGACGATGTTATTCCCTCTTCTCCTCGATGTATCCCAAAAGTCTAATTAAATGAAAGTAACGTTTGCACAAAAAGAAAAAATTAATATGTGCCAAAAAAATTTGTTTTGGAAAATATAATTTTTGTTAAATATATCTAAAAGTAACCAAATGATATAAGTTTATATTCAAAATAAGTAATAATATAAACTTATTACAAGTTTATATATTTGTTTTTTTTTTGTTATCATTCGCGAAATAAATATCTTCAATTGTTTTCGGATATATTGGTTTAATGATTTGAGAACTCCTTGAGTAGAAGAATATATAAAGTCAATAATTTTTTGTTGTTTTTTGGTTTTTGTTAAAATATAAAATTTATTTATCAACCGAGAGATTATGGATTTCCAACTCAAAACTAATTAGCAATGAGTAGATTAACCCATATTACCTACATATTACTTAGGTTCCATCACAACTTATGATGTGGGATTCCTAACACGTCCCCTCGAGATGATGGCTCTTATTAATTCATCTCGAACCGAATCTCACTTAATTAGAATCGACAACATGTTTTACTTGAGCCACTCTACTTGGGTCAAACAAACTGTGCACTGATACCATGAAAAATTATGAGTTTTCAACTCAAAATCAATTGGCAATAAATGGATTAGCTCATATCACTTATATATTATTTAGGTCCCATCAAAATTTCCGATATGGAATTCTTAACGTCAATAAAAAAACAATTATCTACAAACTGAAACTAAAGTGGAAAGTGGAAACTAAATTTATGCATAGTGGCATAGTTTTTTACTTTTATTTTTAGATTTTACATGGGGTTTTACTCCTTTGTTTAGCTCGGCGAGCTTATTAATCTCCCATCTACCGAATTTATAATGTCTAAACTTATGCATAATTGCATACATCTGAGAGTTTTTCATTTTTAATCGAATTCATGTTTTTCTTGGTCCAACAAAACTTAAAAATCGGATCCACTGTATGAAAAAATGACTATTTGTGATATAGAGGCTCGTTGCAGAAGAGTTATTTCCTTAGTGAAGATGAATTTGCAGGCGCTGGAAAGTATAATGTTATTAGAAGTTTGGCATAATTTGTTTGTTTTAGTTTCATGGAAACTCAACCATCCTATGTAAATTTGTATAAGGAATCCAAATGTATATTTTTTTAACATGCTTTGTATTCACACTATAAAAAAACCACAAACATAGCATCTACTATATGAAAGGAGGCTAACCCTTTCCATCTATGTGACACGTGGCATGTAGAGAAAGTGACACGTGTCCTTACATTAATTATAAATATAAATTTAAATAAATTCAAATTTAAATTAAAACTTATAAACACAAATAATAAATAATATAGTGCCATAAAAACATAAATTTAATACAATTAAATAATATTAAATTTAAACTTAGTTTACCTATTCATTTTCCTCTTTTGTGAAATTTATTCTCCAATTGGTCATATTTTCTTACATTTATATGCAAATTACTTTTCTACATTCAATGGTTTTGTTATTCATTAGTATATATTAACCATCAAGTTTATATTAGTTATAAATAATTTTTTTGATATTTTTGTAGAGGTAGGAAACATGAATTCGGGACGAGATTTTGCGAAAAACGGAAACGTGACGAAAATTAGAGAAGTAAAATAGTTGTTCCATTTAAAGTTCGGCACAAAAATAGGATGGGACGAGACGAAACGATAATTCTCAAAAATATAAACAAATATGATAATAATAAAATTCATATAAATTAATTATTATTTTACATAATATAAAAATATAAAAATTAATAAATTTGTTACATTTAATGAAAATGACAAATAAAGATAATGTTTGTGTGTAATATTTTGTCTTTTCTATTATTAGAAGATACATATTCAATTTTATTCGACCACATTTTGGATGGGTAAAATATAATTTCGACACATCTTTAAATTTTGCAACACAACAAGTCGTTGCTGGATGGATTGTCCGGAAGTATGACGGGATCTCAAAATATAGAAGACCAACGAATTTGAGCTCTACAATATCGTCTTTAGAGGCATAAGGAAATGCTATATTTATCACTATACAAAGTGTATATTTCATGGTTTTCTATAAGTTTTTTTTGAAAATATTGATAAGTTCTGATAAATATTTCATGGCTCTTTTCGGGATATAAGTATGAAAAACATATGTCAAGATATTAGTTTTTTGTCAGAAAATAGTGTATATTTCATGGTTTTCTATAAGAAATTTTTGAAGAAGATTGATAAGTTCAGATAAATATTATACATGACTCTTTTCGGGATATAAGTATGGAAAAAATATGTCAAGATATTAGTTTTTGGTCAGAAAAAACCAGAGCTGCTAATTTTATCATTTAAAGAGGTGTTAAAATGTCGCTGCACATACACTTGCAAAACATAGCATTTTGAACGTTTCTTTCTACTCAAATTGTATTTATCATCCGTATTGGCTAATTGGTATTTTTTTCCGTGACTATGTAATTTCTCAATTTGCATAATGTAATGACTTGACAACAAAAAAAGAGATACATATTCAATTATTTATATAATATTACTTGTAAAATTTGTCCCAAATGGGATTTCGAGAATTTTGTTTTCCGTTCCGTTTCCAAATAAAAATCAAAAAAATTATTTATACGGGAATGTATTTCTGTATGGAATGGAAATTCAAGATAAGAAAGAGATGGAATGCGATGAACCAAGATATGACGGAAATTTTACTCAACTCTAAATTTTTATTAAAAAAAACCCGCGCATATGCGCAGGTATTGGCCTAGTATTCATATGAAACTGAAACATGTTACAAACAGAACACGTACGTATTAGAATCGGACTATACAAATTATAAGTACGATGCAAGACCAAAGAAATGTTGACGAAAAAGGAGGTTAAATAATTATCTATATTTTCAATTTTTCATAATGATCGATCCATCCATCCTTTTAGGTCTGGATATTTGTGAAATTCATTTTTAATGTTGAAAGAAAGATAAAAATATAACTAATAAGAGTCTAAGAGTGTGATAAAGTCATACACACGTAACTTGAAAGTCACGTGAATTATCCAAATGATAACAGTTAAATATAGTTTAATAGAATTTGACATAATTTAATGATGATTTACTCTGGAATATAGTAGATTAGCTAAAGATTTAAATACTAGTAGAGGAATTTGCATGAATCTTGCATATTAGAGGTGGATGGATCTAGATATCCTGGAATTTTAGGGTATCCAGATCCAGATCTGTCGGATCCGTGACAAAACTATTCGGATTCGGATCAGTGGTTTCCAGATATCCGGACTTCGAGTATCCGGTCAAAAATCAGGATATCCGCGAATATCCGGATCTGAAAATAATAATTAAAATAACCAAAAAAATATTTTAAAAAATATTAAAAATTAGAATAAAAATAACTTAATATATGTAAAAAAATATGTTTTTAATAAATTTAATGCGTCCAGATCCGGATCCGGATATCCGGATCTTGAATTACTATCCGGATCCAGATCTTTTTTTCACGGATCCGAAATTTTACTATCCGGATCCGGACGCCCCGGATATCCTAATTTACGTAGCGGATCTCGAATCCGGATAATAATTCCACCCTTATTACATATTACTTAAGTAACATAATAACTAAAATTTTGTCGAGCTGAATCATATATATGAAAGGAGGCTAACCCTCTCCAGCCTTCTACCACGTCAGCACAACAGAAGCTGCCACGTGTCCCCACACCAAAAAAAAAAAAAAACAAACTTGCGACTCATCCTCTTCATCTCCTTTGACGAATCAAGATCTTCGTACTTGACCTTGCAGTTTCTCTTTCGTAAAAAATAACCAACACACGATTGATATCTGAGAGTCCCAAGAACTTTCAGTTGTGCTTCGCTTCTAACCCAATTTTCTATGATTAGGGTTTGAATTTTATGGAATCGAAGGGTTGTCGAGTATGATGTCTTATGTTCTCACTGTACTCTTCTTATTCAGTGTTGTCCAACGTTTGCGTCATTTTCCTCGCTATACCTTCCAGAACCGAACCAGAATCCATCCGTTCCGGCGAGATCGAAACGAGTACTGTTACGAGACTAAGCTTTTCATCCAGCAGCTTCACCACTTCAGCTTCACCGATCTTCCGAAATTCTCGTAACGGTACTTGATCAATTCCGATCATTGGCTCGGTGCTTCTGCGCTCAGACCTATCTCCTTCTACTGCAGTAACGAACGCGATATTGAGTGGTTCGCTACAAACTCCGGATTCATTTGGGACATTGCTACGAAGTTCGCTGCTTTGCTTGTTTTCTTGAGGTTCGTCGATGTTATTTTTTCTGTTTCATGGCCTAGAAAACAAAAGCAATTTTTTTACTGATTTTAGGGAGATTTTGTTGTTTTTGTGACTGGTTTAAAATGGAAGTTCTTTGCGGAAGCATGTCTAGTTGTGTTGTTTGGTGGATCATATGGTGGAACTAAGTAAGAAATCATATGATTTTATTATTTTCGTGTTGGTGGAATGATTTCGAATGAGATTTTCAAGTGAATGTTGTTTGATGCAACAGTGTTAGCAGCATGGATGAGGCTCAAGTAACATCCATTGTAAAATGACATAGAGACCACACTAAAGTCGTTTGGAAGTAACATCATTTTCTCAAATAGTCTGTTACATTTTGTTGCGATGTTGCTTGTGTATGCTTCTCAACGATGTGATATGTCGAGATTATCTGCTTGACGTCTGCTGAATTTTTATTGGCTTGGTGATAAACTAGATTTGTGTGCGGGAGATCAATTACTTTTTCTTAATGACTCAACTGAATTTCAGTCATATACAGGAAAATTGACATGGAAACTGTATGATTCAGAGATACCTCAAACTTGAAACCTTCTTGTTCGATCATGAGGTATGCATTTATGGTTATAATTTTTGCCTCGAAAACTCTGGATTTTGGTCATTTGTATTGTCCTATGTTTTCCGCTCCTCCATTGCAACCAAAAAATGGTCCTATCCTCGGGCAAAACGATTATGCTTCGATTAAATTTCCGTGCTTTTACCTTTCATTACAAATCTCTGGTGATTCTGCAATTGATTACACAAAACTCTCAACTGATGATGCTTCACAACAATGATTTTTCTCGCTTCAAGTTCTCGAAACACAAAGCCAAATCGATTCTATCCAAGTCATTGTCTTCTTCTACAGAGCAATCCTCTGCAACTTTTTGTTTTCTTGATCCATGAAACTTTTTTTTTCTCAATGTACAACCATACTTGCTTCTAGTCGCAGAGAGAAGAGAAGATCTTGAGAAATCTCTCTGTCTCTATTTATCCGCAGCTGCGATTTTGTCTCTGAGTTTTTTTTCCGGCCATTTATGCATCTGCCCAGAATCGACGTTCATGTATTTATCTTGTACGGCCTTCTTCCTTGTGGCAGTTTCTAGCTGCATTTTTCCCGCCATTGTTTTACTAATTATAGTGTAAATCCGTCCTAATTCGTATTCTGAAAAATATATTTCATCTCAGACCCTAATTACTTAAAACATCTTATATTAACTATTTTGTTTCTCCAGCCATTATGAATCAATATACAAATCACCTTAATTAGTCAATCTTCAAAAGTTAACATTTTTGTATACTAGATTTTTTTTAAAACATTTTTTGCTCTTTTCATTTCTTCTGTTTAAAACTTGAAAGATCTTAAATATAACAATTGTCATCTATAGAAAGTACACAACTCATTTATACAATTCTTATATGCAAAACCCCCTAGTGATGAATAAAATTTGGGTTTCCAAGTGGTTGAATAAGGATTATATTTCGCCGACCGCTCCTCGTTACCTGAATTGGTTGGTCGGAAACAAATGTGTTCTGATTTTGATTCTCTTTGGTCTATTGTGCCAATTTTGATTTTTGTTTTTTGGTCTGAATTGAGACGGATCTATTCTTCAAACTTTCAACAGTTTTTGTTCATACAGAATTTGAGAGTTTCTTGTTCAGTAGTAAACATTTTTTGTCTGAATTGAGATGAATATATTCGTCCAACTTTTAACATATGTAGTTTTTTTTTCATACAAAATTTTCAGATTGGTTCTTGTTCGGTATCCTTAAGATGGATATGTGTATCTCTGTTGCGAAGAAGGCGTAGATTCCAAAGTTTTATGCTCTTTGTAGAGATGGCTTTGTTTGCAAGTCTAGGCTAAACATTTGAAATCGATGCAGAGACAATGCCGAAGAACAAAGGAAAAGGAGGAAAGAACAAAAAGAGAGGAAAGAATGAAGCTGATGATGAGAAGCGTGAGCTTGTCTTTAAGGAAAATGGGCAAGAGTATGCAGAAGTTGTTCGTATGCTTGGCAATGGCCGTTGTGAAGCCATGTCAATTGATGGCACTAAACATCTTTGCCATATCCGTGGTAAGATGCATAAGAAGGTTTGGATTGCAGCCGGTGACATCATACTTGTTGGCCTGAGGGACTACCAAGACGACAAAGCTGATGTCATCTTCAAGTACATGTCTGATGAGGCAAGATTTCTCAAGGCTTGTAAAGAGCTTCCGGATAATACTCGCCTTAATGAAGGCATTGTGATATGCTTGGAAGAGTTACTACAGGAAGAAAAAGAGAAACTGAGAGCTGATTATGATTGGTGGGAGCTGCTGAGTTGGCAAAGAGGAAATGGATAAGGTTCGAAGTTGTTAGAGTCAGTTAGTTTTTTAGTAACATATGATTGTGAAAGCCTCTGGTATATAAAGAGGGTTTAGGAAATTGTTTTGGGTATTCAATTGGTGACATCTCAGTCGTACATTTTTTAAACAATTGATTGGTGAATAAACTTTTCTCTTTCTCTACACGAAAAGCTTATCAACTTGGTGCGGTGACGCGAGTCTTGAGATGCTGCCGAAACAGAAGGAAAATGCTCAAACCAGTGTACCGGAGTTAATGGTGCTCGATCTCGCAGAAAGAGTTGACAAAATCGCCGAAACTGTTTGGCCGAAGTCGAAACCATACGAAACTGCCTGACCGAAATCAAAACCATACGAAATTGTCCGGTCGTGGCTAAATCTATACGGGACTTCGGCCAACTTCGGCGACGGCCACTTCGGCCAACTTCGGCGATGGCCACTTCGGCCAAAAGACATTTATATACGAAACTGTTCGGCCGAAGTCAAAACCATACGAAACTGTTCGGCCGAAGTCGAAACCATACGAAACTGCCTGGCTGAAGTCAAAACCATACGAAACTGTCCGGCCGTGGCAAATCTATACGGGACTTCGGCCAACTTCAGCGACGGCCACTTCGGCCAACGAGCTCCACTTCGGCCAAAAGACATTTCTATACAAAACTGTTCGGCCGAAGTCAAAACCATACGAAACTGTTCGGCCGAAGTCGAAACCATACGAAACTGCCTGGCCGAAGTCAAAACCATACGAAACTGTCCGGCCGTGGCAAAATCTATACGGGACTTCGGCCAACTTCGGCGACGGCCAACGAGCTCCACTTCGGCCAAAAGACATTGCTCTACGAAACTGTTCGGCCGAAGTCAAAACCATACGAAACTGTTCGGCCGATGTCGAAACCATACGAAACTGTCTGGCCGAAGTCAAAACCATACGAAACTGTCTGGCCGAAGTCGATTCTATACGAAACCTGAAAACAACGCGGCCGAAGTCATTTCTATACGAAGACAGAAGACGACGCGGCTGAAGTCATTTTTATAAGAAGCTGGAAGACGACGCGGCCAAAGTCATTTCTATACGAGGACGACGAGCCCATCTTCGGCCCGCGATGGGTCAAAGGCCCACAAAGCCAAGCTGACTTGCTAAAACGGAAATCCCGAAGGATTAGGAAGTTTTTCCTAATCCCTTTGGGATTGACCTGGCCAACTCGAACGACTATATATATATATCTATGTACATCCCTTGAAAAAGGGATCCGAAAATTTACTTAGCAAAAAACCCTAGACTTTTTGCTCTCAAACTCTTGTACGAAAGCTTCTCGACACAGCTTAATAAAAACCATCTTTGGATCTCTCTGTTCGTGGTTCATCCACAGAAATTTCATCCCCCTTAACAAACCTCCGACAAATTCTAATTGTGTTGATCTCGACTCCCACAATTTGGCGCTAGAAAGAGGGGGAATTGAAACTTTCTTACTCCAAGGAACCACCGCACGAACGATTCGAAGAAGATGACTAGCGACGGACGAACCGACGACCCGCAGGACACGGGGATCGATGGATCTGGAGCAACAGATACACCAACGCCTGCAGTCATGGAGGCAAGCCCAGAGGCCCTATCATAGATCAAGACGATGCTGGAGACGCTGCTCAAGAAGGTGGAGGAGCAGGACAAGCTAAACACAACGGTGACCGATAAGCTCAAAGTCCTTACAACGGTAAGCCGAGCCTGTGGTAGAGGTTCAGGAGTTCACCTAATGAGGCACCCTCTTCGACGTCTCAACCCAACGGCCCTCGATTTCTCAACACCCCACCATACGACGAGAACCCAAGGCGGATTGCTCCCTACAAACCAACCAACCATGACCGCTAAACTGAACGCGACACCGCAGGAGGCAAACACGCAGACTATGGGCGGAATGAATCCAGTGATCAACCTGGAGGATAACCCAGAGTGTGAACATGACTCGGAACACTACCGCGAAGCTGAACTCACGGGTGCGACCCGAACTCGAACCGAACGAAGCAACACCAACCTTGGCCATGATCAGGACCTCACCGAAGAGGAGGAGAACATCCTCTGGGCCCAACGAGCCCAGATCGAGGAAGAGCGCAAAGCGATGATCCGAGCCAAAAAGGAGGAGATGGCCGAAATCCGGGCGGGTATGGAGCGAGCTGCCGCCGAGATGAAATTTGTTCGATCTCAGATGCATAGGACTACTAGCAAGGCTCCCGAACTCGACCGAGTGCTTGAAGAAGCACAGAACACCCCATTCATGACTCGAATCACTAAGGCAAGGGTTTCTGATCCGGGGAAGATGAAGATACCAGTCTACGAAGGTAAAACTGATCCAAAGGAGCACTTGACCGCCTTCGCAATAGCGATGGGACGAGCAAACTTCAGAAAAGGAGAAGAAGACGCGGGACAATGTCTCTTGTTAGTCGAGCACCTTAAAGGCCCAGCTCTCCAATGGTTCTCCAGGCTGGGAAGAAATTCGATCGACAATTTCAATCAGCTGTCGTCGGCGTTCCTTAAACATTATGCTATATTCATGGAACACCGAACCTCCGATGCAGATCTGTGGACTTCATCAGACGGTTCAAGTCGGTACTGTCGAAGGTAGAAGGGATAAGTGACGAAGCCGCACTGCAAGCGTTAAAGAAAGCCCTGTTGTTCGACTCTGATTTTTGGAAGGAGATTGCGCTGAACGCACCAACCACGATCCAGGATGCATTGCACCGAGCGACGGACTTTGCCTCCAACGAAGAAGAAGTGAAGATCCTAGCCCAGAAACACGGAAAGGCGAAGTCCACGAACCCCCCTCCCTCTGCTCCGAACCCACCGAACAACAGAAAGGGCAACCAAGGCCCTGGATACATCCAACACGAAGGGGGATTTAAAGGAGCCCATAATTACCAAGTTGATTCGTCAAGCTATGGGCAAGGACGAGGTCAAGGTCGAGGAAGAGGTACGTGGAGCAGCACGTGGACCAGGGGCCAAGGAACTTACGATGAAATGGCTTATTGCGAACATCGCCATATCTTCGGACACTCAACTGCAAATTGCCGCATCCTAGGTTTGAAACTCGCTGCCAAACTGGCGGCTGGCAAGCTCAAAGGTGATATTAGCCTCAATGACTTCGAAATGGATACCAACGCAAATTGCCCCGAATAGGCAAACGAAGATCTTCCTAAGCCAGGGAGGCAAGACGACGAAGCGCCACAATCTGGCCCAAGAAGACGGATCAACATGATAATGGGTGGATCTCACTATTGCTCGGATACCGTCTCATCGATTAAAGCTTTTCAACGACGAGCCGATGTCAGCGTTAACTGGTCCGCACCCTCCAAGTTCCCAGATGACGTAATCTCATTCGTAGAAAGGGAAACAACCGGAATCGACAAACCACACGATGACCCTCTCGTAATTGAGTTGATCATCAGTGGCTATGATGTAGCCTAGGTGCTGGTGGATACGGGCAGCACAGTGGATATAATCTTCAAAGAAACTCTCAAAAGAATGGATATCAATCCGTCCGACATAGTGGCTACCCCTAAACCATTGACTGGATTTTCCGGAGAAACGACAATGACAATCGGGACGATCAAGCTGCTTGTAGAAGCTGGGGGTGTCATCAAGCTCGTCGAGTTCTCGGTAGCCGATCACCCAGCAATCTATAACGTCATCGTCGGCACACCTTGGTTAAATTCAATGCTCGCCGTAGCCTCGACCTACCATCTCTGCGTCAAATTCCCAACACCGAGCGGAGTCAAAACGATTTTGGGAAGTCATAAGGAGTCCCACGTATGCTTCCTACCTGCACACAAGCTCAGGAATCCTGTCACCGATCCAATAGCCAAGTCAGAACGCAAGAAGATGAAGACAGACAGGGAGCCAGTAAAAGAGCTCTCCAAGCTCTTATAGCAATTACAGATTGCGGAGGATCGCGAAGAAGAACCAGCTGGACAGCCTTGCGACCCCGTAATATCAGTTTGTATCGACGATGAACACCCGGAACGATGCGTAGAGATTGGATTCAGCCTCGACGAAAAAATCAAGGACGAACTGGTTTCATTCTTAAAAGAAAACGTGGACACTTTCGCGTGGGCAGCAGAGGATATGCCGGGAATTGATATCGGCGTAACCAGTCACGAATTGAACATCGACCCAACCTTCAAACCAATCAAGCAAAAACGGAGAAAGTTGGGTCCTAACAGAGCGAAAGCAGTGAATGACGAAGTCGAAAGACTCTTACGAGTCGGGTCGATAATGGAAGTCAAGTACCCGGATTGGCTGGCGAATCCTATTGTAGTCATAAAAAAGAACGGAAAATGGCGAGTGTGTGTCGATTTCACCGATTTAAACAACGCGTGCCTGAAAGACAGCTTCCCACTACCACTCATTGACCGACTGGTCGAAGCAACGACCGGTAAGACGCTCTTATCTTTTATGGACGCATTCTCTGGATACAATCAGATTCTAATGAATCCCGACGATCGTGAGAAGACAGCCTTCATTACGGATCGTGGAATCTATTGCTACAAGGTGATGCCTTTCGGCCTCAAGAACGCCCGAGCCACATATTAGCGCTTAGTAAACAAGATGTTTGCTAGTCAACTCAGAAGAACGATGGAGGTTTACATAGACGACATGCTGGTGAAATCGCTAGAGGCAACGGATCACGTGTTACATTTGGAGGAATATTTCCGACAGCTCAACTCGCATAACATGAAGCTCAACCCGGCAAAGTGTAGATTCGCAGTCACGTCCGGCGAGTTTCTTGGTTACTTAGTTACTCATCGAGGAATCGAAGTGAATCCAAAGCAGATCGACGCCCTTATGGAGATGGCTTCCCCAAAATCAAAATGCGAAGTACAGAGACTGACTGGAAGGGTAGCTGCACTCAACAGATTTATTTCGCTGTCCACCGATAAGTGTTTACCGTTCTACGACACTTTACGAGGAAACAAGAAATTTGAATGGACAGAGAAGTGCGAAGAGGCTTTCCAGCAGTTGAAGAAATATCTCGCCAGTCCACTGGTGCTCGCAAAACCAGTCGAGGGAGAGCCGCTCTTCCTATACACCGCAATCTCCACCTCGGCAGTAAGCGGAGTACTCATTCCCGACGACCGGGGGGAGCAGAAACCAATTTTTTACGTCAGTAAGACCCTCACCGACGCAGAGACAAGATATCCGCAGATGGAGAAGTTGGCTCTATCGGTGGTCATGTCTGCCAGGAAACTAAGGCCGTACTTCCAATCACACTCCATTGTGGTCCTTAGTCCTTTACCCCTACGATCGATTTTGTACAGCCCAAGTCAATCCGGGCGATTGGCCAAGTGGGCTATCGAGCTCAGCGAGTACGACATCGAGTATCGCGGACGAAGCTGCATAAAATTGCAAGTGCTTGCCGATTTTTTAATCGAACTTCCGGAGGAGAGCCTCGCCGAAGGAAACCCGAATTCGACTTGGCAACTTCACGTTGACGGCTCATCATCCAAAAATGGTCAGGGGTCAGGATACGTCTAACGTCACCAATGGGCGAGATACTTGAACAATCCTTCCGCCTAGGTTTTCACGCCTCCAACAACGAAGCAGAATACGAAGCCCTCATTGCCGGGATAAAGCTTGCGCTAGGACTCAAGATTGATTGCATTCAAGCGTTCCGTGATTCACAGTTAGTCACGAACCAGTTCAGCGGGGAATACGCAGCTAAAGACTATCGTATGGAGGCGTATCTGAAAGTCGTCAAAGACTTGACTGCACAGTTTAAAGAGTTCACACTCACGCGTATTCCACAAGGAGAAAACACTTCGGCTGATGCACTGGCCGCCCTCGCATCCACTTCTGATCCAGCCTTAAAGCGAGTTATTCCGGTGGAATTCATCGAACACCCAAGCATCACCCTTCCAGAAACAGTGAGTGTGGTTACGCGGTCTCAAGCTGCCAGGACTGCAAGGGAGAAAGCCTGCGTACCGGACAATGCTGTAGATGATGCTGACGAACGGGATGCAGTAATCAACGACTCCATGGTCCAGGACGAGACATATGCAGCAGACAAAGGACTCACCTCTCGGATGGAAATAGATGCAGTCGACAAGGACGAAGATCCTGCGACTGCCGCAGAAGAAGCAACGTCTATGGATGAGGACTGTACTACCCTCCCTTCCAACGTCGACCCTTGTCACGAAACTAGAGTCGTCGAGATGAATGGGACATGTACGGACAAAGGGTGGCTTGACGGCATCCACGGATACATCTATGATGGTATTTTACCGTCAGAAAAATGGGCAGCTCGAAAGCTTTGGGCGCAAGCAGTGCGCTACATCTTGCTTGACGGCAATGTTTTCAAATTGCAACTCTCGAGGCCATTACTCGCCTGCGTCGAGGGAAAGGAGGCAAGGGCAATCATGGAGGAGGTCCACGGCGGCTCCTGTGGCAACCATTCGAAAGGACGAACCTTGGCAATAAAAATCAAATGACACGGTTATTACTGGCCCAATATGATACACGATTGCGAGAAATACTCGTCCAGGTGCGAGAAGTGTCAACGTCATGCACCAATGATTCATCAGCCAACCGAGATGCTTTCTTCAATATCATCGCCCTATCCTTTCATGTGATGGTCCATGGACATCGTTGGACCTTTGCATCCATCAAAGCAGAAACGATTCTTACTGGTCCTGACAGACTATTTTTCAAAGTTTGTGGAAGCAGATTCGTATGCCAGCATCAAGGACGCACAAGTCGAAAGTTTTGTATGGAGGAACATCATATGCCGACATGGAGTCCCATACGAGATCGTCACCGATAATGGATCACATTTCAGTTCCACAATGTTCGAAGTTTTCTGCGAGAAGTGGAAGATCCGGCTAAGCAAATCCACCCCACGATATCCACAATACAACGGCCAGGCTGAAGCTATAAACAAAACGATTCTCGACGGTCTCAAGAAACGTCTCGAGCAGAAGAAAGGCCGATGGACCGACGAACTGGAAGGTGTATTGTGGTCTCATAGAACGACACTGTGACGAGCAACCAATGAAACTCCGTTCGCTCTCGTCTATGGGACAGAATGCGTCATTCCACCAGAGATAAATTTTCCTGGAGTCCGCCGAAGACTACTCCCAGAACAGGAAGGACTCAATCACTTGTTGATGCTTGATGAGTTGGACTTGATCGTCGAAAGACGGGATCAAGTCTTGATCCGAATTCAGAATTACAGAACGCAGCGGCGAAATACTACAACTCTCACGTACGAAATCGACCGTTCTACGAAGGAGACCTGGTCCTACGGAAAGTTTTCCAGAATACTGCAGAGCGGAACGCCGGCAAACTCGGAGCAAACTGGGAAGGACCTTACAAAATCACGAAAGTAGTCCGACACGGAGTGCACGAACTCGCCAACATGTCTGACGTTCCAATACCATGATCGTGGAACGCAATGCACCTCAAGAAGTACTATACTTAGGGAACTTCACATGAACTACGGGGCGGCTTGATCCCTGCAAAGGGTACGTAGGCAGCTCGTCTTCGGATGGGTCAGCTGCCCCCCTCCTAAAAAAAAAGGGGGGGAGTGGGTACGTATACTCGTATACTCCCACCTTTGTAATAGACTCCGCGTCTACTTAATGCAAGCTTCTCGAAGCAATTTTCGTTATATCACACCCTCCATGGGTTACTAAAGCCTTAACGGAAGCAGGCATCACATACGCACCTTTCACGAATCACTTAAAGTCCTAACTAAAACAGGCACTTCTCTTCACCTTCGTTGCTGCTGGCCACAACAACGAACTACTACAACCTTTACGGATCTAACTACTACATCTTAGCAGATTAAAAGCGCGCGCTATATAAATAACTGTGTCCATTGTCGGAGCGGATATGCTTATGATAGCATACCCGTACACCGAAATGTTCATCTTAAAACCCAACAACCAGATCGTTGGTCCTAATAGTACTACATGTCCATTGTCGGAGCGGATATACTTACGGTAGCGTATCCGTAAACCGAAACGTTCATCCTAAATCCAACAACAAATCGTTGGTCGCAACAGTACTACGTGTCCATTTTCGGAACGGATACGCTTACGGTAGCATATCCGTAAACCGAAATATTCATCCGAAAACCCAACAAACAAATCGTTGGTCAAAACACATGTGCTCATAATCGAAGCAAGTATGCTTACACTAACGTAATCATTCCAAACGAAACAAACGAATCGTTGATGTTAACACCAACACAAACTTTAGCAAAACAGATCAGTCCTTGGATAAAAACAGCCATTCAAGCAACAAGTTTCAACAACAAAGAAATGACACAACAAAAGCCAAAGCCACAAAGCAAACATAACAAGTCAATACGGATAAAGCCGTCCAGGCACCATGTCCAAATAACGTCAAAGCATAATTAAATGATGACTTGGGCAGTTCCCCATCGTCATACCTTACCCCTTGGAGACACACCCTAATCATCGTCGGAGGATTCGGCCGTCGTCTCGGATTCTGAGGCGTCGTTCGAACCAAGCAAAGTCGAACCAAGCTTACCCCTGTTGGATCCAGAGAATACGCGAACGTCGACATCCACCGCCAATGCCTCAACGGACTCATTACCAAGCGCAACATCGACCGAGTCTTCAGAGATCGGCGAGACCACTAGGTCGTTCCCCAATAAGGTGACCAACCTATCAAACTCGTCATCGGTACCAGCGTACCTCGCTTTCCATCCCTGGAGTTTCTCAAATTCGGCATCCAACGAAGGTGGTTCGTCACCGCGGAACAGCGCAAAGAGTTCAAGGTTCCCGTCAACTTGGGCAAGATCGACGACGCTATTCTTCGACGATTCGCCCAAGATCTTAACCTTCTCATTGGCTCAGTCGACTTTAGATTAAAACTTCTCGGCCATTCTGCGCATCGCCCCCTTCTTAGCACGTTCAACCTTCTTGTCGGTCATAGCCCTCTCCGAGCTTAACATCCGCTGAAGCTCGGCAACTTGAGCCTCCTCCTGGACCGATAGGACTACAGGTCCTCCTTCTGTTTCGATGCTATCTCCGTTGCAGCATCGCGCTCGCGCCGGGCTTTGTTAAGCTTGTTTTGAAGCTCTTCGGCCGCTCTCCGTGCACGCTCAGCTCTCCTCGCGTTCTTGCGGAGGTCCGCCTCATAGCCGGACATCATCTTGTTAATGGAAGCCAAAAACTGAGCGAAAACAAGAAAGGTTAAGTGTCACATTTTCAACGAAATAAAAGAAGGAAAAGTAGACGTAAATTACCTTGGTACCACGATGGGACATTTCGGCATATGTGGGAGTCGAAATCAACACAATTAGAATTTGTCGGAGGTTTGTTAAGGGGGATGAAATTTCTGCGGATGAACCACAAACGAAGAGATCCAAAGATGGTTTTTATTAAGCTGTGTCGAAAAGCTTTCGTACAAGAGTTTGAGAGCAAAAAAGTCTAGGGTTTTTTTGCTAAGTAAATTGCGGATCCCTTTTTCAAAGGATGTACATAGATATATATAGTCGTTCGACTTGGCCCAGTCAATCCCCCAGGGATTAGGAAAACTTCCTAATCCTTTGGGATTTCCGTTTTAGCAAGTCGGCTTGCTTCGTGGCCTTTGTCCCATCGCGGGCCGAAGATGGGCTTGTCGTCCTCGTGTAGAAATGACTTCGGCCGCGTCGTCTTCCAGCTCCGTATAAAAATGACTTCGGCCGCGTTGTCTTCAGGTTTTGTATAGAATCGACTTCGGCCAGACAGTTTCGTATCACTTCGGCCAGACAGCTTCGTATGACTTCGGCCAGACAGTTTCGTATGACTTCGGCCGGACAGTTTCGTACGATTTTAACTTCGGCCAAGCAGTCTCGTATGATTTTGACTTCGGCCAAGCAGTCTCGTATGATTTCGACTTCGGCCAAGTAATCTCGTATGATTTTGACTTCGGCCAAGCAGTTTCGTATAAAAATGACTTCGGCCGAAACGAGCTCGTATCGTGCCTAAGTGGATTCGTATCATAGTCGAAGCGAGCTCGTTGGCCGAAGTGGAGCATGGCCGAAGTGGAGCTTGGCCGAAGTGGATCGTGGCCGAAATGGATCGTGGCCGAAGTGGATCGTGTCCGAAGTGGATCGTGGCCGAAGCGGAGCTGTCGAAGCGAAGCTGCCGACGTGGGCTGCCAAAGTGAGCTGCCAAAGTGAGCTGCCGAAATGAAGCTGCCGAAGTGAGGCTGTCGAAGTGGGCTGCCGAAGTGAGGCTGCCGAAGTGAGCTGCCGACGTGAAGTTGCCGAAGTGAGGCTGCCGAAGTGGGCTGCCGAAGTGAGGAGTGAGGCTGCCGAAGTGAGCTGCCGAAGTGAGGCTGCCGAAGTGGGCTGCCGAAGTGAGGCTGCCGAAGTGAGGCTGCCGAAGTGAGGCTGCCGAAGTGGGCTGCCGAAGTGGGCTTCCGAAGTGAGGCTGCCGAAGTGGGCTGCCGAAGTGACTAGGCTGCCGAAGTGAGGCTGCCGAAGTGAGGCTGCCGAAGTGAGGCTGCCGAAGTGAGGCTGCCGAAGTGGGCTGCCGAAGTGAGGCTGCCGAAGTGGGCTGCCGAAGTGAGGCTGCCGAAGTGAGGCTGCCGAAGTGAGGCTGCCGAAGTCTCCATGCCGAAGTGAGGCTGCCGAAGTGGGCTGCCGAGGTGAGGCTGCCGAAGTGAGCTGCCGAAGTGAGGCTGCCGAAGTGGGCTGCCGAAGTGAGGCTGCCGAAGTTGGCTGCCAAAGTGAGGCTGCCGAAGTGAGGCTGCCGAAGTGAGGCTGCCGAAGTGGGCTGCCGAAGTGAGGCTGCCGAAGTGAGGCTGCCGAAGTGAGGCTGCCGAAGTGGGCTGCCGAAGTGACTAGGCTGCCGAAGTGAGGCTGCCGAAGTGGGCTGCCGAAGTGAGGCTGCCGAAGTGGGCTGCCGAAGTGAGGCTGCCGAAGTGAGCTGCCGAAGTGAGGCTGCCGAAGTGAGGCTGCCGAAGTGGGCTGCCGAAGTGAGGCTGCCGAAGTGAGGCTGCCGAAGTGAGGCTGCCAAAGTGGGCTGCCGAAGTGACTAGGCTGCCGAAGTGAGGCTGCCGAAGTGGGCTGCCGAAGTGAGGCTGCCGAAGTGGGCTGCCGAAGTGAGGTTGCCGAAGTGGGCTGCCGAAGTGAGGCTGCCGAAGTGGGCCGCCGAAGTGAGGCTGCCGAAGTGAGCTGCCGAAGTGAGGCTGCCGAAGTGAGGCTGCCGAAGTGAGGCTGCCGAAGTGGGCTGCCGAAGTGAGGCTGCCGAAGTGAGGCTGCCGAAGTGGGCTGCCGAAGTGACTAGGCTGCCGAAGTGAGGCTGCCGAAGTGAGGCTGCCGAAGTGAGGCTGCCGAAGTGGGCTGCCGAAGTGAGGCTGCCGAAGTGGGCTGCCGAAGTGAGGCTGCCGAAGTGAGGCTGCCGAAGTGAGGCTGCCGAAGTCTCCGTGCCGAAGTGGCTAGGCTTGCCGAAGTGGGCTGCCGAAGTGACTAGGCTGCCGAAGTGGGCTGCCGAAGTGAGGCTGCCGAAGTGGGCTGCCGAAGTGAGGCTGCCGAAGTGGGCTGCCGACGTCTTTGTACCGAAGTGGCTAGGCTTGCTGAAGTGGCTAGGCTTGCCGAAGCGGCTAGGCTTGCCGAAGTCTTCGTGCCGAAGTGTGCTTGGCTTGCCGAAGTCTCCTTTGCCGAAGTGGCTAGGCTTGCCGAAGTCTCCTTTACCGAAGTGGCTATGCCGAAGCGATGCTTCCTTCAAGGCTTGCCTAAGTGAAGACAAAGCTTTTGCCGATACGAGCCAAAGCTTGCCTAAGTGGAGACAAAGCTTTTGCCGATACGAGCCAAAGCTTGCCGAAGTGAGGCTGCCAAAGTGGGCTGCCGAAGTGACTAGGCTGCCAAAGTGAGGCTGCCGAAGTGGGCTGCCGAAGTGAGGCTGCCGAAGTGGGCTGCCGAAGTGAGGCTGCCGAAGTGGGCCGCCGAAGTGAGGCTGCCGAAGTGAGCTGCCGAAGTGAGGCTGCCGAAGTGGGCTGCCGAAGTGAGGCTGCCGAAGTGAGGCTGCCGAAGTGAGGCTGCCGAAGTGAGGCTGCCGAAGTGAGGCTGCCGAAGTGGGCTGCCGAAGTGAGGCTGCCGAAGTGAGGCTGCCGAAGTGAGGCTGCCGAAGTGGGCTGCCGAAGTGACTAGGCTGCCGAAGTGAGGCTGCCGAAGTGAGGCTGCCGAAGTGGGCTGCCGAAGTGAGGCTGCCGAAGTGGGCTGCCGAAGTGAGGCTGCCGAAGTGAGGCTGCCGAAGTGAGGCTGCCGAAGTCTCCGTGCCGAAGTGGCTAGGCTTGCCGAAGTGGGCTGCCGAAGTGACTAGGCTGCCGAAGTGAGGCTGCCGAAGTGGGCTGCCGAAGTGAGGCTGCCGAAGTGGGCTGCCGAAGTGAGGCTGCCGAAGTGGGCTGCCGACGTCTTCGTACCGAAGTGGCTAGGCTTGCCGAAGTGGCTAGGCTTGCCGAAGCGGCTAGGCTTGCCGAAGTCTTCGTGCCGAAGTGTGCTTGGCTTGCCGAAGTCTCCTTTGCCGAAGTGGCTAGGCTTGCCGAAGTCTCCTTTACCGAAGTGGCTATGCCGAAGCGATGCTTCCTTCAAGGCTTGCCTAAGTGAAGACAAAGCTTTTGCCGATACGAGCCAAAGCTTGCCTAAGTGGAGACAAAGCTTGCCTAAGTGAAGACAAGGCTTGCCTAAGCGGAGACAAGGCTTGCCTAAGTCTCTCCTTTCTTTGCCGAAGTCTCCCTGCCGAAGCCACTGGGCCTGCCGAAGTCTCCATGCCGAAGTGACTAAGCTTGCCGAAGTAAGCTAGGCTTGCCGAAGTCTCCCTTGCCGAAGTGACTAGGCTTGCCGAAGTCTCCCTTGCCGAAGTCTCCCTTGCCGAAGTGACTAAGCTTGCCGAAGTAAGCTAGGCTTGCCGAAGTCTCCTTTGCCGAAGCCACTGGGCCTGCCGAAGTCTCCATGCCGAAATGACTAGGCTTGCCGAAGTCTCCTTTGCCGAAGCCACTGGGCCTGCTGAAGTCTCCATGCCGAAGTGACTAAGCTTGCCGAAGTCTCCTTTGCCGAAGCCACTGGGCCTGCCGAAGTCTCCATGCCGAAGTGACTAAGCTTGCCGAAGTAAGCTAGGCTTGCCGATGTGGGACAAAGCTTGCCTAAGTGGATACAAAGCTTTGCCTAAGTGGAGACAAGGCTTGCCTAAGTGGAGACAAGGCCTACCTAAGCGGAGACAAGGCTTGCCTGAGTCTCCCAGCCGAAGTGAAGCTTCCTTGGCCGGAAATGGAGCTGCTTTAGCCAGAATGGCCTCTCTTGTGCTTTAAGTGGACTCGTACAGAAACGACCTAAGCACAATGTCGGTCTTGTCCGATTCTTCGTATTTTCATACTTAGCCATTTTCCCATTGATCACAGCTGGGCGGGTTTTGACCCCAACAGTTAGCCCCCCAGCTCGGTAGTCTCAGTGATGATAGTGCCGAGGTAGAGGAAGTCCAAGCTGGGATCAATGTGCCGTGTCGATCGATATGAGCTGAGCTGACATGACGCTGGGTCCGCTGTTTCTGATGTCCACCAGGTCCTCTGTCTTCAGACTGATAATCTTCTTTCCAGTAGAAATTTCTTCTTTCAACTGTGTTTTGGCACAGCTTCCAATGCATGATGACATCATCTTTTGCTTTGTGAGCCTATATATGCTCCCCCTTCTCCTCATCTCCTCTTCACTTCTTCACTTCTCAAAAATCTCAAGGTAACTTCTCTCTCCCTTCTCTCTCCTCCTCTTGAAGATATTTTTTTGTTTTAGGTTGTCTAGTTTTTTTTTGTTGCCCCTGAAATTTTTTTCGGCCGAAGTCTCCTCTGCCGAAGTAATCCGTTGCCGAAGTGACTTTCTTCGCCGAGCGAGATGGAGAATCCGTTCGATGTAAAAATCGAGATGGAGAATTGGAGTTCCGATTGTGTTAGGCTTAGGCAAGACGCGAGCCTTCGGGCGTGTTCTTCAACACGGCGAGTTTCTAAGGGCACATACAAGCATGAGGCGCCTGTTCCACCAGGATCTACTCTCTCCACTGCTGAATCTTTGGAGTCTCTCCGGCACCGTTTCAACATTTCTGAAGAAATTGACTTCATCCTTCCATCGCCCTCGGATCGGGCCAGCGAGCCCCCAAAAGGGTTCTTTCCTTTGTACGAGAGTTGTTTCTACATGTGCTTCATATGGTTCCCAATACCGGGGGTCATCCTGGGGTATCTGTGGAAGCACAGACTGGCTCTGGCGCAAATAACTCCGCGGGGAATTTGACACCTGGTTGGGATCGTGGTCCGCAGCTTTGAGTGTGGCGAAGAAGTCACCGTGGATCACTTGTTGAACCTGCTATCCTTCCGGACGTTTCGTTCCAAGGATTCGCTTCTTTACTCCCTTTCGAACAAAACCAACCGCAAAATTATCGGAGGATTCCCAAGTAAAGACAGATATTGGGAAGATTATTTCTTCTTCGTGCCCATCTCCGAGGCTTCGGTCGGTGCAGATTGGGTTAACAAAATTAGGACCACATGGAGAAAAATCGGTAGCCGATCCATAGCTTTACGAGATTTTCTATCCTTTTGAACATGTCATGACCCTCAGTCTTATTTGTTGATTTTGCAGTTCCTAATCCGCTCCCGACGTGTCCTCCGGACATAATTACACTTCGTGAGACTCTAGCTTCCGGTGAGTGCGACTGGCAAGGATATTTTACTCTTCAAAGAGTGGAAAGAGCGCGGGCACGATACTTTGGGTATTATTCTCCAAGTTCATCCCCTTCGTGTTCTTCTAGCAGTACGAAGAGAGTCATGGGAAAAAGACCATCTGTTCGCGAAAGGATGGAGACCGAGAGCCGTGCCGCGATGGAACAAGCAGAGGTCGGCCGAACTGAGATCTCTGCGGAGCAGCTGAGTGCTGCCCTAGCTTTCCCCTCGGGCAACTCGTCTGTTGGACCGTCCATGCTGGCTCCATCGATCCCCATCGTGAGAGAGATCGTGTTGGGCCTGCCCCCGTTTCACCGTGGAAAGGGCAAGGCTGCGGCTACAAGTGAAGATGTTGATCGGGTGAAGCCAGTCCGGAGACGTGTCCCGGCAAAGATTGACACAGGAAAACATTCTCAAAGAGATGATGCTCCTGGACGAAAAAGGCGCAACGCGTCGGCTCGTGGTGCTGCCGAGCAAGAGCTACCTTCGCAGCCCGTATCTCAGCCGTTTGCTGCCGAAATGTTTTGTGACGACGCGTCGGCCTCGGCCACTCTCTTCTCCAAGATTCTTTCCAAGGGGGATTGTTTTCCTCCTCCCGATACTCTGTCCCGGAGCAAGCCATATGCTGAAATGTCTCGTCGTGGTGCTAAGGTAGTTTGAGTGGAACCCCCCTCATTTTTGTACTTCGTTGAAAATGCGATGCCTGATCTCTCTTTTTCCTTCCGTTCAGTTCGTGGCCTCTATTAACAAGATGACGTCCGGTTACGAGGCGGACGTTCGTAAGAATGCGAGGAGGGCCGAACGTGCCCGAAAAGTGGCCGAAGGGCTTCGATCAAAGCTTACTGAAGCCGAGCGCGAGCGCGACGCTGCGACGGAGGCAGCGTCAAAACAGAAGGAAGACTTGGAATCCTATCGGGTCCAGCAAGAGGCTCGAGTGGCCGAGCTCCAGCGGATGCTGAGCTCGGAGAGGGCTATGACCGAGAAGAAGGTCGAACGGGCCAAAAAGGGGGCGATGCGCGGACTGGCCGAGAAGTTTCAATCCAAAGTCAACCGAGCCAAGGAGAAGATCAAGATCTTGGGCGAAACTTCGAAGAACAGCGTCGTCGATCTCGCCCAAGTCGACGGGAACCTTGAACTCCTTGCGCTGCTCCGCGGCGACGAACCACTTTCAAATTCCCCCTCCTTCTAGCGCCAAATTGTGGGAGTCAAAATCAACACAATTAGAATTTGTCGGAGGTTTGTTAAGGGGGATGAAATTTCTGCGGATGAACCACAAACGAAGAGATCCAAAAATGGTTTTTATTAAGCTGTGTCGAAAAGCTTTCGTACAAGAGTTTGAGAGCAAAAAAGTCTAGGGTTTTTTTGCTAAGTAAATTGCGGATCCCTTTTTCAAAGGATGTACATAGATATATATAGTCGTTCGACTTGGCCCAGTCAATCCCCCAGGGATTAGGAAAACTTCATAATCCTTTGGGATTTCCGTTTTAGCAAGTCGGCTTGCTTCGTGGGCCTTTGTCCCATCGCGGGCCGAAGATGGGATTGTCGTCCTCGTGTAGAAATGACTTCGGCCGCGTCGTCTTCCAGCTCCGTATAAAAATGACTTCGGCCGCGTTGTCTTCAGGTTTTGTATAGAATCGACTTCGGCCAGACAGTTTCGTATCACTTCGGCCAGACAGCTTCGTATGACTTCGGCCAGACAGTTTCGTATGACTTCGGCCGGACAGTTTCGTACGATTTTAACTTCGGCCAAGCAGTCTCGTATGATTTTGACTTCGGCCAAGCAGTCTCGTATGATTTCGACTTCGGCCAAGTAATCTCGTATGATTTTGACTTCGGCCAAGCAGTTTCGTATAAAAACGACTTCGGCCGAAACGAGCTCGTATCGTGCCTAAGTGGATTCGTATCATAGTCGAAGCGAGCTCGTTGGCCGAAGTGGAGCATGGCCGAAGTGGAGCTTGGCCGAAGTGGATCGTGGCCGAAATGGATCGTGGCCGAAGTGGATCGTGTCCGAAGTGGATCATGGCCGAAGCGGAGCTGTCGAAGCGAAGCTGCCGACGTGGGCTGCCGAAGTGAGCTGCCGAAGTGAGCTGCCGAAATGAAGCTGCCGAAGTGAGGCTGCCGAAGTGGGCTGCCGAAGTGAGGCTGCCGAAGTGGGCTGCCGAAGTGAGGCTGCCGAAGTGAGCTGCCGACGTAAAGCTGCCGAAGTGAGGCTGCCGAAGTGGGCTGCCGAAGTGAGGCTGCCGAAGTGAGGCTGCCGAAGTGGGCTGCCGAAGTGAGGCTGCCGAAGTGGGCTGCCGAGGTGAGGCTGCCGAAGTGAGCTGCCGAAGTGAGGCTGCCGAAGTGGGCTGCCGAAGTGAGGCTGCCGAAGTGGGCTGCCGAAGTGAGGCTGCCGAAGTGAGGCTGCCGAAGTGGGCTGCCGAAGTGAGGCTGCCGAAGTGAGGCTGCCGAAGTGAGGCTGCCGAAGTGAGGCTGCCGAAGTGGGCTGCCGAAGTGACTAGGCTGCCGAAGTGAGGCTGCCGAAGCGGGCTGCCGAAGTGAGGCTGCCGAAGTGGGCTGCCGAAGTGAGGCTGCCGAAGTGGGCTGCCGAAGTGAGGCTGCCGAAGTGGGCCGCCGAAGTGAGGCTGCCGAAATGAGCTGCCAAAGTGAGGCTGCCGAAGTGAGGCTGCCGAAGTGGGCTGCCGAAGTGAGGCTGCCGAAGTGAGGCTGCCGAAGTGGGCTGTCGAAGTGACTAGGCTGCCGAAGTGAGGCTGCCGAAGTGGGCTGCCGAAGTGAGGCTGCCGAAGTGGGCTGCCGAAGTGAGGCTGCCGAAGTGGGCCACCGAAGTGAGGCTGCCGAAGTGGGCTGCCGAAGTGAGGCTGCCGAAGTGAGGCTGCCGAAGTGAGGCTGCCGAAGTGGGCTGCCGAAGTGAGGCTGCCGAAGTGAGGCTGCCGAAGTGAGGCTGCCGAAGTGGGCTGCCGAAGTGACTAGGCTGCCGAAGTGAGGCTGCCGAAGTGAGGCTGCCATAGTGGGCTGCCGAAGTGACTAGGCTGCCGAAGTGAGGCTGCCGAAGTGGGCTGCCGAAGTGAGGCTGCCGAAGTGAGGCTGCCGAAGTGGGCTGCCGAAGTGAGACTGCCGAAGTGGGCTGCCGAAGTGAGGCTGCCGAAGTTAGGCTGCCGAAGTGAGGCTGCCGAAGTCTCCGTGCCGAAGTGGCTAGGCTTGCCGAAGTGGGCTGCCGAAGTGACTAGGCTGCCGAAGTGAGGCTGCCAAAGTGGGCTGCCGAAGTGGGCTGCCGAAGTGGGCTGCCGAAGTGAGGATGCCGAAGTGGGCTGCCGACGTCTTCGTGCCGAAGTGGCTAGGCTTGCCGAAGTGGCTAGGCTTGCCGAAGTGGCTAGGCTTGCCAAAGCGGCTAGGCTTGCCGAAGTCTTCGTGCCGAAGTGTGCTTGGCTTGCCGAAGTCTCCTTTGCCGAAGTGGCTAGGCTTGCCGAAGTCTCCTTTACCGAAGTGGCTATGCCGAAGCGATGCTTCCTTCAAGGCTTGCCTAAGTGAAGACAAAGCTTTTGCCGATACGAGCCAAAGCTTGCCTAAGTGGAGACAAAGCTTGCCTAAGTGAAGACAAGGCTTGCCTAAGCGGAGACAAGGCTTGC
This sequence comes from Pseudoturritis turrita, assembly GCA_900406555.1. NCBI lineage: Eukaryota > Viridiplantae > Streptophyta > Magnoliopsida > Brassicales > Brassicaceae > Pseudoturritis > Pseudoturritis turrita. The sequence goes on along the minus strand of OVBL01000284.1, from coordinate 1,738,159 downwards.
CTAAGTCTCTCCTTTCTTTGCCGAAGTCTCCCTGCCGAAGCCACTGGGCCTGCCGAAGTGACTAAGCTTGCCGAAGTAAGCTAGGCTTGCCGAAGTCTCCCTTGCCGAAGTGACTAGGCTTGCCGAAGTCTCCTTTGCCGAAGCCACTGGGCCTGCCAAAGTCTCCTTTGCCGAAGCCACTGGGCCTGCCGAAGTCTCCATGCCGAAATGACTAGGCTTGCCGAAGTCTCCTTTGCCGAAACCACTAGGCCTGCCGAAGTCTCCATGCCGAAGTGACTAAGCTTGCCGAAGTCTCCTTTGCCGAAGCCACTGGGCCTGCCGAAGTCTCCATGCCGAAGTGACTAAGCTTGCCGAAGTAAGCTAGGCTTGCCGATGTGGGACAAAGCTTGCCTAAGTGGATACAAAGCTTTGCCTAAGTGGAGACAAGGCTTGCCTAAGTGGAGACAAGGCCTACCTAAGCGGAGACAAGGCTTGCCTGAGTCTCCCAGCCGAAGTGAAGCTTCCTTGGCCGGAAATGGAGCTGCTTTAGCCAGAATGGCCTCTCTTGTGCTTTAAGTGGACTCGTACAGAAATGACCTAAGCACAATGTCGGTCTTGTCCGATTCTTCGTATTTTCATACTTAGCCATTTTCCCATTGATCACAGCTGGGCGGGTTTTAACCCCAACAGCATACGGTTTGCTTCGGGATAGCGTATCAGGAGGAGGAAAGCAATCCCCCTTAGAGAGAATCTTGGAGAAGAGAGTAGCCGATGCTGACGCATCATCGCAGACCGTTCCGGAGGAAATGGCGGAGGTGCTGCCCCCGAAAGGGGGTCACGCTCAACGACATCGCAAAATGGAGCGTTACGCTTTTTGCGTCTTGGGGCATCATCCTTCTGAAGATCTTTCCCTTTGTCAGCCCTCGTAGCGGCACGTCTCCGAGCCGGTTTCGCCTCGTGGGAATCTCCGCTCGTGGCAACAGCCTTGCCATATCTGCGGTGAACCGGAGGCGAACCCAATCGCTTAAGACCCAACACGATCTCTTTTGCAAGGGGGACAGACGGAGCCAGCATGGATGGTTCTGCAGATGAGTCACCCAAGGGAAAAGCGAGGGCAGCGCTTAGCTGCTCAGTGGAAATCTCGGTTCGACCAACCTCTGCTTGCTCCATCGCGGCACGGGATTCGGCCTCCATTCTTTTGCGGACCGACGATCGCTTTCCCATGGTTCTCCTCGTACTGGTAAAAGAAGGCGAAGAAGTTGAGCTCGGAGAATAATATCCAAGGTATTGCGCCCGCGCTCTCCCTATTCTTTGAAGAGTAAAATCCCTTTGCCAATCACACTCACCGGAAGCAAGAGTCTCCACTTAGGCAAGCTTTGTCTCCACTTAGTCAAGCCTTATCTCCACTTCGGCCAACGGAGTTCACTTCGGCATTCCCGAGGAGACTTCGGCCAACGGATGAGACTTCGGCCAACGGATGAGACTTCAACCAACGAAGGAGACTTCGGCCAATATAGCCCACATCGGCAACATGGACACTTCGGCCACACGGCCACTTCGGCCAACGTGGAGACTTCGGCCAAAAGAGCTCCACTTCGGCAGCTCACTTCGGCAAGCCACATCGGCAAGGAGGGGATTTCGGCGATAAGCCACATCGGCAAAAGCCCACATCGGAAGGAGCTTCACTTCGGCATTCGACTTTGGCACGAAAGGAGCTTCACTTCGGCAAATGGCTTCGGCACCTAAGGAGCTTCACTTCGGCAAAACGGCTTCGGCCACGCTCCACTTCGGCCACGCTCCTCTTCGGCCACTTCGGCCATGATCCACTTCGGCCACGATCCACTTCGGCCATGGTCCACTTCGGCCACGATCCACTTCGGCCACGATCCACTTCGGCCACGATCCACTTCGGCCACGATCCACTTCGGCCACGATCCACTTCGGCCATGCTCCACTTCGGCCAACGAGCTCGCTTCGGCTATGATACGAATCCACTTAGGCACGATACGAGCTCGTTTCGGCCGAAGTCATTTTTATACGAAACTGCTTGGCCGAAGTCAAAATCATACGAGACTGCTTGGCCGAAGTCAAAATCATAGGAGACTGCTTGGCCGAAGTCAAAACCATACGGGACTGCTTGGCCGAAGTCAAAACCATACGGGACTGCTTGGCCGAAATCAAAATCATACGAGACTGCTTGGCCGAAGTCAAAATCATACGAGACTGCTTAGCCGAAGTCAAAATCATACGAGACTGCTTGGCCGAAGTCAAAACCATACGAAACTGTTCGGCCGTGGCTAAATCTATACGGGACTTCGGCCAAGCATGGCCACTTCGGCCAACGAGCTCCACTTCGGCCAAAAGATATTTCTATACGAAACTGTTCGGCCGAAGTCAAAACCATACGAAACTGTTCGGCCGAAGTCGAAACCATACGAAACTGCCTGGCCGAAGTCAAGACCATACGAAACTGTCCGACCGTGGCTAAATCTATACGGGACTTCGGCCAACTTCGGCGACGGCCACTTCGGCCAACGAGCTCCACTTCGGCCAAAAGACATTTCTATACGAAACTGTTCGGCCGAAGTCAAAACAATACGAAACTGTTCGGCCGAAGTTGAAACCATACAAAACTGCCTGGCCGAAGTCAAACCATACGAAACTGTCCGGCCGTGGCAAAATCTATACGGGACTTCGGCCAACTTTGGCGACGGCCACTTCGGCCAACGAGCTCCACTTCGGCCAAAAGACATTGCTCTACGAAACTGTTCAGTCGAAGTCAAAACCATACGAAACTGTTCGGCCAAAGTCGAAACCATACGAAACTGTCTGGCCGAAGTCAAAACCATACGAAACTGTCTGGCCGAAGTCGATTCTATACGAAACCTGAAAACAATGCGGCCGAAGTCATTTATATACGAAGACAGAAGACGACGCGGCCGAAGTCATTTTTATACGAAGCTGGAAGACGACGCGGCCGAAGTCATTTCTATACGAGGACGACGAGCCCATCTTCGGACCGCGATGGGTCAAAGGCCCACGAAGCCAAGCTGACTTGCTAAAACGGAAATCCCGAAGGATTAGGAAGTTTTTCCTAATCCCTTTGGGATTGACCTGGCCAACTCGAACGACTATATATATCTATGTACATCCCTTGAAAAAGGGATCCGAAAATTTACTTAGCAAAAAACCCTAGACTTTTTGCTCTCAAACTCTTGTACGAAAGCTTCTCGACACAGCTTAATAAAAACCATCTTTGGATCTCTCCGTTCGTGGTTCATCCGCAGAAATTTCATCCCCCTTAATAAACCTCCGACAAATTCTAATTGTGTTGATCTCGACTCCCACAATGTTGTAGAGGAGTCAAATTTGCAATCAATGACTTGGAATTTTAAGCTAACTTCATCAGTTTGGAGCTGGTTAATGCTGACATTATACTGGATATTCAGTGGTTAAGGACATTGGGAAAAGGCCAAGTAGATTGGGCAAAGCTGTTACCATTTGTGGAGATCCGACCCTACATTCTCAGAAGGTATCTCTAAAAACACTATCTACATCAGTGACTAATGACAACAAGAAGGGAATACAAGGCAGTTTTATACCACATCAGGTTACAAGATTGTTGGAAGAATATGCTCAAGTCTTTGTTGAACCTACGACTTTACCAACATTGAGAGGGAGAGAACATGCTATTAAACTAATAGCAGGAGCTGGTCCAATATCAGTAAGACCTATCGATACCCTCACTGCCACAAAGAAGAAATAGAGAAAATGGTGAAACAGATGCTGGATTCGGGTGTAATTAGACCAAGCCATATCCCTTTTTCTAGTCCAGTTCTGTTGGTGAAGAAGAAAGACAATAGTTGGAGGTTTTGTGTGGATTATAGGGCTGTGAATAGGGCTACAATACCAGATAAATTTCTAATTCCAGTTATAGACCAGTTGTTGGATGAGTTGCATGGGTCAAATATATTCTCTAAACTGGATTTACGTTCTGGTTATCATCAAATCAGAATGGAGGAGCAAGATGTGGAGAAAACCGCATTTAGAACACATGATGGGTTATATGAGTTCTTGGTTATGCCGTCTGGTTTAACCAATGCTCCAGCAACATTTTAGGCTTTAATGAACGAGCTATTTAGACCATATCTGAGGAAGTTTATATTGGTCTTCTTTGATGGCATCCTAATATACAACTCTTCGTTACAAGACCACTGTGAGCATTTGAGGATAGTGTTGAAGATTTTTGTGAAGTTTCATACTAACAAGAAGAATTGCCTATTTGCTCAACCTCAGGTTGAATATATGGGTCATATCATCTCAGATCAAGGCGTATTAACAGATCCCAGTAAAACAAAAGCAATGGTGAAGTGGCATGTACCTTAAAATGTCAAAAGAGTTAGAGGTTTTTTGGGATTAACAGGTTACTATCAAAGATTTGTCAGAGGGTATGGTTCTATAGCTAAACCACTTACTAAGTTACTAAAGAAAGATCAGTTTGAGTGGGACCCAGAGCACAGCTAGCTTTTGACAAATTGAAGGAAGCAATGAGTTCTGCACCTGTTCTTGCACTACCTAATTTTTCAGAGAAGTTTGTGGTAGAAGCAGATGCCTCAGGCTTTGGGTTGGGAGCGGTTTTGATACAGAAACATAACCCAATCGCCTACTTTAGCTACGGGTTGACAGAAAGGGAACAGTTGAAGCCCATATACGAAAGAGAACTCATGGCCATAGTGATGGCTATTCATAAATGGAGACACTACTTAATGGAGAAGAATTTTTGGTGAAAACAGATCAGAAAAGCTTGAAGTTCTTATTAGAGCAGAAAGAGGTCTCCTTAGAGTATCAGAAGTGGTTGATCAAATTGTTGGGGTATGATTTTGACATCAACTATAACCCAGGAGTAGAAAATAAAGTTGCAGACGGTCTATCAAGGATTGAGAAGAGTCCAGAAGCCAATACAACCTCTCTACTGTTGGTTTTAACTGTACCTAATTTGATATATTTACAAGACCTTTATAAGGAATTGGAGGAAGATGATCAGATGCAGACATTGATTAATCAGATCCGAGGAGGACAAATAACCAATAAAACGTATACAATCAAAGAAGGCAGGCTGTTCTATAAACAGAGGTTGGTGTTATCAAGAAACTCGAAATTCATTCCTCTGATTCTTCAAGAGTTCCATGATGGCTTACAAGGGGGTCATTTCGGAGTGTTAAAAATGGTTAAAAGAATCCAGTCTCAATTCCAATGGGACAAAACGAGGGAAGATGTTCAGAAGTATGTGTCACATTGTCGGATTTGTCAGACACACAAATATTCAACTCTGTCTCCTGCTGAACTGTTGCAACCTCTACTTATTCCTCAGTAGATTTGGGAAGATAACTCAATGGATTTTATTGAGGGATTGCCAATGTCCCAGAGAATCAATGTGATCATGGTAGTGGTGGATAGACTAAGCAAATATGCTCATTTTGTGGGTATGAGACACCCGTTTACAGCAATAGATGTAGCAGCAAAGTTTATCAAGGAGGTGATAAAATTGCATGGATATCCAGGATCCATAGTTTCGTATCGAGACAAAGTATTTTTAAGTAAATTTTGGAGAGAATGCTTTAGGTTGGCTGGAACAAGATTGTTGTTCAGTACAACTTTTCATCTACAAACGGATGGACAAACTGAGGTTGTCAATACGGTGCCTTGCCTCATCACAACCTAAGAAGTGGGCACAATACCTACACTTGGCTAAATTATGGTATAATACAGCATACCATACATCTCTCAAAGCTACTCCTTTCAAAACAGTCTATGGTAGAGATCCTCCACAGATAATGCAGTTTGAAAGAGGCTCTCTCCCAATTTTGAATTGGAGTTTATGTTGAAGCAGAGAGATGAGATGATGTTGAAACTGATAAAGGAACAATTGAGAAGAGCTCAACAACTGATGAAAAACAATGCGGATAAACACAAAAAAGATTTACATTTGGAAGTAGGTTCCAAGGTTTTTCTCAAGTTACGACCTTATCGACAACAATCGGTTTCAAGGAGAGTGTTTCAGAAATTAGCAGCCAAATATTATGGACCTTTTGAGGTATTGGAGAAGATAGAAGATTGGTCAAGCTGCTTATAGGTTGCGTTTGCCATTGGAGTCTAAAATCCATCCGATTTTTCACATCTCTCAACTCTAACCTATTTTGGGAACTCATCATGAAGTTCTACCACTTCCCAAAGCTATTGAAACACAAGAAGATAATGTGATAGAACCGGAGGACATCACTAACTCAAGATACAATGCGGAGGGTGATTTGGAAGTGTTGGTAAAGTGGAGAGGCCTTCCTGCTCATGACCAGAGTTGGGAACTCGTCAAGAAAATAGCTGCACAGTTTCCTCAATTTCAGCTTGAGGGCAAGCTTGGTTATGGGTGGGGGGGGGAGTTTGAGGAAAGCTTATCACATTGTTAGTGATCTTGATGAAGATGGCGATAATGCGGGAGATGATTACATTGAGTTTGAGGACGATGATATTGATAGGATTTAAGATTGTTTGGTTGGCCTCATTCCAGCTTGTAATATCAAATTTCAGACTTGCATATCTTTTTTGGTGATAACATTAATGTTAATGTTAAAATAAAGAAATTGTTATGCGTTTTTGGGGTTCTAGTTTCTTATCCCGTTCTCCTCTCTATTGATTTAAACGCAAAGATTTACATGTATTTTAAACGCGAGCTATTTAAATGTAAATCTCTACAAGGTTTCTTCGCATTATGTTCACACCAATGGAGATGCTCTAAGAGGTCTTGATTGCACTCTAAAGTATATGTAATGGGAATATAATTTAAAAGGGTCTACTTATTTATAGTTATCTTCTTATGTATCTAACTTGTCAGTAACTTATTGTTTGACCGAATATCAGTTCCTCCAAGTGATGTTACATTCGTGCACGCGGGTTTGGTCGACCAGGGCCGTCGTTATTTTCATCAGATGACTTATTTGTTCGGGTTGGTCCCGCATAATCTCCTGTCTGGAGCGGGGATGTTAAACGATGGCTTGGGAGTTGATGGAGAGCTTATCACATTGTTAGTGATCTTGATGAAGATGGCGATAATGCGGGAGATGATTACATTGAGTTTGAGGACGATGATATTGATAGGATTTAAGATTATTTGGTTGGCCTCGTTCCAGCTTGTAATATCAAATTTCAGACTTGCATATCTTTTTTGGTGATAACATTAATGTTAATGTTAAAATAAAGAAATTGTTATGCGTTTTTGGGGTTCTAGTTTCTTATCCCGTTCTCCTCTCTATTGATTTAAACGCAAAGATTTACATGTATTTTAAACGCGAGCTATTTAAATGTAAATCTCTGCAAGGTTTCTTCGCATTATGTTCACACCAATGGAGATGCTCTAAGAGGTCTTGATTGCACTCTAAAGTATATGTAATGGGAATATAATTTAAAAGGGTCTACTTATTTATAGTTATCTTCTTATGTATCTAACTTGTCAGTAACTTATTGTTTGACCGAATATCAGTTCCTCCAAGTGATGTTACATTCGTGCACGCGGGTTTGGTCGACCAGGGCCGTCGTTATTTTCATCAGATGACTTATTTGTTCGGGTTGGTCCCGCATAATCTCCTGTCTGGAGCGGGGATGTTAAACGATGGCTTGGGAGTTGATGGAGAGCTTATCACATTGTTAGTGATCTTGATGAAGATGGCGATAATGCGGGAGATGATTACATTGAGTTTGAGGACGATGATATTGATAGGATTTAAGATTGTTTGGTTGGCCTCGTTCCAGCTTGTAATATCAAATTTCAGACTTGCATATCTTTTTTGGTGATAACATTAATGTTAATGTTAAAATAAAGAAATTGTTATGCGTTTTTGGGGTTCTAGTTTCTTATCCCGTTCTCCTCTCTATTGATTTAAACGCAAAGATTTACATGTATTTTAAACGCGAGCTATTTAAATGTAAATCTCTGCAAGGTTTCTTCGCATTATGTTCACACCAATGGAGATGCTCTACGAGGTCTTGATTGCACTCTAAAGTATATGTAATGGGAATATAATTTAAAAGGGTCTACTTATTTATAGTTATCTTCTTATGTATCTAACTTGTCAGTAACTTATTGTTTGACCGAATATCAGTTCCTCCAAGTGATGTTACATTCGTGCACGCGGGTTTGGTCGACCAGGGCCGTCGTTATTTTCATCAGATGACTTATTTGTTCGGGTTGGTCCCGCATAATCTCCTGTCTGGAGCGGGGATGTTAAACGATGGCTTGGGAGTTGATGGAGAGATTTCCTTGGAAGCCAGATGAGATCATGTTAGGAGCGATTTTTGGAGCGTGTCATAGGAGAAATGATGTGGTAATCAGCAAAGCAACATTTTGGGAAACAATGTATATGAAATTAAAGTACAATTTGGGGTGAAACGACAAACATTCAATCAACTTTGATGTTAAATGTATAGGAAATAAAAAAATAAAAAAATAAAAAAATGAAAGGTAATCAAGTAAAAAATGAAGCAGAGAGTCTCAAAGATATATATAACACATGGTTTTTAACAATGTAAAACATGTGAAGGTTAGTAACAAAATAACCGCAAGACCATAAAAAAGATCACATAATAATAAGTAGATCATACCACAAGGAATAATGATTTGACAAGTCGAATCATCTTCCGAAAAACGAGAAAATAGATAGAAAGATTACATAACCAAAAAGCTTAAGGGTAAGTTGGAAAATGCAAAGACATTTTAAGGATTTGGCTTTGATGCTTGGGCCAAAAGAGCCAACACTTTACACGAAAATCTTGTCTTTAGCAACAAAAACTCAACTTCTTTGGCCTGCAATGCTCTCCATTGCTCTTCGAATCCCTTCTTAGCCTCCATAGGAACCATTCTCCATCTTTGTTTCACTGTTTCTTCAGACACACCACAAGTAGCAACCATTGATCGAACAAGAAAAGAGAGACAATCTGAATCTGAATCTGAAGCATCAGACGGCTGAGCCACGACGGTCTCATTGACAGAATCTGAATCTGACGAAAATTTGGGTTATTTTCTGGAAGAGAGATTTTAGGAGGAGCAGATGAAAAAAGGGTTTGTAAATTTCTTACCGGATTCGTTAGATTCGTCTTCTTCAGAGGAATAGTCGGATTCCTGATCTTCATCTTCGTCTACCTCTATCTCCAATTCGTTGTCGTCGCTTTGCTGGGGATCCTCCTTTGCCATAGGTATTTTTGGATTCTCAGCGTCGTCAAAGGAGAAACAGAGAGAGAGAGAGAGGCGGATTGAGAAGGAAACCCTTTTGGGATTTAGGGTTTTATAGCCTAACTAATGACGATTCGTGTAATTTGATTTTATATTTTCAAGATTTGGTCTTGAAAACCCAAATTTTATGTTGTGGGAAGGAGCCATAAAAAATAAACGAAATATGAGAATTAAAAATATATAAATAAATAAAAATGTTTTCTCGAATAAAAAAACGACATCAAAATTGAGTGGTTCGCTACAAACTCCGGATTCATTTGGGACATTGCTCCGAAATTCGCTGTCTTGCTTGTTTTCTAGAGGTTCGTCGATGTTTTTTTTTTTCTGTTTCATAGCCTAGAAAAACAAAAGCATTTTTTTGACTGATTTTAGAGAGATTTTGCGACTGGTTTAAAATGGAAGTTCTCTGCAGAAGCATGTCTAGTTGTGTTGTTTGGTGGATCATATGGTGGAAGTAAGTAAGGAATCATATGATTTTATTATTTTCGTGTTGGTGGAATGATTTCGAATGAGATTTTCGAGTGAATGTTGTTTGATGCAACCGTGTTAGCAGTATGGATGAGGCTCAAGTAACATCCATTGTAAAAGGATATAGAGACCACACTAAAGTCGTTTGGAAGTAACATTATTTTCTCAAATAGTCTATTACATTTTTTGCGATGTTGCTTTTGTATGCTTCTCAACGATGTGATATGTCGAGATGTAGCAGCAAAGTTTATCAAGGAGGTGATAAAATTGCATGGATATCCAGGATCCATAGTTGATATATCATGGTTTTTACCGGTTTTCAACCATGATATTCATCGTTTTATCGAGTTTTTTCTATGTTTTAGAGTCTTTTCAGGTTGAAACATGTTTGGATGGAGTTTAAGGCATAAAGAGTAAGGAATGGTTGCAAACGGATATGTGAAGATGCATGATCTGCAGAAAGGTCAAAAGTTCAGCACTCGATGAATACGTTTCCACCAATGGATCGACCTGAAATTTTGATACAGGATAGAGCGTCGAGTTAGCTTTCGTTTGAAAGTAAGTTGAGGTCATTACAACGGTGCGATCAAAAGTTGTGCAAGATTTAGTGAAGACATGTCCGTCTGGCGAGCAAAAGAAACATGTGAAGAAAAAAAGGGCTTGGCTTTGCCAGAGATTTCGACCAGAACATTATTAGACCTATTTATATGTTACTTTTCGCCATTGTTTAGGCAACACTTTATTTTCTATTCAGATTTTTAGTTTATTCTCTTTACAAGCTTTGGGAGAAGATCTCTGAACCCTATTGACAATTCGGAGAAGATTTCTAAACCCTCTTATTTATTTTATTGATTTCATCATGTCTTTAATTATTTCATCTTCTTGTTTCTTTGCTTACATGTCTGAATAGTTTTATAGTTAGGTTTAGGGTTTCAAGGGAATTTATGAATCATTGAATCAGACATAGATAGAGTTTTATCATATTGTCTTCACCTATCATTGTTTTCATTGCTTAGATTAAATTGATCACTTAATCTCTGATTTTAGGTTTAATCTATTCATCAAAAGTGTTATAGATTGCTTGATAAAACATAGGTGAGCAAATTGTCCATAGCCAACGAAAGCTGATGTTAAGGCAATTTGTGAACATATCAAACCTGCTCGTTAATGCTTGTTTAGAATTCTAAGATCAAACGACAGTTTAGATTCTTAGGTTACTAGATAAAATAATTGATACCACGACAGTGGATTGGTTAAACATTCATGTTTGAGTTTAAGACTGCGCTTATTATTCCCTGAATAATTGTCTGGTTCATGATCTCTGAATTCCTTCGAATTGCTCTAGACTTAACACTTGTTTTTAATTGATTACATCGTTTTTACATTGCTATTTTGTTTCACTTTTCGACAAACAACCATATTGCCATCTTAGCTTAATTTCACTCATATAGATTCGTAGCGTTTCACTTGGTTCTCGTGGATTCGATCCCTTAACACTACTTCATTTGCTGTGCACTTGCAGTGATATTTTAGGGTTAAAACTCTGTGTATCAAGTTTTTGGCGCCATTGTCGGGGACCAATTGCGTTAACCTTCGAATTTTTATTTGAAGTTTAGACTAAGATTTACTAACTTTCTCTCTTGTGTGTTTCAGGTTTATGCAAAGAAGAAGCAAAGGAGCTGACAACCTTTTCAACTTCAATAACCAGGAACTTGTAAGGTTAGAGAGAGAAAACAGGAAGACAAAGTCGAATCCAATCACAATGGGTGATCAAATCGACAACGAGGTATTTGCTACTGCAGCTAAGGTTTAGAGGCTACAGGAGCAGTTGCAACAGTTGCTGCAACAACAGCGACCGCCTGCAATTGGGGATGCAGACACTCCCCATACCTTCTACCAGAACAGAGCTGCTATATGTCGACCAGCCATTGCAAGGCAGGATTACGAGATCAAGCCTCAGATGATCAGATTGGTGAAGCAGCACGTGTTTCATGGTCTACCAGCTGAAAATCCGATGGACCACATAATGATCGATCCATCCATCCTTTTAGGTCTGGATATTTGTGAAATTCATTTTTAATGTTGAAAGAAAGATAAAAATATAACTAATAAGAGTCTAAGAGTGTGATAAAGTCATACACACGTAACTTGAAAGTCACATGAATTATCCAAATGATAACAGTTAAATATAGTTTAATAGAATTTGACATAATTTAATGATGATTTACTCTGGAATATAGTAGATTAGCTAAAGATTTAAATACTAGTAGAAGAATTTGCATGAATCTTGCATATTAGAGGTGGATGAATCCAGATATCCTGGAATTTTAGGGTATCCGGATCCAGATCTGTCGGATCCGTGACAAAACTATCCGGATCCGGATCAGTGGCTTCCAGATATCCGGACTTCGATTATCCGGCCAAAAATCAGGATATCCGCGAATATCCGGATCCGAAAATAATAATTAAAATAACCAAAAAAATATTTTAAAAAAAAATTAAAAATTAGAATAAAAATAACTTAATATATGTAAAAAAATATGTTTTTAATAAATTTAATGCGTCCAGATCCGGATATCCGGACCTTGAAATTTTACTATCCGGATCCAGATCTTTTTTTCACGGATCCGAAATTTTACTATCCGGATCCGGACGCCCCGGATATCCTAATTTATGTAGCGGATCTCGAATCCGGATAATAATTCCACCCTTATTACATATTACTTAAGTAACATAATAACTAAAATTTTGTCGAGCTGAATCATATATATGAAAGGAGGCTAACCCTCTCCAGCCTTCTACCACGTCAGCACATCAGAAGCTGCCACGTGTCCCCACACCAAAAAAAAAAAAACAAACTTGCGACTCATCCTCTTCATCTCCTTTGACGAATCAAGATCTTCGTACTTGACCTTCCAGTTTCTCTTTCGTAAAAAATAACCAACACACGATTGATATCTGAGAGTCCCAGGAACTTTCAGTTGTGCTTCGCTTCTAACCCAATTTTCTATGATTAGGGTTTGAATTTTATGGAATCAAAGGGTTGTCGAGTGTGATGTCTTATGTTCTCACTGTACTCTTCTTATTCAGTGTTGTCCAACGTTTGCGTCATTTTCCTCGCTATACCTTCTAGAACCGAACCAGAATCCATCCGTTTCGGCGAGATCGAAACGAGTACTGTTACGAGACTAAGCTTTTCATCCAGCAGCTTCACCACTTCAGCTTCACTGATCTTCCGAAATTCTCGCAACGGTACTTGATCAATTCCGATCACTGGCTCGGTGCTTCTGCGCTCAGACCTATCTCCTTCTACTGCGGTAACGAACGCGATATTGAGTGGTTCGCTACAAACTCCGGATTCATTTGGGACATTGCTACGAAGTTCGCTGCCTTGCTTGTTTTCTTGAGGTTCGTCGATGTTTTTTTTTCTGTTTCATAGCCTAGAAAAACAAAAGCAATTTTTTTACTGATTTTAGGGAGATTTTGTTGTTTTTGTGACTGGTTTAAAATGGAAGTTTTTTGCGGAAGCATGTCTAGTTGTGTTGTTTGGTGGATCATATGGTGGAACTAAGTAAGAAATCATATGATTTTATTATTTCCGTGTTGGTGGAATGATTTCGAATGAGATTTTCGAGTGAATGTTGTTTGATGCAACAGTGTTAGCATCATGGATGAGGCTCAAGTAACATCCATTGTAAAAGGACATAGAGACCACACTAAAGTCGTTTGGAAGTAACATCATTTTCTCAAATAGTCTGTTACATTTTGTTGCGATGTTGCTTGTGTATGCTTCTCAATGATGTGATATGTCGAGATTATCTGCTTGACGTCTGCTGAATTTTTATTGGCTTGGTGATAAACTAGATTTGTGTGCGGGAGATCAATTACTTTTTCTTAATGACTCAACTGGATTTCAGTCATATACAGGAAAATTGACATGGAAACTGTATGATTCAGAGATACCTCAAACTTGAAACCTTCTTGTTCGATCATGAGGTATGCATTTATGGTTATAATTTTTGCCTCGAAAACTCTGGATTTTGGTCATTTGTATTGTCCTATGTTTTCCGCTCCTCCATTGCAACCAAAAAATGGTCCTATCCTCGGGCAAAATGATTATGCTTCGATTAAATTTCCGTGCTTTTACCTTTCATTACAAATCTCTGGTGATTCTGCAATTGATTACACAAAACTCTCAACTAATGATGCTTCACAACAATGATTTTTATCGCTTCAAGTTCTCGAAACACAAAGCCAAATCGATTCTATCCAAGTCATTGTCTTCTTCTACAGAGCAATCCTCTGCAACTTTTTGTTTTCTTGATCCATGAAACTTTTTTTTTCTCAATGTACAGCCATAATTGCTTCCAGTCGTAGAGAGAAGAGAAGATCTTGAGAAATCTCTCTGTCTCTATTTATCCGCAGCTACGATTTTGTCTCTGAGTTTTTTTCCGGCGATTTATGCATCTGCCCAGAATTGGCGTTCATGTATTTATCTTGTATCGCCTTCTTCCTTGTGGCAGTTTCTAGCCGCATTTTTCCCGCCATTGTTTTACTAATTATAGTGTAAATCTGTCCTAATTCGTATTCTGAAAAATATATTTCATCTCAGACCCTAATTACTTAAAATATCTTATATTAACTATTTTGTTTCTCCAGCCATTATGAATCATTATACAAATCACCTTAATTAGTCAATCTTCAAAAGTTAACATTTATGTATACTAGATATTTTTGGGATTGAGAAGGAAAACCTTTTGGGATTTAGGGTTTTATAGGGGTCGTAATCTCAATTGGCCCTCCATCTAAAACTTTAATCTGATATGGCCCTTCTAAAAAAAAAAAATTCTAAATTTTTTTTTTTTTTAGTTTTTTTTTAAAGCAAAACGGGAGCAAAGACATCTACACCCTTAATGAATCTGGAAAATTACAAACTCAACCAGAACTATGTTGGGTTATCCACCCAAACCCGGATCCAAATCAAAAGAAATATGGATCCTTAGAAAATTTAATCCTAAAATACTTTTTTTCTTCTTTCCACTTCGTTGCGTCGTTCCCCTTCTCTCTTTGCCGATCAATTTCTCTAATACACCAAATCCCACTCGACTGAGAACCACCGTCTCCGTTGAGATTTCCACTGTAAAAATGTAGATGTCCGATCTCATGAACCGCTACCGATTCTAGATCCACCACCGTCGTTATCGGCAATATCCCACGGCTGATTTCGCATTCAGAGATCAACCAATCCTCGTCACCGTCGAGATGAAACATTCCTGTTGGTGGCGACGATGCGTGCACTAGTCTCCCCGTCACTCCGTTGAACAGCTCTCCGTCTCCGTGTTCACCAGCGAAAAACCCGATCACTATATCGATGCAGAGGATAGATTCTGATCTCGTGAAATTAAGAGGAGTTACCTCCGCCCAGCACGTAAGTTTCAGCGATCTCACGCATCTTAATGAGAACCATTGAAGAGATTTCTTTGGCAGAGAATTTTCCTTTGTAGTTAACGACGATCATCGGTTTGTCTACAGGTCCAGGGATGATCTTGAATGGCCATAGCTTCATGTCGTTTTGGACAGATGTGTCACTACATCTACGACCAATCAACCTCTTTGCATCTGTCACAATTAAGCAAAGTTATTTCCCTATTTCGCTTTGACACCATTGGTGGTGATTTTTACAGGGGTATAAGCAACTAGGAGAAGATTCACCTGAGGCATAAATTGTTAAGAGAACCTTCTGGAATGATCAAAGGAGGAATGGGTCCATGTTTCCAAAAACATGAAAGTCGAACTAGGCTGTATTAATCATGTTGAACAACTTTAGTTAGGAATTTAGGACTAATATTCATGTGAATTATCTAGTATGCACTGTGTCATTTTTATATCTTATATTGTTGTGCTGTGTTTTGTTAATGTCATTTATTTATAATCAATGTACTAATTACAACAACGTCTCGTAAACTTTTATATATAAGCATTCTTCCGCTGGATTTTCTGCCATCAGAAGAAAATCCTCGGCCATTCAAATCGGCCATCAGAAGAAGATCCTCTGTCATTCAAATAGGCTGGTGGTGAAAGCAGATAAAGAACAATGTGAGATGGATGGTGGTGAAAACGGAGATAGAAAGCAAGATGAGGTGGCTGGAAAACATGCTTGCAAACTGGATCATGAATGTTACGTGGAATTTTGTTGATGTTTGGGTTTTAATGTACACTTATATCTATTAGGTACTAATGTGTACTTGGAATGTTTTTGTAATATTTTCAGGTACTAATGGTTTTATTAGGTAATATTATGGCCTAACTAGTCGTTTGGTACTACTATGACTTATTGGTATAACTATGATATTAATTAGAAGAAAACATTTAATAAATATGTATTCAGCATAAAACACATGTTAAAAAAAAAATTAACACATTTAACACATGTGCCGTCAAAGCAATAAAAAATATTAAAAGTTTACTCATAGTTATACTGAATCTTCTAGTAGTACCGATATGCACATAGTTATATTTTGACAGTTTTCACGTATAATTAGTTATACCGTGTTAAAACTCTAATTTTGGTAATTGTAGATAAAATTATTCATTTTAATTACATTTTCTATAATTTCATAGAGTAACATGTATGAAAACACCAATTTTGTTTGTTTCACATAATAATGAGGCTTGTATGCATACATTAACCATAAGTATAAGGTAGTTTTAGTAAAAAAAAAAAAATTTTGTATAAGGTCAGTGTTTATACTTATGTGTATCCAGTGGTACCCTAGTAGAAAATACACACAAATATACCAATAAGTAAATGATACACAATTAACCAATAAATATACAGAAAGCAAAAATATAAATAACACAAAATGAATCAAACAGTTATACCAATTATACTTAGTTGTACCAGACAGAAAGAATACAAAAAATGAATCAAACAGTTATACCAATTATACTTAGTTGTAACGGACAGAAAGAACACACAAAATGAGTCACACAATTACACCAATTGTACAAAGTTGTACCAAACATAGAGAACACACAAAATGAGAATACGAAGTACACCAATTAAACTACATTGGGATCATTCACAAAATAGTCATACATGTGTCCTAATCCCCTTCCTCGTCCTCTTCCTCTTCCCATGCATTAGTTACATGCCCCATTCCTTCCACAACATCTGGTCCCTCATTACCTTCATACGTGCCAAAGTTATCCTCATTAGCATCTTCATACATACCAACGTTATCCTCATTACCAAGTTCTTCATGATCTGCAATCAAAACCGTGTCAAACAGTTATACCTAATAATACCAGCCAGAGAGAAACAAACAAAATAATTCTCACAGTTATACATAGTAATACCAGACAGAGAGAACACGCAAAATAATTCCCACAGTTATACCTAGTTATACATAGTAATACCAGACAGAGAGAACACACAAAATAATTCTCACAGTTATACCTAGTAATACCAGGCAGAGAGAACACACAAAATCAGTAACATAGTTATATCAGTTATACCTAGTTGTACCAGCTCATGGTGTTCCGATGGTTCATTGGTGTAAAGAGTTATCATACCATCACCTACACCAACTTCACGTTCTCAACCCTCTCCTGTTAGTTGCACGTTTTGATCCACATCTTCGATGAGCTCCACATGCAAAAGACTTCTAAGACCATCTCCATTCACTTCCATTAGATAATTAAAAACCTCATCATCATTCGAGATATATGATGGTACCCTAACATTTAAAACCAATGGAAAGTAACTGAGTTTCAGCTGTGTTGTAGCTTCATCTATCATGATCTTCCTGCCAATTCCATTAACCAACGTCGAATAAGTCACCTCTTCCACTGCGGTCCGCATCGCTAAAGTGTGAATTTAATCTCCTCCTAAGCTCCATCTTGTGTAATCACCTTCCCTTGAATAACATCCTCCATAATCAAAACATATGATTGTGCAGCATGTTTTATTCATTGTCCCCTGAAAAAGAATAACAAATATCATTAGTAAATAATTATAGTGTTGTTTCAGTAATACTAGCTTTCTCAGTAATACCAGTTATCTCAGTAATCCCAGTCAGTCTCACTAGTACCGGTTATCTTAGTAGTACCAATCAGTCTTACTAGTACCAGTTGTATCAGTTATACCTCTGTAGTTTCGATTTACCTCCGAGGTAAGGTGGAAGAAGAAGATTGGTTTTTTATTTTTAATTAATTAATTGGTTGTTGAGAGTATTTATGGAATATTAAATTGGGGGGTTTGGATTAATAATAATAAATAAAGAAGGGGTATAGTGGACAAAAAACGGGTTTGGAAAAGAGAGGGGTTAGTTAGATTTAGGAGGGGTTAGTTAGATTAAATTTTTCTTTTAAGGGCCATTTGAGCATTTGATCCCTAACTAATGACGATTCGTGAACTTGTGAGAAATATTTGATTTTATATTTTCAAGATTTGTTGTTGAAAACCCAAATTTTATGTTGTGGGAAGGAGCGATGAAAAATAAAAAAAATATGAAAATTAAAAATAAATAAATAAATAAATAACTTTTTCCCTGAAATAAAAAAATGACATCAAAGTTGAGTGGTTTGCTACAAACTCCGGAATCATTTGGGACATTGCTCCAAAGTTCACTGCCTTGCTTGTTTTCTTGAGGTTCGTCGATGTTTTTTTTTTTGTTTCATAGCTTAGAAAAACAAAAGCAAATTTTTAACTAATTTTAGATAGATTTTGTTGTTTTTGTGACTGGTTTAAAATGAAAGTTCTCTGCGGAAACATGCCCAGTTGTGTTGTTTGGTGGATCAAATGGTGGAAGTAAGTAAGGAATCATATGATTTTATTATTTTCGTGTTGGTGGAATGATTTCGAATGACATTTTGGAGTGAATGTTGTTTGATGTAACAGTGTTAGCAGCATGGATGAGGCTCAAGTAACATCCATTGTAAAAGGACATAGAGACCACACTAAAGTCGTTTGGAAGTAACATCATTTTCTCAAATGGTCTGTTAGATTTTGTTGCGATGTTGCTTGTGTATGCTTCTTAACGATGTGATATGTTGAGATTATCTGCTTGACGTCTGCTGAATTTTTATTGGCTTGGTGATAAACTAGATTTGTGTGCGGGAGATCAATTACTTTTGCTTAATGACCTAACTAGATTTCAGTCATGTACAGAAAAATTGTCATGTAAACTGCATGATTCAGAGACACCTCAAAGTTGAAACCTTCTTGTTCGATCATGAGGTATGCATTTATGGTTATAATTTTTGCCTCGAAAACTCTGGATTTTGGTCATTTGTATTGTCATATGCAGGCATGGAAGGTGAGAAAATTGCCAACTTTGGGTGTTACAAGAGAAAAACAATGTGTGAAACCTTAGATTACTTAGCACTTGAGATGGTAGAAATTAGAGATCAAGATTATGAAGTTGATAATGGACTTTAGGAGTACTGTGTTACGAGTTTCTTAATGGTAACCCGCCATTCAAAGCTGAGGGTCAAAAGCATAGGATACATTCAAGAGGTAAGAAAAGAGTAGACTTATCTTTTGTGGAAATGATAGAAGACATTTAAACCTCATTTCTTAAGTGCGTTTGTTATTTAATGGTTTGTAAAATTGTCAAGATCGATCTGAGTTTTACTACGACACTAAATATTCCAGCAGAAACACGAAAACATATCAGTTAGGTAAACTCAAGCTAAAGCATACCCCAATCGACTCTCTTGTTCGACTATCTTTTTATTTGTGTAGCCTTGCAACTACTCCTTTTTAAGCAAACAAATTTACTAAATTTTTTTTTTCTTTCTTTATTTCCAGCAGGGGTTTCTCGCAATTTTATCAACACAAATCTGGTCTCTAGATGCTGAAACCATTGCAAAATTGGACGAGGATGTAAGCCAATGGTTTGGAGCGTAAGAAGCAGGCCAATTGGATACTCTTAATCATGCTCCAGATCACAGATTTGGCCAGAAGTTGAGACATTTTGAGATATCTTGGCTAAAATGCAATATAGGTATATCATGGTCAAATGAGAAAAGACTTTGTGGTGCAGCTTGGATTTTGAGAGATTTTGCCAGAGTTGTACTAACTCATAGTCCCTTTAGTTTCATTGACTCTCTTGGGAAAGAAAAGAACTAGCACATTTATGGGCGGTTGAAAGCATGGTAATCCATATGTTAATGAAAGTTATTTTTGCTTTGGAGGCATCAGAGATAATAGGAGCGGTTAAATACCCAAATTCTTGGCCAGCTTTTAGCCGTTTCTCCATTAAACTATGTTCTGTTTTGTATGCTTTGGAAGAATGGGATTTGGTAACTGACACAAGACAGCTTCTCTTATTGCAAAAAGTGACACCATCGATGATTGGAGGCACTCTTATATCAGTTATTTATGTGTAATTTGGCTTCTAGAGTTACTTTAACTATTTTTTGTGCTGTCTTAAAGACCATGTAAGGGATGCAGGCTGTTGCTCCGTGCTTTTTTTTTTATGTGTACAGTCCTCAGCTTAATGAAAACCAGTTGAAAAAAACGAAGAATGAGCTACGCATGCAATTCGATTAGGTCTTATTATGCAGAACAATTACATGTCCGTTTTTCCGCATGCGCACTCCCTCTATACATAAACGAGGGAATTGCTTCCCAGCTAATACTATACTTTTGCAAATTTATTCTGTAAACACATTTGTAGTTCATGATAATTTTATGTCTATTTTGTTTCAATTAAATAAATATTTAGTTTCTAACAAACAAATAATTTTAACCAACAACACAAATATAAAATTTGATGAAGTTAATATCTAACATCGTCATTTCCAATGGGATCTCAGTGATTTAATTAAGTACTCATAGAACACTCGGTTATTCCAGTAAAAAGACTTTGTCTACACTCCAGAGTGTCTACCATGTTTGCAATGGACGTCTTCGATAGATGAATCATTTGAGGAGAAGAGAGGTGTAAGTACAGGGAGAGTGAGTGTTGAGGGATATTGAAAAAATTTGATGTGTTTGTTGTCTTTGTGCACTCCATATAACCACTTCTCGTCTCTTTTTTTAATAAAAGAAATAGATGGTCTTTTGAAAATTGTTTAAATGTTTAGAAAACGTAAATGAAGAAGGAGAAACAGAACGGAGGATTGGAGCGAGAAGAAAGACGGAAAGAGTAAGGGAAGAGTGATGGAAAAAACGAGAGCTCTCTTAATATTTTGATAATTTGTATGGTGCTTTACATATATGCAATGATAATATGGCCATATGAAGAAGCGTGTGAGTAACACAATGTGACCTTTAAGCCTTTGAAATAAAGGAAGAGGGATTGTTACCATCTTCTTTTCTGAGCTTCTTGTTGGAAACTTAATATCGCTATTGTTTGAAGTGAGTTTAAATTCAGCAATAATAATCATTTCTTTAATGATTTCTTAGAGACTATTACAATTACCGAAAACGAAGTTGGACGTAAATTTACCTCCTATCCATCCTTCCTAGCGATTATATTTAACACTATCAATTTGGTCTTTATAACAATCGTTAGTTTAAGTTCATATGCTCCATCATTTAGATAAAAGGGTAAAGAATGCTTAACGGAGTAGGTTCATAAATCAACACAATCATTCCAGGCTCTCACCTAAAATTTTCCGTTTTCAAACATCAATGATTAGTTATATCGGTGAAAAGGACGAAAAATTGGTTGTGTTAGATGGAAGTGGTGTACGAAGATGAAGTTGTTTACCTTCATATATTCTTTTTGGGCTATAGCCTATATTCATCAAGTTTCATGTCCAATCGAAAATAGGTTCGATAACGAAAAACAAGGTCATGAAACAAGAAGAAATTACAAGCCAATAAGATGAATACAATTATTTTTACTTAAAAACCATACACTATTGCGACAATTCAATTCGATGTTTCATATTTTTCTCTTTTACGAAGACGTTTTGGGTGGAGATCGGAATAATGGATTAGTTTTTCCAAGAGCAGTTTGAACTCCCAATTTCTGAATCACATTTTTTGTTTGTTTTGTCTCGCTTTTTGTTCATAATATTTAAATTATAAATTTTCCCTTTTGAATAGTGAATAGCGATTGATAATTAAATAAGTAGATATATTATATTATCATAGAGACTAAATACTTAGCGTGAAAGAATTTGAAAACAATGATAAATTAAAAATATACAGAAAGATTTTGATGAAAAAATATACAAAGATTTTGATAAGTCCACATGATAAATAAAATATCATTATTCAATTTCTTGGTTTTAGATGAATTTATTCGTTTCATGATTTTAACTTCTGTTCCACATAGTTTAAAATCTGCCACAAATATGTAATTTTAGAATGAAACCATTCATTCAAAGTAAAAGATATATATGTGCAGACTAGATTCATTTTTTATAAAAAAATATTTTTTCACGATAAAAAAACAATTAATTTTTTTTCTATATTTGTACTACTAAAAACAAATATGAAAAAATATCCGCGGGTATGCGCGGTTCTCATCTAATAATTATAATAATTGAACAAAAAATCTCATTGCACCAAAAAAATGAACAAAAAATCTAAAAAAGTTAATAGATTAATAAAGTAAATTATTTTATATTAAATCTTAATGATATAGTGTTTTGGCTACTGAAATTGATTTTTTTCCTCTTAGATTTTTTTGAAAATATTAAAAATCTTATTCAGATTAATAATTTATTAAAGATACGTATCATAAAAGTTAGGATTGTCCATTCGCGACGGCTTATCTGTGTTGATCCATTTTCGTCCTAAATATTTTGGGACATGTCAAGTGTGGAACAAGATAGCAGGCTACTTGTTCGGTTAATTTTATAAATATAAAAAAATTTAGACAAAAAATTTACACTT
The DNA here is from genome assembly GCA_900406555.1 of Pseudoturritis turrita. Taxonomy (NCBI): domain Eukaryota; kingdom Viridiplantae; phylum Streptophyta; class Magnoliopsida; order Brassicales; family Brassicaceae; genus Pseudoturritis; species Pseudoturritis turrita. Next base: position 1,715,573 of record OVBL01000284.1, on the reverse strand, counting down.
CTTTTGGCATTATATAAAAAAGTTTTTTTTTTAATGATATATGTTGTTGGGACCATCAGGCATCAAATCTTCATTGTAAGGCTCCTCTTAACACCATGATGATTGTGCACAGGTTCATTAACATCATCATCGTCATCATCATTACCAAAGTTCTCTTCACCTCCATTCTGGATGAGACAGTTGCCAGAATCATGTGTCATCATGTCACAAACCTTGCAGACACCACGCAGTCGTTCGTAGCGAAAACGGAGTAAGGTATTGACTCCAGGAGTGAACTGGAAGTTTCTCTGGAATCGGAGAGGTTACCTAACTTCCCATTTCAGCCTGACACGGACGTATTCCACTCGTGCTGCCGCTTCCGCATTGTAATCCACGTCCATAAGCATCGCCATTTCCCTTCCAATGTGTGCAATAGCCTCTTGGTTCATGAATTGGAGAGGGATTCCACGAATTTGAATCCAAAAAGGAATGAAATTCAACATTTCCAGATTCATCAGAGGTGTCCAGCGTTGGAGAATCAACATTCTGTAAGCAAAAGCCCAAGGCCCTCGACGGAGCATCGTCTCCACTGACTCCTCTATTGGGAAAACAAACTGGAATTGCTGTCCTGTTCATAATCATGGATGAGACCGGAGCCCCAACTGCGTTCATAATTATGTCTTCGTGGAATCATTGGTCGGCCCATGATTATGAACCGGTTCTCCGCCGCGGCTTGGTTCACAACATCCACAAGAAGTTGGATTGGATAGGATATTAATGATAGAAGTGGTGAAGAAACCAATCTTCAGATCTACTCTTATAAAAGTCCTGAACAGCCGGAACTGCAGGTGGAAATGCATCACGATTTCTTCAAGGACGGATCGGGGGAATAACTGCCGGGGGGTGGAGAAAATCCTCATCGCCGGTTAGGAATTGGAAAACCGTCACAAGAACGGTGAGATAATGTCAGAAAAGTGTCTATTCGTAAATCGTCTTATTTGTCGCCATTTTTTCTTTTCTTTAGCCTTTGGGCTTTTTTGTAAGAACATTGTATTTTTTTTTATTTACAACGATACTTATTTCAGATATAACATACATAAATTTTAATTTTCTTCACACTTTGATTTTTAAAAAATTGATTAAAAGTTTTCGAGCTGTTTTTTATTTTTTGTTTATTAAAAAAATAGTTTTTTTAGTTTAAAATTATGTTCTTGAATGGAATTTAGTTTTCACTTACAATTATGGATATATAGTTGTGAAATTACATTTACAGTTACAATTATGGATAGATAATCGTGAAATTACAATTACAATTGACTCTTTGATTTCTAAGCAAAAAAAATCCATGTTCATGAATGGAATTTACTTTTCCCTTTACAATTATGGATAGATAAAGTGAAATGATATAAGAAAATGAATTTAATAATACTATGACTTTGAAATTCCAAAGAATTAAGAAACCAAAGAAATATAAGCAACAATTTGAAAATGTTGGCCATGAGCTTTTTGTTTTTGTTTTTGTTGGTAAAGATTGTATTTATTACTTTTAAAGAAGATATGATGCATTCGAATGGTAACATATAACATGGTGTTACAACTTGTACCACCTCTTACGTAATAAATAGATTTGGGCGTTCGGAAATTTGGGTTGGTTTCGGTTCTGTTTTTCGGTTTTCGGGTATAAAAATTTAGGAACCGTTCGGGTATTTTAGATTTTCGGGTCGGTTTCACTTCATTTTTTCGGTTTTCAAGTCGATTCGGGTAGGTTTACTGAGAATCGACTAATAACCGAAAATAGTCGGGTAATTTTCGGGTTTCGGTTCGGTTCGGGTTTTCGGGTAATTCGGGTAATTTTCGGATAATTTCGGATATTTTTCGGTAATTTTGGATAATTTTTGGGTAATTACCCGAATATCCCTGAAATTATCCGAACTACCCGAAAAATAACATAACAAATTGTAAAATTTACCCGAACTAACCGAACATACCCGACCTATAACCGAAATATCATTAGGTTATTTTATGTTTCGGATATTTCGGATACCCGTTCGGTTCTCAGTTCGGTTCCGGTTCGATTTGGGTACCCGCACTTTAAAAATATAGGAACCGTTCGAGTATTTTAAGTTTTCGGATCGGTTCGGGTATTTTTAAGCCAGTTTCAGTTCAGTTTTTTGGTTCCGGTTAAAAAGTCCAGATCTAATAACAAATCAGTAAGTAGCATTACAAAAAATAATATCATTATTTTCTTGTTATACTATCATTTTTTTATCATTATTGTATTTGTACGGCTTCTAATTTATACATAATTTATACAGCCATCTTTCATACCACATCAAAAAATTTTACTACACTACTATTTTCTACGTCACCAATCGAATCGGAGCCGATATGTTAAATGTTGATGTCTTATTGTGCTTACAAATTATATAGTCTTTCTGCTTCTAAACTTTTCTCTTTTTTAATTGGCATTTAATAAGTCAAAGTTTGTTGCTTTTATTTAGTCAAAGCATGGGCTCTAAATGGTAACTGATTATTTTGAAGAATTTGAAGAATAAAAAATTTTGTGTTACCATTTGATAATTTGAAGAATTTGAAGAATGTGTTGAATATTTACTAAAAGACAAAAGTTGAAGAATTTTTTTTTTCTTCTTTAATAAGGCTTTGAATGGTAACATTAAAAAAAAAATTCCGCAAGATTCAGCTAAATTCAGCAATTCTGCAAAAAAAATTCACCAAATTCAGCTAAATTCCGCAATGCAACAAAAAATATCGCTAGATTTAACAATTCTTCTATCACCAATTGATACGTAGATATGTTTACTTTGGATTAAAAAATCGGATAATAACAGATATGAGGGTTGGGTAAGAATATTTAGGATATTGAAAATCACATCTGAAATCTTTAAAAATGGATCGGATAATACGAGTATGATATGGATAATTCCAATATTTAAAATCAATATCAAACGAGTAATATAATTTTGATAAAAACTCGAGATTTTTTTTTAAAATGAAATTCAGCAACTTGCGTAAATTTTGATGAAAATAATATTTTTGAATTAATTTGCTTTATTTGTAAGACAATTCAAACCATAAATTATTGTTTTGTGTACAATTTTCTATATTTATAACAAGTATTTCATTTCATAGATAAATTAAATTATTATTCTTAAAACTATCCATATTTTAATTTTACTATTCGAAGTTGTTAGTACAAAAATAATAAACTAAAAATTAAAATAATCAAATAATTTAATTTTAATAAAAATAAACAGTTAATAATTAATTTTGGTAGCATATGATTTTATATGATAATTATGTTTGCTAAAATTATTAAATATATTATTTTCATAGTTTATTTAACTAATCTTGTTGATAAAAAAATTGTTTAACTAATTTTTTCATAAGTTTATTTAATTAATTAATTTTGTCAAAAATTCAGCCAGATTCAGCAATATTCCGCAGTTACCATTTAAGTTTGATATTATTCCGCCAGATTCCGCAAGAAATCACTAAAAATTCAGCCAGATTCTGCAATTCAGCAAAATTCAGCAGAATTCAGCCGGTACCATTTAGACCCATGGTTTTAAAATTTGTTAGAGTTGTCGATTGTTTTTTCTTTCTAATGGGGTCATATAAATTTTTTGAATCAGTTAATGTGCTATTTAATTTAGAAAAAAATTTATAATATTTTTTTCAATAATTCATATTGTTATAAAAATAATTTTATATTTTTAAATCAACTTATTTTGTTTTACATTGATTTAATCTAATTTATTAATTTAAAAATATAATTAAAAAAAAAGTGATGAGGTGCCACTAATATTTATTTTGCTTTTTATATATGATACTTAACCAAATAAGTAGATCATCGGCTTTACTAAAATGGACAATTTCAAAAATGTCATTTTTAGTGTGTCTATTTTTAAAAATGCTACAATGAGTTGTCCATTTTCAAAATGCCACTAATTAAGGGTTTTTAAACCCTAAACCGTAAAATTCTAAACTTAAAGAGTTTTGACCCCTAACAAACTCTAAACCCTAAAAACTAAACCCTAACATAAAATAGTTAACTCAAACCTAAATGATATTTTGAATAAATGATATAATTTTAGAGATATTTTTTAAAAAAATTTAGAAGAATGATATTTTTGAAAAATGGTATTTCAAAAGTGACATTTTTCAAAATTTATCTTCTTAAAAACAATAAACGAAGATATTAATAGAAATTACATTGATATTTTGACTAAATCATTTACTTCCCCAAAAACAATGACGTTCAAATATAATACCATAATTTATAACTTGCAAAAATCAATTTAAATTCTTTTGAAATTTTATGCTATAGTTAGACTAATTCTTCCGCCTTGGTCATGAATTAAAAAGGAAACAACATGTCAGATTCATTTTAAAAAAAAACTAATAATCATATGAGTAAATAGATAAGAATACAAACCAATCCTCATTCATGCACATCTGTCAGCACAACTATCAAAATATTTAAGTTTTATAAATCCATGCAAAGCATTTTACCATAAAACATTAACTCTTTTCAAACAAATATATGGTGTTGTGTTTCGCTACTGAACATGCATTTTCAAATCATTGATCAAGGTGTGTTGTCGTTTAACACTTAAATCTTTTTTTTTTGTTTTTACATTGTCGTTTAACACTTAAATCATATCCACATATGTCTTTCACTCTTTCTGCTTATATTCTATATACAAACATCAGTTTCAATATGCGCTTATATAATCATATTGAAAGTTGTATTTTAAACAAATCTTATATTATTCTACAGAATTATAATTGATTTTATTCAAATGACAAAAGCAATTCTCCTATTGTAGAGATAACAACCACCGATGTCTGCATCATCGATCAAGGTATGTCGTTTTGTTGTCCGATTAGCCTCAGTATGCTTCTACGACGGAATATCATCAACCTTGAGAAAAATTGTGATTATTTCCATGTCGAGTATTCACTAATTCAATAATTTATATTTTCTAGAGGTTCCGGTTGGGCCCCTTCAAAAACATCATTTTATTCATAACTTTCCAAACGAATCACAAAATCCATGGGTATCAATGACCGACACCGTTAAGAGTTATCCTATTTGGAACTCTCCAATAAAGATAATCCAAATTTGAATATACTAAACCGGTTGGGAAACTATTTTATATTAACGGGATCGGTGATAAAGCTCACGTTTGAAGGGATGTTAGACATTAAAAAAAAAAGTTAATAGTTTCCCTTTCGGCGCCACACCTCATACACGTTTTATCAAAATTTATTCCTTTGTGTATTATCCTTGAGTTAATCGCCAATGAACCCGAATTTTTTTTGCCACAAAAGATATTTTAATTTCGTGGGTTTCGAATTTTCCATGCCTGAACCTTTAGAGCCTTACGACTCGGACCCTGATACACAATGTTTTAAACCCAAAATAACACTGCAAGTGCACAGCAAACGAAGTAGTATTTATGGGGTCGAATCCACAGAGACCAAGTGAAACACTACAAATCCAATAAAGTAAAGTGAAGCTAAGACAAAAATATGAGTTGTTTGTTTTTAAATGCAAGAATGAGAAAGCAATTTAAACGATGTAAACTTATGAATTAAAAGCGTCATATTTCAGGGTTATCTCAGAGAATCATGAATTGCATGACATAGATCATTCAACAGGGAATTGATTAAGAACCGTCTTGAACTCAAATCACTAATGTATAACTAGCCTACTCTCGCAGCACTAATTATTATGTCTAACAACCTAAGCTTCTAAACTCTCGTTTGATTCTTATGAAGTTAAACATGCAGTAAGATCAGGTTCGATTTGTTCACAAAACTCCTTAACTCAGCTCTCGTTGGTTAAGACGTTTTGCTCATCTAGATTAGTTCAAGCAACTTAGCAACACTTTTGGTGAGTAAATTAACCTAAGCAAAAATTGCTAGGTGATCAATCAAACAATAGCATTAAGCACAAATCATAGATGAAGAACCGAATGAAATTCCCTTATTGAACAATCTTAGATCTAACAAATCATGAAAACCCTTTGAATCCCCTCAACCTAATTAAGAGATTACTCAGACATAATCAATGAAATCAAGTAAAGAGATGTAGAAGAAATCATTGATAAAACTCAATAAGAAGTACGAGGGTTCAAAAATCTTCTCTATAAGAGATACAGAGTTGAGATCTTCTCCCTTGAAACTCAAGAACGAAAATAATTAAAAACTATAGAATAATATACGTATCCTCTGTCTAAAGTGGCTAAAACGTGTATTAATAGGTCTAGATCTCTTTTGGGTCGAATTGGAGAAGTCCTATGCGTAAAAGGAAAATTTCTTTTTTCTGCAGGTTGGACTGGTCTCACAAAGGGGAGCTGCGTCCGGTCTCTCTGTCTGGTCTAGTGAAGGACCGGACGCGTCATCTTCATCTTCCAACCGGTCCTTGTGTCCGGTCTTCAATTCTGCGCCTGCTTCGTTAGCGAATCAGATTGATACGTTTCCACAGGAATTGGTGTAACTTTCTGACCGTAACTCCAAATGACTTCAAACTTCTTCTGGATGAAAGCCGACTCAATTATCTATCTCCAGTAAAAATTTTAGTTCAATTCAATGAAGCTAAGACCTCCAACGATTGCTAGATATCTGATGCTTTTGAACTGTCCAATATCTCATTTTCTCGTCCTTTTGTCCAGTTGACCTGTAAAAGACTCTAAACACTAGAAATACACTAAAACTACCATTTAAGGCATAAAACCGCAAAAACCAGCAGATATAGTGATAAAGCCCCTATTACAAACCGTAAAAACCAGGATACATCAACTCCACCAGACTTATCATTTGTTTGCCCTCAAGCAAAACAGAAACTAAGTTTGTAAAAAAAGTTTGAAAACTCGGAAACTCACATTCTCTTTAGAGCGTTGTACTGACCACTCAACTCATAATCCACATACTGCAAGACCAATCCCAATCGAACCACCATGTATTTCTCCGCAGATATTCGCAGCCTCCCAGATTCAATCCATAATTTCGCAACATTGTCCATAAACCCTTCTTCGCTGGGTCTCATCGATGATCTCAATGCCAAGAACCTTCTAGAATCATTCCTGTACAATACCATGACAAACCAACTACAACATTTGGTACTCTTTCTCTCCTCCATACTTATTCTGTTCTCATTCTCTTTTTTTTTTCTTCTTTTCTTGTCTTTTGTCAAAGCTGTAAGCGAATAATGGTATTACAAAAAAATTTCCTAGCCTCGCTTTCAACCTTTGTGTGATCATTTCTTTCGAAGTAAATTAATGGGATCGCCGGAAATTTTCCTAGCCCTTTACTCAAAAGAAAATCATCTCATATTTTCTGTGTTTATTTAACTTAGAACAAGGGAGAGGAGTACCATCACTTTTTCACACAAGATGCATTTGTCAGGTATGAACGAGGAGTCAAACCCTATTAACACCAGTCACATCGATGAGGCAAAAGGAAGAGTTCAGAAATTAGGTCGGGCTTAGTGGATTCTACTGGAAATATAGACGTCTCTAGTTAACTGGTCAGCCTTTGGATTTTTCATTAGTCGGATCTGAACTGATTCTGAAGCAATGATCACTCAGATAAAATAGTCACACAATAAACCAAGAGAGATATCATAGTTTCTAACAGATTTGACTCAATAAATCAATAAACTGACTCAATAAAAACATCAAAATGACACAAAAAAAAGAAAAATATGCCAGTAACAAGATAAACACCCTCCCCATACTTACTTTACACCGTCTCCGGTGTAGAAGCAATCAACAGAAAATGGTGGAATAAACACAAGAAAAACAAAATTAAATTAAATTTACAATTTTTTTAGTTACGTATATATACATAAAATAATAATTTACTATTTTGTTTTTGGGTTAAACCAATTTTAACCGGTTTAAACCGGTTTAGTTGGTTCAATTAAAATTAAAACCAAAGGAAAGAAAAACTTACCTCTCGTGTGCATGGAAAATGCATGGAGGACCGGACGTCGCGTTTGGATCGAAGGGATGAAAGACCGACCGCGTGGAGAAGACCGACCGCGCTGAGAGGAAGGGGCTGGCTGGGATCGGTCTATGGGTCGATCGTGGAGAAGACCGACCGCGTTATCACGTGCCGGTCTTCATGCTTGGGATATAATAAACATTTGAAATAAATTAATGATCTCCATTCTTCAACCGGATGAGAATATTTCATTTACCTTTTACCTCCATCTTTGATTCATCTCCTAAAGCCACGTTTCCTTTTACCGATTCATCAAGCTCCACGAACATGCTTTTCGACCGCACATGTGATTGCTTGCACCATTTTCGAGGTACCACTTGTGAACCTCATCTCGGTCATCCTTCTTATAAGCCATCAATAAGATATCATCTTCTTGGTTTCTTTCTTCAACGTAGTTAGACTTTTCTTCAACTTGATTGTTGCTTGCACTACAAGAAAACAGCAGAAGAGTGACTACTTTTTGCGACTTTTTTTTTAGTCACAAAATTTTGTGACTATTTTGTGACAATTATGCGACTAATAAGCGACCAACACATAATTAGTGGCTTTATAGTCGCAAATTTACGATGAAATTATATCGTCGTGTAATAGTCGTATATTTGCGACTGAAGTGAGACTAATATTTGACTACGTAGTTTTCGTCGCTAAGTAGTCGCAAAGTGAGACCAATTAGCTACCCTTTTATTAGTCATAAAACGCAGTCGCAAAAGTAGTCACAAAATTGTGACTACTTAGCAACTTGTGATGATCGTCCTAGTTGAGTCACAAAATCGTAATTAAATACCCACTAACAAGCGACTAATTTGTGACGATGCTATGAAAGTGTGACTAATTTGCTTCTATTTACCAACTCATCCGTGTGATTTTGAAAAAACAACAATAGAAAATTGTGAACATATGTAGTTTTAAGTATCTACATAGATTTAACTAGTTTTTACACAAAATAGATAATATACTTCTTGAAAACTTATAACTTTGGATTTGATGAAACATCTTTGCATCTTACATAACATATTAACATATATTACATATGTTTTTTATGGTAAAATTTATTTAAGTTTATTTTTTCAAAATTTAGTTAATTAGTATTAGTTAAGGGTTTAATTTTTGCATATACTTCATGAAATCGGAAAAGACTGATTGGTTAATCATGTGGACTATTTTTATGGTTTTAAACTATTAGGGTTTAGAGTATAGCTTTGTGACTAAAAAAATAGTCACAAAACTGTCAGTAATTTGGGATTACTTTGCTATTATCGTCTAAATTTGCGACTACTTTGTTACGAATTTGAAATTTTTTGAATTTTCTATATGTTAAGGTTTGAAATATTTGGGCTTTTAGTGAAATTTTTTTGGGCTTATAAGCGGGAATTAATTCCCACTAAAATTATTTCGCGACTACTTTCAGACCAATTTGTGACTCTAACGTAAAACAAGTATTCAAATTCAGATTTCCAAATCAGTTTTCCAAACCCTAAATTTTGTTCTTTCTCTCTCGATACATGGCGATTCAAACCCAGATCGTTCTTCTCTTCCGTTTTCTTACTAATTTGGGTCTGAATCTTCATCTATCAATCATTGTTGACCAATTTCCTTCTTGATTTGGGTCTCTTCATCGCTCTCTCTCTCTCTTTCCTAAACCCCAAACGAAAGATTCATCTCTGAATCTTTGACTCTTCATCTCTGTCAAAGATTTGGGTCTCTTTCTGCTTCTCATCGGCTCTCTCTCTCTCTCCATTTCATTTACCCAATCGTAAGATTCAACCCTGAGGTCAAGTTGCTAAGGAAAATCCACTAGAGGTCGAGTTGCTAAGTCATAAGTCTGTCGGTGGGGGTAGATCAACCGGCGGAGCGTTCGAGCCAACGGCGGAGTTGGTTCAACCTCAGGCGGAGGTCTTCGAGCCAACGCCAGATTCTCCTTCCTTGAGTCATATTTCGAAGGTGAAGTCCCCTTCTCACTTGATTTCTCATATTCTCTCTCTCTATCGCTCTGTTGACGGACTCGGGTGTAGCTTCATCTGCTTTGAGAGTTCTTTGAAGAATCTAGGGTTTCTCGGTCGGTTTTGGTTTCTGGGATTTTTTTTTAGTTTGGGTTTTGTGAATTCGAAGAATTTGCGTTCTCTGGTGTGAGATTTGGTCGAACTTGGTTACCTTTCTACTTGTTGGTGGCTGAGAAAATTAGTCTTCGTTTATCTTTTTTCTTACCCATTTGTGTTCATTGATTCTCGCTCTATTACAGACGCTAATCATATTTTCATCGGTCCCATTCGCCGTGAAGTTGCCTATAAGGTCGATTCAGCTTTGGAAGGACTCGTTCCTGATTCGGACAGGTACCTGAGATTTTCCCCTTTTTAGCATTTCAATTTCGAAGTATATTGGTTTAAATTTTACTTGCTGAGCTTAATCGAGTCTTATGAATGTGGCTTGAATAGTTGGGTGTTGAAAGTCTGTTTGATTTATGGTAAAAACTGAGCTGTCGGAATTGAAAAATCTTGGTAAAGTTGAAGCTAAAATGTTAAATGAGTGCTACTTTTTATCCCCAATCTTTGGAGTTCGTTCACTAGTTACTAGATGAAATTCAAAGGTCAGGGGAAGAAGGTTAGGAACCTTTCTTTCTGCGCAAAATAGAAAATGCCATCTTTGTTTTTTCCCTTTGTTGAATCTGAGTACCTTAGTGAATTGATGATTCCTTTTTCTTGGCCTAATTTTGTGTTATATCTATACTTTGGTGATTGAACAGAACATGAAAGAGATGGAATTTTTCACTGAGTATGGTGATGCCAACCGTTATCAGATTCTTGAAGTCATTGGGAAAGGAAGCTACAGAGTTGTTTGTGCAGTTATTGATACATACACAGGATAAAAAGTCTCCATAAAGAAGATTAATGATGTATTTGAACATGTCTCTGATGCTCTTCGTATCCTTCGTGAGGTCAAGCTTCTTCGGCGTTTAGAATACCATCCACAGCTGCTCAAGGATTATATGAACGGATCTGAAGGCTCAAGTTTCTTATATCCTAGGTTTTTACTTCTTCCGCTTTTGGACATTAGTATATGTCTTCTTTTGGTAGCAAAATATATGTGAGACATCACTCTTTCTTTATTCATTGTTATGGATTTATATTTCATGTTTTTTTTGCTTTAATATATTTCAATGTTTTAATTTTAGCTTCTAATCGTTTTAATTTCAGCTTTTTAAATTGAATATATATATATATATATATATATATATATATTAAGATAGTTGCAAAGAAGTTTGCTAATACGTGACAGTTTTGTAACTAAATTCACATTGTCACAATTTAGTCTTTAATATACGACTACTAAATTTTGTCACAAAATAGTCGCTTATGTATGACTAAGTTTAGTAGTCACAAAATAGTCCTAAATAAGTGACTACTTTGCGACTATTCTATTTTGCGACCAAAAATTTGCGACTACTTATTTTAGTCTCTAAATAGTCACAAATTGCGATTTTGCGACCATTTTGTGACATTTTTGGGAGTCACTCATCCCTTATTTTCTTGTAGTGTTGGAGCTTTACATTCGGAAGCATAATGTCCATTATTGCAGCATTTAATGTTTGACTTATCCTACCTTATATTTTGGACTTCCTCTCCCACGACCTTTTGATGAGCTTTCTCCTCTTTGGTTGGTGTGGTCTTCATAGGGTCTCCAACCTCGTCCATTTCCATATCCACGACCTCGTCCTTGGATTTGACCACTACCACGCCTTTGATTGCTTCGACCGCTATCATCTTTAGTTTGGTCAATCCGCGTCTTGAGTACTTGTTCGGCGATACCTTCCTTCTTCTTCTTCTTCTTTTCTTCATATGCTTGTAGCGATCCAAGAAGTTGGTCCATCGTCATAGCCTCTAAATCCTTTGTCTCTTCAATGACAGTGACAATATGCTCAAATTTCGGGTCCAATGATCTAAGAACCTTCTCCATGATTCTCACCTCATCTAACTTCTCACCATTTTTTTTTAGGTTATTAGTAACCGTCAAGACTCTTGAGAAGTAATCGGATACGAGTTCACCTTCCATCATTTGCAGCGCTTTAAATTCTCCTCGTAGAGTTTGAAGACATACCTTCTTAACTTGCTCTGCTCCCTTGTAAGAGGTTCGAAGCTTTTCCCACGCTTCTTTGGCCGACTTTGCTCTTGCGACCTTCTCGAACGTGTCTTCATCTAATTCTTGATAGATTAGGCAGATAGCTTTCTTGTCTCTCTTCCTTGAGTCTCTCAAACTATCCTTTTCAGTTTGAGATAAACTACCTCCGTTCTCCGGTTCAACATAGCCTTCCACGACTATTTCCCACACGTCATCTGCTCCTAGAATTGCCGTAAAACTTAGACTCCAATTGTCTTAGTTGCTCTTTGCGACCATCGGGACTTGGAAGGAAATGCCGTTACTCGCCATCTTTAGGATCTTGAAGCTCTGATACCAATTTGTTGGAAAGAAACATTTATAAGGTGATGGAAAAAGTGTTTAAGAAATTTGGGAGAGAATAAAATTTTAGGAAGTGGAAAGTTTTTTATTACTTTGATTTTTGTTTGGAACAACTTGATAACAAATGAAAGGGGAATGAGGTATTTATAGCCTCCAAAGTACAAAATATCTCAAATATTTTAATCATAAATCTAGATTGTTCTACCATAATATCTAGATTATAATATTGCAATTTTTCTAGATTTTTCTATAGAAATATCTAGATTTTTTTTCTTAAGGTGGTGGAAGATTATTCTAGAAATCTTCTAAAATTTAGATCAAGTTTTGGGTATGGACCAACAAATGATTATTAGTTAATTAGCCCAATAATTATACTTGATCCAAAATCAATTTTATTTTTCAACAAAGTCGTCGTCTTTGAGGATTCCTTAGAGATCGAATCTTAATGAACAAACCCTAGAATCTATAATCATAAACTCCATAAATTGATTATTCTTTTCTCCTTTGTGACCTAAGATCAGATTTTTCGATAAATCGTTCCAAGTTTTAAAAGTAGCTCGCACTGCACTCGTAGAATCGCCATTATACTTAGACTCCAATTGTCGTAATTGCTCTTTGTGAGCATCGGAACTTGGAAGGGAATGCCGTTACTCGCCATGTTTAGGATCTTCAAGCTCTGATACCAGTTTGTTGGAAAGAAAAATTTATAAGGTGATGGAGAAAGTTTTTAAGAAATTTGGGAGAGAATAAAATTTTAGGAAGTCGAAAGTTTTTTATAACTGTGATTTCTGTTTGGAACAACTTGATTACAAATGAAAGGGGAATGAGGTATTTATAGCCTCCAAAGTACAAAATATCTCAAATATTTTAATCATCAATCTAGATTGTTCTACCATAATATCTAGATTATAATATTGCAATTTTTCTATAGAAATATCTAGATTTTTTTTTCTTAAGGTGGTGGAAGATTATTTTAGAAATCTTCTAGAATTTAGATCAAGTTTTGGGTATGGACCAACAAATGATTATTAGTTAATTAGCCCAATAATTATACTTGATCCTAAATCAATTTTATTTTTCAACAAAGTCGTCGTCTTTGAGGATTCGTTGGAGATCGAATCTTAATGAACAAACCCTAGAATCTATAATCATAAACTCCATAAATTGATTATTCTTTGCTCCTTTGTGACCTAAGATCAGATTTTTCGATAAATCGTTCCAAGTTTTAAAAGTAGCTCGCACTGCACTCGTAGAATCGCCGTTATACTTAGACTCCAATTGTCGTAATTGCTCTTTGTGAGCATCGGACCTTGGAAGGGAATGCCGTTACTCGCCATGTTTAGGATCTTGAAGCTCTGATACCAGTTTGTTGGAAAGAAAAATTTATAAGGTGATGGAGAAAGTTTTTAAGAAATTTGGGAGAGAATAAAATTTTAGGAAGTCGAAAGTTTTTTATAACTTTGATTTCTGTTTGGAACAACTTGATTACAATTGAAAGGGGAATGAGGTATTTATAGCCTCCAAAGTACAAAATATCTCAAATATTTTAATCATCAATCTAGATTGTTCTACCATAATATCTAGATTATAATATTGCAATTTTTCTAGATTTTTCTATAGAAATATCTAGATTTTTTTTTCTTAAGGTGGTGGAAGATTATTCTAGAAATCTTCTAGAATTTAGATCAAGTTTTGGGTATGGACCAACAAATAATTATTAGTTAATTAGCCCAATAATTATACTTGATCCAAAATCAATTTTATTTTTCAACAAAGTCGTCGTCTTTGAGGATTCCTTGGAGATCGAATCTTTATGAACAAACCCTAGAATCTATAATCATAAACTCCATAAATTGATTATTCTTTGCTCCTTTGTGACCTAAGATCAGATTTTTCGATAAATCGTTCCAAGTTTTAAAAGTAGCTCGCACTGCACTCGTAGAATCGCCGTTATACTTAGACTCCAATTGTCGTAATTGCTCTTTGTGAGCATCGGAACTTGGAAGGGAATGCCGTTACTCGCCATGTTTAGGATCTTGAAACTCTGATACCAGTTTGTTGGAAAGAAAAATTTATAAGGTGATGGAGAAAGTTTTTAAGAAATTTGGGAGAGAATAAAATTTTAGGAAGTCGAAAGTTTTTTATAACTTTGATTTCTGTTTGGAACAACTTGATTACAATTGAAAGGGGAATGAGGTATTTATAGCCTCCAAAGTACAAAATATCTCAAATATTTTAATCATCAATCTAGATTGTTCTACCATAATATCTAGATTATAATATTGCAATTTTTCTAGATTTTTCTATAGAAATATCTAGATTTTTTTTTCTTAAGGTGGTGGAAGATTATTCTAGAAATCTTCTAGAATTTAGATCAAGTTTTGGGTATGGACCAACAAATAATTATTAGTTAATTAGCCCAATAATTATACTTGATCCAAAATCAATTTTATTTTTCAACAAAGTCGTCGTCTTTGAGGATTCCTTGGAGATCGAATCTTTATGAACAAACCCTAGAATCTATAATCATAAACTCCATAAATTGATTATTCTTTGCTCCTTTGTGACCTAAGATCAGATTTTTCGATAAATCGTTCCAAGTTTTAAAAGTAGCTCGCACTGCACTCGTAGAATCGCCGTTATACTTAGACTCCAATTGTCGTAATTGCTCTTTGTGAGCATCGGAACTTGGAAGGGAATGCCGTTACTCGCCATGTTTAGGATCTTGAAGCTCTGATACCAGTTTGTTGGAAAGAAAAAATTATAAGATGATGGAGAAAGTTTTTAAGAAATTTGGGAGAGAATAAAATTTTAGGAAGTCGAAAGTTTATTACTTTGATTTTTGTTTGGAACAACTTGATTACAAATAAAAGGGGAATGAGGTATTTATAGCCTCCAAAGTAAAAAATATCTCAAATATTTTAATCATAAATCTAGATTGTTCTACCATAATATCTAGATTATAATATGACAATTATCTAGATTTTTTTTTATCTTAAGGAGGTGGAAGATTATTCTAGAAATCTTCTAGAATTTAGATCAAGTTTTGGTATTGGACCAACAAATAATTATTTGTTAATTAGCCAAATAATTATACTTGATCCAAAATTAAGTTTAATTTTCAACAAAGTCGTCGTCTTTGAGGATTCCTTGGAGATCGAATTTTAATGAACAAGTCCAAGAATCTATAATCATAAAATCCAGAAACTGATTCTTCTTTGCTGCTTTGTGACCTAAGATCTGATTTTTCGATAAATCGTTCCAAGTTTTACATATAGACAGCACTGCGCTCCTAGAATCGCTGTTATATTTAGACTCCAATTGTTTTAGTTGCTCTTTGTGAGCATCGGGACTTGGAAGGGAATGCCGTTACTCGCCATCTTTAGGATCTTGAAACTCTGATACCAGTTTGTTGGAAGGAAAATTTTATAAGGTGATGGAGACAGTGTTTAAGAAATTTGGGAGAGAATAAAATTTTAGGAAGTGGAAAGTTTTTTATTACTTTGATTTTTGTTTGGAGCAACTTGATTAGAAATGAAACAGGAATGAGGTATTTATAGCCTCCAAAGTACAAAATATCTCAAATGTTTTAATCATAAATCTAGATTGTTCTACCATAATATATAGATTATAATATTACAATTATCTAGATTTTTCTATAGAAATACATAGATGTTTTTATCTTAAGGAGGTTTAGGATTCTATAATTTTAACTAAAGAAAATTTGATGGATCGCTCTCTACCGACCTCTCGGATGGCGTGGGTGGGATATCCCATATGTTTCCCCGAGCCTCATTTTCCTCCTATGGGTCCTCCAAATCTCCTTGTGGCCCTTCCACTTGTGGCGAATTGATGTTTAGGTTGGCAGACTTCCGGTGGGTTTGTAGCATGAATGGTCATTCATGGGGCATTAGGATGTAGTCGCCATTTTTGTAAGCCTCAGCGGTGGCAAAATAGGGGACTTTGTATCCTTCACGATCAACGCTCCGGGGTGTGGTTGGATCATCCTCATATGTAGAGTCTTCCTGCTTTTTAGCCTCCTTTTTTCGTTTTACCATCTCTATCATAACTGCATCAATTGCCAATTCTCCCAACGTAATGTAATGCCCTCCTAGTAGCGCATCGTGCAGTTTGTGTCATAGTCTGATCTAGAATTTCAACATCGTCCTCATGTGGCTCATCTGCTCTCCTACGACCTTATTCAATTAAAGAAACTCATTGCAGCACTCTTCAACCGTTTTGATTCCTTGTTCTAACTCCTGAAATTTCTTCTTCTAGTTCCTGATGAACTCTTTGATGGGGTACTTTGTCTTCATATGTTCCTAAACCTGGGTTGGAGCATCTTGGTCCATCAGGTGTAGTTCTTGCACTTGGTTGAACCCAGCAGGTGAATCTCTACATACTTGGACTCCCGGTAGTGACCCTGGGCAACATCGTTGCTCTCTCGGCTGTTTTGAACCAGCCCTTCTCATGCTAATTGTGAACACCCTTGGGTTTAGGTCACACATGGTGGCTTGCATCACCATTATCCCTCGCTACCTTAGACCCTTGCAGTTATCCTTGTAGCCGGTCTTGCTTGGAACCTTAGATGTCATGACCGTTGTTCCCTTGACATCCATGACATGGTGTACGTTGGATCCTCCTCATATGACATCCCAACTTTTCTTCCCTGTCTCTTAGCTGTTCACGGTGCCATCTAGAAGAGTGTTTCGTTCAACAAGTGTTACGACAATACGAAGGTTAGTTAGTCGGCTAAGCAAAGAATCACACAAAAACCTTTGAAAACATTTGAAATTAATTGGTGAAATTCGGTTTTCGCAGAACTGGTCCTCCAGGTTAGAAGTGAAGTAACTTGAACTTAGGTTCTGATACCAAATTATAACTCCCAACCCAGAGAACTAGATTCATGTCTGAGTATTAGAATATTCGTATTTTTCATTGCCATAAAATTTCTTTACAAATAAATATTAGGTTTATACAACAAAAACTTTGACTGGATTTGGCATAAAACAACGAAGTCTTCCCTAAAACTTTTCAATCCTTTTCTTTACCGACTTGACCATCCCAAACGCATCACCTAGAACCATAACAGGTATGTGACCTACCTGGAAAACATAGTAAGGGTGAGTAACAAGTTACCTATACGTCCCAAAACAACCAAATCGTCATTTGTTTAACGATCAATCATGCTAGTCCGAATTTTTTTTCCACACACACGTATATGTATACTAGCCTGAATCTAGGATACTAAAGTAACTATGTGAGTCCACCTGACTCAATGATTTTCAACCACATAAATAGTTCCAATCCATATTCTATAGATGGATTCACACCTCCCAAAATATTATCACCATGGTAGGCCTGTCAAGAATTTTATACCTTGATACACAGAGTTTTAACCCTAAAATATCATTGCAAGTGCACAGCAAACGAAGTAGTATTTAGGAATCGAATCCACGAGAACCAAGTGAAATGCTACGAATCTATATGAGTGAAATTAAGCTAAGATGACAATATGGTTGTTTGTTGAAAAGTGAAATGAAATAGCAATGTAAAAAACAATGTAAAATCAATTAAAACAAGCATTAAGTCTAGGGCAATTCGCAGGAATTCAGAGATCATGAACCAGACAATTATTCAGGGAATAATAAGCGCAGTCTTAAACTCAAACATGAATGTTTAACCAATCCACTGTCGTGGTATCAATTATTTTATCTAGTAACCTAAGAATCTAAACTGTCGTTTGATCTTAGAATTTTAAATAAGCATTAACGAGCAGGTTTGATATGTTCACAAATTGCCTTAACATCAGCTTTCGTTGGCTAAGGAAAATTTGCTCACCTATGTTCTATCAAGCAATCTATAACACTTTTGATGAATAGATTAAACCTAAAATCAGAGATTAAGTGATCAATTTAATCTAAGTAATGAGAACAACCATAGGTGAAGACAAGATGATAAAACCATATCTATGTCTGATTCAATGATTCATAAATTTTCTTGAAATCCTAAACCTAACTATGAAACTACTAAGACATGGATGCAGAGAAACAAGAAGGAGATGAAAAAAACTCATAATCAAATAAATAGAAATCCAAAGGGGTTCAGAAATCTTCTCAAGAGATGTAGAGTCAGAGTTTCGTTTCCCCCAAAGCTTACAAATTGCAGAAAGCCAAAAGTGTGAATAGAAAAGAAAGTGTTTGTAAAAACTTGTGTAGAAAATAAACGTGTAGCCTAAACAATGGCTAAAAATAACACATAAATAGGTCTAATAATGTTCTTGTCGAAATTTATGGCAAATCCAAGCCCAATAAGGAAAAACTGAAATTTCTTTTTTTTTCTGCACATGTTTCTTTTGCTCGCCAGACAGACATGTCTTCACTAAAACTTGCATAACTTTCGATCGCACCGTTGAAATGACCTAAGATTACCTCCAAACGAAAGCTAACTCGACGCTCTATCTTGTGTCCAAATTTAAGGTCAATCCATTGGTGGAAACGTATCCAAAGAGTGCCGAACTTCTGACATTTCCGCAAGATAATGCATCTTCACATATCCGTTTGCAACTATTCCTTATTCCTTATGCCTTATACTCCATCCAAACATGTTTCAACCTGAAAAGACTCTAAAACATAGAAAAGAATCGATAAAACGATGAATATCATGGTTGAAAACCGGAAAAAACCATGATATATCAACTCCCTCAGACTTAGCGTTTTGCTTGTCCTCAAGCAAACACTAAGTATAGAGTCGAGGTTTGAAAATCACGAGAACTCACCTTCTCTTTAGAACGTTGTAATGACCATTCACCTCATAATCCATATATTGCAAAACCAATCTCAATCGAACCACCATGTACTTCTTCGCAGACATTCGCAGCTTTCCAGATTCAACCCACAATTTCGCAACATTGTCCATAAGCCTTTCATCGCTGGGTCTCATCGATGATCTCAATGCCAAGAACCTTTTAGACTCATTCCTGTACAATACCATGACAAACCAACCATATAATCCTTGGTACTCTTTCTCTCCCCCATACTTATTATGTTCTCATCATTTATTCTTCTTTTCTTCTCTTTTTGATCTCAAAGGTGTAAGCGAATAATGGTATCACGGGAAATTTTCCTAGCCTCGCTTCCAACCTTTGTGTGATCATTCCTTTCGAAGTAAAATAATGGGATCGCAGGAAATTTTCCTAGCCCTTTACTCGAAAGAAAATCCTTTCATCTTTTATGCTTTTATTTAACTTAGAATAAGGGAGAGGAGTACCATCACTTTTCACACAAGATGCATTTGTCAGGTATGGACGAGGAGTCAAGCCCTATGAACACCAATCACGTCTGATGAGGTAAAAAAAAGAGCTCATAAATTAGCTCGGGCTTAGTGGATTCTGTTAGAAATCTGAATGTCTCTAGTTAGCTGGTCAGTCTTTGGATTTTTCATTAGTCAAATCTGAATGGATTCTGCAATAATGGTTACTAAGATAGAAAAATCAGACAACAAACCAAGAGAAAAGTCATCATTCCCAACAAATTTGACTCAATAAATCGATAAATTGACTCAAAGAGAAAACAAAAGAAAATAGCGTTAGTAAACGATGAACACCCTCCCCCAGACTTACTTCACACCGTCCCGGTGTGAAAATAAATCAAGAGAAAGGTAAAATAAACTCAAAAGATGAAAATAAAAGAAAATATTTTTATTTTTATTTTTTTTGGTACAGAAAACGTACCTTGGCCCGGATCGATCAATCCACCATTGGATCGATCGATCTGAAAACTTATGGTGGTTTGGTACCCATGTGGATCGATCGATCTGCAAATTTTTTTTTTTTTTTTTTTTTTTTGCACGGATCGATCGATCGACGTCCGGATCGATCGATCGACGTCCGGATCGATCGATCGACGTCCGGATCGATCGATCGACGTCCGGATCGATCGATCCACATGTAGATCGATCGATCTGATGCTGGGAGGTCGATCCAAAAAATTTCGGCAAATCGATAGATCGATCTGCCCCGTTTTTTTTTTTTTTTTTTTTTGAAAAGAAACCTGAAACACTTAGAAACTAAACCAAAAGTTAGAAAATAACTGAAAAATAAAGTATGTTTATTTACCGGTGGGTTGCCTCCCACCAAGCGCTTGTTTTGAGTCATTAGCTTGACTTTGGTCTCATGTATTAGTCAGGAAGATGGGCATGGGAACTTGCTCCAAAACAAGTTCCCCGATCAGTCATCTTAAACTCTAGAACCCTGCTCAACATTTCCTTCACAGCTTCTGCACCCTTCTCTTTAAACTCTGGAGTGAGAATAGCTCTAACCTTGGAGAAAGGCTTCAAACTTCCTTTGCACTTCACCTTATACTCAATCGTGTCGCCAACACACCTCAGAGGTACCAAAATCATATGCGAATCTCCCTTGATTCTTTGGCTCTTCACCTTCTCCTTGGCCTTGTTCGTTTGACTGGCTTCCTTGATAACGATGTGAGAGTCTCCATCCAGGACTTCCTTTACCTCACTCTTAGTAACAAGCTCTTTTGTTGTCTCGATTAACAACTTCTCCCCACTGATAATGGTCACACAAGATGCAATTTTGGTTGCTTCATTATTGGATACGGCTTTGTAGAAGACCTTTTTGTCAATATTAGAGAATGAGACTCTTCTATTAGGCAAATCCACAACTGCACCCACTGTCGCCATAAACGGCCTCCCAAGAATCAGAGGCATATCAGAATCCTTAATCATCTCCACCACCTGGAAATCAGTAGGAACAAGACATTTTCCTACTTGAACATGTAAGTCATGAATGGTGTCATGTGGAATCGTGGTGGAAGAATCTGCAAACTTGAGAGATATCTGAACAGGTCTCATCTCAGTAATCCCGAGCTTCTCTGCAATAGCCTTAGACATGAGATTAATAGAAGATCCAGAATCACAGAGAGATTCTTCAAATTCAACTCCTAAAATAGAGCATGGAACCAAAAACTTTCCAGGGTCCTCCACCTTAGGCAATATCTTCATAGGAGGTGGTGTATTCCTTGCTTCAACAAAGAGGGCCTTGACAACTGTAAGGCTTTCTATGGTATCTCTAGCAAATTTCCGATATGCAGGATCACTTCTAAGTGCATCTTCAAACGAGATGTCATGGGGAAGCTTTCTCACCATCTTATTGAATTCAGCTAGCCTCTCTTTGTCAATACGATCCTTCAGTCTTTGAGGGTATGGGATTTTAGGGATGTACGGTAATGATTCCGCAGCTTCTTCTACTTCTTCTGGTTTAAGCGGTGTTGGTACAATCTCCATCTTACTCTGAACTGATATTTGCAGTGCTCTCTGGAATTTGTCTCAACTTTTTCTAGAAGAGTCCCTGGTGGTCGATTGGCTGATGCTGAGATCTGAGCTACCTGAATGTCAAGCTTCTTCACGTGAGTAGAGAGAGATTCAATCTTACCATTGAGATCATTGTACATGCTGTCCACCTTGACATTGATCTCGCTAGCAGTTTTCTGCTGGTTGAGCAAGAGCTGCTGCATAAGAACCTTGAGTTCATCTTAAGAGTCATTCATGGAGCTCGCAGGAGCTTGGAATGAGGCTGGCGCTGTCGACTGGAAGCTATTGAATGGCTATTTCTGTTGAAATCCACCCTGAAATCTGTTCTGACCCTTATTTTGCACGAACTGGTTCTCTTGAAATCCCTGAGAAAAGTTGGTCTGAAAACCCTGATTTTGCACGCCAGTCTGTCCTGAAAATCCCTGAAAAGTAGGAATGCCCGCGTTTTGCACGGTTGGTTTTCCCTGAAATTGTTGACCCTCAACGTTCACTTGATGTGGGTAGACTTGATCTTGCGGATTCTCGACATTCGTGCTTCGGTAAGACAAATTTGGGTGGTTTCTGTAATTCTGGTTAAAACCCCTATTTTGCACGAAACCTTGCCCGTTCACATAGTTCACCTCTTGCAACTCATCAGCCCCTTCTTCAACAAACTCTTGACAGAAAACTGGATCTGCTCCATTCTCACAAAACTGCACACCTCTCTGATTCTGACTCGCCTTCAATAGCAGATTCAACTTCTCATTCAGCTCATCAATTTTTTGAGAGTCGACGATGTTGACACGCTTGGACCTATCATATTCTGAACAGCGATTATTGGAACTTGAATCCAAGTTCTCAATCAGTTGGTAGGCTCAATCCTTACTCTGAGTCATGAAATCCCCATTGCTAGCAGCGTTGAGAGCATTCTTGTAATCCCATTCGACTCCATCGTAGAATATGCTAAGAATCTGCCCATCTGAGTATCCATGATGAGGGCACTCTCTGCGATACTCTTTGAACCTCTCCCAAGCCTCACAGAAGGACTCTTCTGAATATTGCTGGAAGGTGGTGATCTTGTTCCTCAGCGAAGCCGTCTTGGATTTGGTGTAGAAGTGATCCAAGAAAGCGGCTCTGCATTCATCCCAAGTGGTCAACGATCCAGGAGGTAGAGACTTGAGCCATCTCAATGCCTTGTCTACCAGAGAGAAAGAGAAGAGCTTGCACTTGATGTAATCAGCTGGCACCCCATTCGACTTAGTAGTGCTGCAGATCTCCTCGTAATTCTCTATGTGGTCCATCGGATTTTCAGCTGGTAGACCATGGAACAGGTGCTGCTTCACCAATCCGATCATCTGAGGCTTGATCTCGTAACTGTGCCTTGCAATGGCTGGTGGACATATAGCAGCTCTATTCTGGTAGAAGGTATGGGGAGTGTCTGCATCCCCAATCGCAGGCGGTCGCTGATGTTGTTGTCCCAGTTGCAGTTGCTGCAACTGTTGTAACTGCTCCTGTAGCCTCTGAACCTCAGCTGCAGTAGCAAATGCCTCGTTGTCGATTTGATCACCCATTGTGATTTGATTCGACTTTGTCTTCCTGTTTTCTCTCTCTAACCTTGCAAGTTCCTGGTTATTGAAGTTGAAAAGGTTGTCAGCTCCTTTGCTTCTTCTTTGCATAAACCTGAAACACACAAGAGAGAAAGTTAGTAAATCTTAGTCTAAACTTCAAACAAAAATTCGAAGGTAACGCGATTGGTCCCCCGTAACGGCGCCAAAAACTTGATACACAGAGTTTTAACCCTAAAATATCACTACAAGTGCACAGCAAACAAAGTAGTATTTTGGGATCGAATCCACGAGAACCAAGTGAAACGCTACGAATCTATATGAGTGAAATTAAGCTAAGATGACTATATGGTTGTTTGTTGAAAAGTGAAATGAAATAGCAATGTAAAAAACAATGTAAAATCAATTAAAACAAGCGTTAAGTCTAGGGCAATTCGCAGGAATTCAGAGATCATGAACCAGACAATTATTCAGGGAATAATAAGCGCAGTCTTAAACTCAAACATGAATGTTTAACCAATCCACTGTCGTTGTATCAATTATTTTATCTAGTAACCTAAGAATCTAAACTGTCGTTTGATCTTATAATTTTAAACAAGCATTAACGAGCAGGTTTGATATGTTCACAAATTGCCTTAACATCAGCTTTCGTTGGCTAAGGAAAATTTGCTCACCTATGTTCTATCAAGCAATCTATAACACTTTTGATGAATAGATTAAACCTAAAATCAGAGATTAAGTGATCAATTTAATCTACGCAATGAGAACAACGATAGGTGAAGACAAGATGATAAAACCATATCTATGTCTGCAATGATTCATAAATTTCCTTGAAACCCTAAACCTAACTATGAAACTACTAAGACATGGATGCAGAGAAACAAGAAGGAGATGAAAAAAACTCATAATCAAATAAATAGAAATCCAAAGGGGTTCAGAAATCTTCTCAAGAGATGTAGAGTCTGAGTTTCGTCTCTCCCAAAGCTTACAAATTGCAGAAAACCAAAAGTCTAAATAGAAAAGAAAGTGTTTGTAAAAACTTGTGTAGAAAATAAAAGTGTAGCCTAAACAATGGCTAAAAATAACATATAAATAGGTCTAATAATGTTCTGGTCGAAATTTATGGCAAATCCAAGCCCAATAAGGAAAAACTGAAATTTCTTTTTTTTTCTGCACATGTTTCTTTTGCTCGCCAGACAGACATGTCTTCACTAAAACTTGCATAACTTTCGATCGCACCGTTGAAATGACCTAAGATTACTTCCAAACGAAAGCTAACTCGACGCTCTATCTTGTGTCCAAATTTAAGGTCAATCCATTGGTGGAAACGTATCCAAAGAGTGCCGAACTTCTGACATTTCCGCAAGATAATGCATCTTCACATATCCATTTGCAACTATTCCTTATTCCTTATGCCTTATACTCCATCCAAACATGTTTCAACCTGAAAAGACTCTAAAACATAGAAAAGAATCGATAAAACGATGAATATCATGGTTGAAAACCGGAAAAAACCATGATATATCATACCTCCAACACTTGCCTCCACTCAATGGTTTAACCCGTCGGTTTAACCTTAATCCACCCTGTAGGCATCGCCACACCAAAGAGATCAACACTACAGTATTTGACTCCCTGAGCCCTTACAGTCAGTATCTTCGCACTACTTGGTCTTTGTGCAACCAAGGCCAAACAAAAACAACAAGAATACACCTTCGATCGATGCCATGAAATTTTGTATAGTAACGGTGGCATTGTGAACCAATCCTAGGATAAACGAAGTTTTAAACGCAATCTAAACAATCATATATGATGCAACGATCAAACAATCATATGGTTCAAAATCATGCATATTAATTCAAATTAATCGTAAGCCATTAGTTCTAGGTTCTAAAAAAATAGCCGAAATATTTCAAACAATGTAACCAGTTTTGTCCTGCCTGGTCGATGCAAGGTAGGTACGGTTATTCCAATACGATATCCGTCACAACATCTATGACCATACAGTTATCATCTCTTCAAAAATCCAATATTTTAAGATAATCTATTAGTTGTGGTAGGATCACGGTCAGGTTGGGTTGAGGACAATCCAATTTGGCTCATGCACTATCCTCTTAGCCGTGTTCGATTCAATCCATGTTTCCCGAACCACAGTTCAGTTTTTCTGTACCAAACCTTACCTATAGACCTTACTCTAGGGTTAACTAGAAATGGTCGAGCAACAACTAGAATTACTCAAACCAATTCTTGTCTGGTTCAAGGACAACCCCTATCTGGTAGCCAAAACCGAGCAAACAATCAAACCATCAAGTGAAAGTTGAAATCTCTCAACCTAGACTTTCATGATAGTTCCTTTTAGCTCTTTAAACAAGGTTGGGTCGAGGTACATTACTATTTCCTCGATTATACCCTCGGTTGGTACGCCCCCTTATCCACACGGTAAGGTTTCTAGCCAACCATGCACACAATTGTCGAGGCGATGATCACTTACATCAAACCAACCTTTCCCTAACACCATAATATGTCAAGCAATGAATATGGGTCGAGCGAGAACCAGATTTGCATGAACCAATCTTCACGACGATTGTGACCCTTCAACTAGTCAAAAATCTCGATCCAAATGGAACTGGATCGAGCGTTTCTTGGCTACCCTATCGATCGGTGGGAGAGTCTCTTGGCCAGCACCACCGATCGTGGGTTGAGTGTTTCTTGACTAACACCACCGATCGTGGGTCGAGTGTTCTCGACTAACACCACACCAATACCCACCGTATCACACGGCATAAGATCTGTATTCCCATTTGGTAAGAAATTATTCTCATTGCCCTTCTGCAATAAGATCTGTATTTCTATTTTCGTTAGGAGTTGGTCTTCTCATTTCCCACAAGGATATGATTTTAGGGTAGGAGCTAAGTTTTCCTTAGTCTTTTTCCCAAAACCTCCCTACTCTGGTTTTGGGAAGTTACAATAATTCATTTAGGAAGAATGGGGTTGGAACTTTCTTTCTTTGGGTCGGACCATGAGAAATCCTCCGGGGAGAAATTACCTGCCGTTGGGGTGTTTACTATCTCTATCTCACCCGTGTTCTCTCTTCTAAGGATGTGTATGTGAATTTGTGACCTCATCCCTTCCTCTCTTCTCTAGAGAAAGTATTTATAGGAGATTTCCTCCAAAAGACCGAAGGGAGGGCCCCCTTTTGTCCTTTCTCTCGTAACCTAGATGTTACATTTGAGTGTCTACTCGGAAGTGTGTCAGCTTCTGTACCGGGGTAGGGAGTAGGCCACTATTCTACTGACGTGGCAACCTTTTTTTGGAGGGTGCAAAATCACTCTCAACAATCAATATATATTACACAAACTTGGAAGTCACATGAATGATCTAAACAATATTGGGTGAATATGGTTAAATGTGAAATCTGATAGATTTTTTTTTTTTTTTGGTGAAATTTGATAAAATTTAATGACGATTTATTGCGGAATCTAGTGGATTAGCTAAAGATTGAAATGATAATAGAGAAATATGGTTGAATCCGGTCGAATATGATAGAATACTTAAGTAACAGAATAATTAAAATAATGTACGATTGTACAACTAGAATAACACCAAAAAAATCTAAAATAATTGTTTGATGGATTAATAAAATAAATTATTTAACATTATTTTATATTAAATATATAATGTTTTGACTACTAAAATTTAACTATTCCTATTTAGGAAATATTAAATTTTGTATCCAGACTAATAATTTATTAAAAATAAGCATCATAAAAACTAGGGTTGTCCATTCGGGACAACTTGCTGTTCTGATCCGTTTTGGTGTTAAATTTCTTGTAATACCAATACTTGTTAGAATAATTACTTATTTGGGACATATCAAATGGGGGATAAGATACCGAACTGTCTGTTCAATTAATTTTGTAAATATAGAAAGTTTTAGAAAAAATATTTATACTTCTTTTGACATTATGTAGCAAAAAAATTTATGCACTTTTTTTTTTAGTGCAATCTTTTATTTTTGAACTTTGGCAAGCTCAAATGATGTGAAACATAAACAAAATCAACTTAATACCTTCCAATTCCTCTGCCACCAATTACAGTCGAAGAAATATTACTACTTTTGTTTCATAAAAAGATTTGTTGTGTGACTTTTTTCACAAAAGAGTGTCATTTTATGTTTTTAATGCATATCTTTTTTACTAAATTTTACTTTTATCCATATTCTTTCAATTTATTAATTAGAGAAATAAAATCATAAATATATGATTGATTGCAATAAATGACAATGAATAAACCAAAAATCAAGTCGCTAACATGCACATTGTTTCATGTGTACTGTCGAACAACAAAAGATGATTATACCGCTATGAACTTGAGAAAAGACCAAATGAAGTACGGACGGTGAGCACCGATGACTATCGCATCCGCTGGTGGTGAAAGAGACGGTGACAATGAAGAAGATGGTGGCGGTAAAGAAGATATCGACGGTAAAGAAAGCGATAGTGGAGGTAAGGGTGGTGACTATTATACTGCGTCTGTTGGCGGTGAAGAAGAAGTCGGCGGTAAGACGGTGATGATGAAGAAGACGTCCTTCGATGGTGGAGGAGGCGAGGAAATGACAGGAGGTGAAATCGATGGAGAAAAAGATGGTGACTATTTTAACAATAGTGATGGTGATGATGATATATATCATATTTTATTAGCATTATATATTATTTTACATTGATAAACAGTGTTACGTTACTTCAAATTATTTTGTATCGTGTTCAGTAAAGTATTACACTATACTATACTAAAAGTACGAATATAAAGTCTAGTATGTAATCGAATATTTTTGGAATTATTTGGTATATCATTTATAATAAAAAATGATTGACACATTATTCATTTATTTAACATGATATAATATTTACTAACGATTTATATAAAATAATAAAATATAAAAAATTAATAATAAATAAATGTTTTTGTGAAGTACTACATGTGTTTGAAACGAAGTAATATATAAAATAAACAATGGTAAATTTCTTTGAAACAAGTTACATATCTTTCTAACGTGCTAAAATATTTATTATACCTTGCAAACATATAATTTCACATTTAACTTTCTTATTAACATGAGATAAAAAAATAATATATCTTATGATAATAAATTGTATACAATAAATAATGCCATACCTTAATAAATAACGGATGAGGTTGTTGTTGTAACATGTTAAATTATGTATTAAACATATAATATATTGATTCACTTAATTTGTTGAATCAATTGGTAGTCGTTAACCTTTAAGATATCATATAGATGTGCGAAAACCAACTTGTAACCAACACACCCCTTTGTCTTCCTTTCGCCAAACCAAAGATCGATGCTTTGTTGGTTTTGTTTCCCTTTTGTTGCCGCCGCTATCAAATTTTAAAGCCACCGTACTTCACTGTATCTGTCTCAGCTCATTACTTTATCTGCTTTATACCTCGGGTCACACCATCTCTTTTTCCGCCTCAATCACCACCACTAATAATATTATTATCACCACCACCACGGTCATTTAGAGTTATTATCCGAATTTAAATTCGACATAATATATATTGGAGATAAAATATTTTCTATTAGTTGGACCCAAATTAGGTTTCGGACCGTCGCCTCTACCCTATAATAAGCAGAGTTTGAATAACTATTATCCCAAAAAAAAAAGTGTAAAAAATCCTCACTGGTAAGTTATACGGATAATCCATGGACCGCCTATATAATCAGTTTGGCATTTCAAAACGTTTTTGTGAGCGTTGATTTATACATTCAAAAATATCGCGAGATGAATACAAATCCAATTTAGGAGTTTGTCATTATTTACCTACATAAAATCTTAATTTTTGCGTTTCCCCAAATAATCTTTTTATAATTTCTTAAAAACAAATCAAAAGAGATGAAGATTTTAATTGGTACACATTATAATACGAATAATATTGGGTATCTGAGGAGTAATCCTCAAATTCATTCTAATATTATCTCCAAACTCAATCGCATCTTGAACTTAATACAAAAATTTCACCATGAATTTGGATCAAATCAACAATTTCACACACATAGATAAAAGACATCAATGATTTTACCATGTGGATTCCAGTGGCGCTGATAACTGTGATAGAAGTGGTGGCTATCGCGCCAAAACATTTAGAAAATAATTCGGTTTATTTTCACCTTTTCAAATAATTTTTCCGCCAAAAATGTTTTAGATTATTTTTAGCTATTTTTGCTTTAGGCGAATTTATGATAAAATCCTACCTGGATCAGACAGTCACACCAAGTAACTGTACTGTCCGAACTGATCCAGCCGACTCCAAAAATTTCGCTTGGTGTGATTTTAACCCAGAATAACTGCCCGGCTCAGTTTTACTTGATCATTTTCTTTTTCTTGATCAAAACTGCCCAAACAGTTCAGATTCAGCTCGGATTACAATTACACTCATTCAGTTCGGATTACACTCATCCAACTCGATCACTTCAACCATTTACACATTCGGATTCCTAACAGCCAACTTACCCAACTTATTTGATCCAACTTAATCCAATGATCAATCAAATCATTCCTCAATCAGTTTTCCCAACACAGACATTACAAAACTTTTGTCGCCAGAGCCTGGTTTTGCATATTCCTATCTCTACACGAACAAGAAACCGTAATCAATTGTGTACATCCTCTTTTCATTTTAATAGAACTATCTCCTAATAGAAAACATTTACTATAAAAATGACAGAAACGAAAAAACTATACGTAAAATCCACATTCAGAATGTATCATATAGGTGTCAAAATTTGAAATTCATACCAAAATATAAAAAAAATCTCAACTAACCTTACATTTTTTTTTTGTCAACCAACTAACCTTACATTATAATATACAAACTTAACTTATCAAAAACCAGCTAATTTCATTGACTATTTATGACATTCAATCCGTTAAATTAATTAAACATCATACAAAATATAATCTACCAACAATAATAAAATTCAGTCAACTTTTTTTTGTTGTTAAAAATATTCAATCATCTTCATACAAAATTTAATGCTTTCCTTCTTATGGGTATAGAAAGGATCGTCCAAAAAGCCTTGACTTAAAACTATCAGATACGAGATTTTGTAGCAAAGGTCAATAGAAAATCAGTTATTAACTCAGTAATAATCAGGATAGTGACTTTGCACATTGAATTCTTGATCTAACAATTACCGAAAATAAGGAGAAACCAACATTTTAAATAAATGAATAAAATTTTGATTGGTAAGCTATGAAACCATTAAATGACTTTACTATTCACATGATATTACCAGTCATAAATTTACGTGAAATCGTAACATGGTCGTGGGCCATAACCTCATTTCCTTCTTATTCAACTACTACTAAGTGGGAAATTTCGAAGTCAAGTTCTGTCGTCTTTCTTCTTCTTCCTCCTTCACATCTACTCACTACTCTCATGGCTTTCTCAAAACGTCACACACAAAACCTCAGCGTCTGGAGACAAGGTACTCGATCCAATCCCGAAACATTGAATCGTACTCTGGATTTTGAACCGCACACGATTGTTGAGTTTACCAAATCAGCTGCTGGGATGTGGCGGTTTCCTACAATTCCAGAGAAGTGTTGCATCTATAGAGTCCCGCAGCGTTTGCGTAGAGTAAAACCAGAAGCGTACACTCCTCAGTTGGTCCTCATTGGACCTCTTCACCATTCTTTAAAATATCAAGCTCTCAAATCTCTTGGAGATATCACAATGACAACGTCAATGGGCTACTTAAACATGGAGGAATATAAGAAGATTTACTTAGCGAAATTTGCAGAAAGGGTTGATGGAGAAAACACCATTGATGGATTCAGAAGAATAATCGAAGAAGACAAAGAGACAATCAGGGAAAGCTACTCAGAATCAACGTCATGGATTGAATCTCCAGAGTTCGTGGAGATGATCTTACTTGACTCCGTTTTCATACTAGAGCACATGTTGAGGATTTATGATGCTTACTACAAAGAATCAAGACCCAAGCAAACAGGGGATGATGCTTGTGCTTACTACGAAGGACTAAGAACCGAGAAAACAGGGGATCTTATAGTGGACGACCCTTGTCTTCATGCCACTGTTAAGGAAGACCTAATGTTGCTGGAGAACCAGCTTCCTTATTTCATTCTTGAGAAACTATTCGATCCAATCGTCCCACGACTCGACCCAGACCAAACATTCCGCAATTTAATCCTCGCTTACTTTGGTTCCCAAGGTAAAATCAGTTATGACTATAGATTCATACATTTCACTGATATGTTCCGATGTGTTGGCCTAAATAGTACATCTGGCTCAGAAGAACCATCAAAGACCATATTCATACGTTTAGCTGCTATATTCCGATATGTCAACATGAAGACATGTGGGTCAACAGAACAACCAAATATCAACTCCAAAGATTTATTTCTCAAGAAGAAAGATGAGAGTAAAGCAGTAAATTACATGAGCATCAAACACATGTATAATGCGGCAAAGCTACATAATGCGGGAGTGAAGTTCGTGGTCATGAAAAATCCGTTCGCCATGGATGTAAGATTCGATAATGGTCGTTTGAAGTTGCCTTCTTTGTGGTTTGATGAATATATGGAGATCATACTGAGAAATATAATGGCGCTTGAGCAATGCCATTACCCTTCCAACGCTCGTGTATGTAACTTCGTCACTTTCTTGGATTTCCTCATCGATAGTGATAAAGACCTGGACTTGCTCTTCGAGAAAGGTAGTCTTTATGCTTTTCTGTGTGTATATACCATTCACTACAAGAAAGAAGTCATTTTCGGACGGACAAAATGGTAGGAAATTCTTCGGAAAGAGCCATTTCCAACGGATTTTGGACCGAATCGTCCGTCGGATCTAGATCGTCGGAAATCGAAAATTCGTCGGAAATTCGGACGGATTTCCAACTGTTCTCATCCGTCGGAAAATCTGTCGGAATTTTCAACCGCCGTGATCCGTCGGAAAACCGTGGAAAATATATCCGTCGGTAATCCGTAGACAATAATTTCCAACGGATTTCTGACGGGTAGTATTCTCCACGGATTTCCGACGGGTTCTATTCCACGGATTCCCGATGGGCACTATTCTCCACGGATTTTCGACGGGCATATTTTCCACGGATTTCCGACGGAGCATATTTCCGACGGATTTCCAACGGGTATATTTCCCACGGATTTCTGACGGGCCTATTTCCAACGGATTTTCGACGGGCCTATTTTTCCACGGATTTCCGACGGAAATGATGTTATTTTATTGTAATAAATTAAATATAATAAATATAAAAAAAATAAAAATATATGAAAAATAATAATTTCAATTCGAAAATGTAATATTAAAATATAAAATTGTTTAAACATTTAAAAAAAATAGTTTGAAAAGAAAATAAAACATAAATAAAAGCGACTGGATCATCATTGCGGAAAATCCGGGTATTTCATGTGCATGAAAGCCTTCAATTGGCCGAGGGTATCTTGGATTTCGGCGAGGGTCTCTTGGGTTTTGGCGTTCTGAACCTTCAATGCTTGAACCTCAATGTCTTTCTGCCCGAGCGCTTCTTTTAGCGTCTGAACTTCTTGGACGAGTTCAGGATCCCTCGGAAACGAAGAAGTGGACCCGGTAGTGGAAATTAGATTACCTAATCCGGGACGACGACCCTTGCGCAAAGGCTTTTTCTGTGGAAAATTAAAAATTTATTAGTAAATATGAAAAATATTATAAATGTATGTATTATTAAAAAGAAACATACCTGAAGGAACATGTCGTTGATTTCCTCTCGGGGCACCTCCAAGTCGTTCGACGACGATGAACCATCCAAACTTTGAGAGAGAGAGAGAGCTGTGTGAGCCGGTCTGCCTTCCTCTTATCCACCTTCTCGAGGACTTGAGCAATGTCCGGGTAGTCAATGGTGCCGGTTTTTTTGTTGGTGTGTGTCCGTCTAACTAAAGCAGATAAATTCAGACGCACACCTCCGGCTTCTTCAATCTGCAAAAATAATTAAAAATATTACGTATGTAAAATATAATGAAAAAAATAATTAAAAATATTACAAGTAAACTTACCAGCTCGACTTCGTGAGCTCTGAAACTTGTTGCCCCAGTAGAGAGAGAAAGTGAAATGGGAGAATGAGGAGAAAAGATGCGTGTGTGTTGAATATATAAAGATTTTCGGACGGATTTCGGCCGAAAATAGCCGTTGGAAACAGTTTCCGTCGGAAATCCGTTCTAAACTATTTAATTTACCACGTAGAAGAAAATGCCAAAACATTTCGTTGGCGCCGTTTCCAAAATTTTGGCGGTGAAAATTTTATTTTCGACCTTCCACACTTTTTTGCATGTTCGTGCATTGGTCGGTCAAATTTTATTTCCGTCGGAAATCCGTGGGAAATTTCCGACGGAATTCCCACCGCTTATATATATATTTTAAAAAATCATTCCCATCGGAAATCCGTCGGAAATTTCCGACGGATTTCCCACCGCTTATATATATATATTTTTTTAAATCATTCCCGTCGGAAATCCGTTGGGAATTTTCCGACAGAATTTCGACGACTTAAGGTATACGGTTTAGATTTGTTGTGTAAATGATGGACCTACGCCTTCTAATGACCGGAGAAGATCATCACAACAATTATACATCGAAAACATATGTATGTGTAATATACTTAACATATCTACACAAACCGGAATACCTCTTATACCATATCTATAACTTATACTTTAAATTACGAAACTCTTATACCTGAAGTTCTGAAACTTCAAAATGTAAGGATGTGAAAGATTTACTTGAATTTATTTGATCAACGATATCTTATATGTAACTCACCATGTATTTTTTTGGCATTTTGGATATTTTGATTAAATTTCGTAACTATAAACCACAATCCCTAGAGAATCCGTGGGAAATTTCCGACGGATTTCGTAGGGATTGCTTAAGCCGTGGGAAATCCGTCCCAATTTCCCACGGATTTCCTAGGGATTGCTTAAGCCGTGGGAAATCCGTAGGAAACTTGCGACGGATTTCCCAGGGATCGCTTATCCGTGGGAAATCCGTGGGAAATTTGCGACGGAATTCCCACGGGATTTCTTATCCGTGGGAAATTTGTGACGGAATTCCCACGGATTGCTTAATCCGTCATAAATCTGTGGGAAATATCGGACGGATTTCCTTGGGGATGTGGTGTTCGGTTACTAAATTCAATCAAAAATGCAGAAGGCCATAAAATTACATGGTGAGTTACAAAAATATTTCATAAACACACATATATTACAAAACAATTCATAAACACATATATTATAAAAATATTTCATAAACATACATGGTTATAAACTAATCTGAATCCGATGAATAATCTGCAGGCGCTGACTCTGAATCTTCCTCAAACTCTCCAAGCTCTTGCTCTGAATCCTAAAATACAACATCATCTGCATCTTCGGTGAAGTCAACGACAAGGTCAACCTCTAGTGAATGATCAATCGGAGCAGTATGTCCAATTGTGTTATGTTGCAGAGGTTCATTATCTGAAACCCCGTCTATCCTTCCTCTCGGGTTAATTGATGTCACTGTGATCCATGGGTCTTGTTTGTTCCTAACTCGAGGATATCGAATATAGGAAACTTGGTCTGCCTGGGAAGCAAGTATGAACGGATCGTATTTTTGAAGTCTTTTCCTCGAATGTACTGATGTAACACCGAACTCGTCATGTCGTACACCGATAACAGGATCATACCAATCACAATAAAACACAATGCACCTCAAGTCGAGTAATCCCGGGTAATGAACCTCCAATATTTCACGCCGGACACCATAGTATACAACATCACCGGAATGTGAAGAAATACCAGAATTAGAAGTTGACCTTGTGTTGCCCTCCTTATGAATCTTAAAAGCATATCCCCGGGTGCAGTACATCGGATATGACTTGGCAACAGACGTTGGCCCGTTTGCTAACTCCACTAACCATGTCGGAAATTTTTGGCCTAGAGTTTTCCAATGCGACATCTGTATGAAGGGAGGAAAAATGATTAGTATTGAATTAAAATCACTAATTAAACTTATTAATTTTATTGCGCTTATGTAATATGGCAAACACCGGTCAAATTCGCTATTTTTAAGCACACCAAGTTCATCTTCTGTGTAATGCGGATTTTCATGGCGTATTTGGTCCATGTAAATGCTGCAATAAAATCATATGGTCAATATTTGCCAATTTTTATTAAGAAAGTTAAAAATATAAATCGTGAATACTTAAAAAAAATAATATAATATATATATATATATATATATATATATATTCCACTTGTATTGCATGACTTCTTCACAGTTCATGAGAATATACATATGCAAGTGTCTCTGCTCCTCCGGTGTAAGCCTTCTTGATTTTGCTTTCCCACTTAGTCGTCCGATTTGTGCAAACATATTAGAGACATAGGCTGGGTACAATGGTTTTTCCCCTCGGTCATCGTATCTAGTAGGTTTTCGACTCTTCGTTTGGACTGTTGATGGAAAGTAGTTTACCGCAAAGTAAGATGTTTCTTCATTGATGCTCTGAGCAACAATGGAACCCTCAACCTTACTTAAATTTTTGACTTTCTTTTTGAGATGGAACATATAACGCTCGAATGGATACATCCACCGATATTGAACTGGGCCACCAAGAGCTACTTCTCGAGGGAGATGAATCGGAAGATGTTCCATAACATCAAAGAAAGATGGTGGAAATATCTTCTCAAGATTGCAGAGGATCACTGGTATCTTTTCCTCCAAATTTTGTATCCCGTCTATTGTAAAAGAT
Organism: Pseudoturritis turrita; assembly: GCA_900406555.1. NCBI lineage: Eukaryota > Viridiplantae > Streptophyta > Magnoliopsida > Brassicales > Brassicaceae > Pseudoturritis > Pseudoturritis turrita. The sequence goes on along the minus strand of OVBL01000284.1, from coordinate 1,679,405 downwards.
CTCGTGCATATATCCCGGAAAAATGCGCCTACCGCTGCATAGTTCACAAAACAAATATGAATATAAGATTATACATGGACATGTGGAAATTTGTAATAACATAAAACACTCGGAATTAACCTGCAATTGCTCCATGGACGTTTCTTGGTAGGAGATCGGCAAAGGCAAATGGAAGGAGACGTTGCATGATAACATGACAGTCATGACTCTTCAGCCCAGAAAACTTCCCTTCCCCACTATCAACACAGTTACGAATATTAGACGCATATCAACACAGTCGAAGAACTCTTTCTTTCTTAAACCATCCAGCCTGAAAATTGGGATAGGACCTTTTCCGTTTTCCATTAGATGTAGTTCATTACGAGAACAAATTTTTGGCAAATCAAATCTAGACTTCAAATTATCTTTCGTCTTCCCTTGCACATTTAGAACGGTATTGATGATGTTGTCGAAAAAGTTCTTCTCAATGTGCATGACATCAAGATTATGGCGCAAGAGATGATCCTTCCAATATGGCAAATCCCAGAAAATACTCTTCTTGTGCCAATTATGTTGCTCCCCACATCCGTCAACAGGAACATGCCCATTACCACCACAGTAAACCGTCTTCTCAGCACCAAAATCTCTTAACTGAGTCATAAGATAATCACCTTTTAATTCGGGAGGTGGACCTTCGAGCACTTTCTTTTTCTTCGTAAACAGCGTGGTGCTCCGACGATACGGATGATCACTCGATAGAAATCGTCTATGACAATCAAACCAACACGTCTTTCTTCCGTGCTTTAATTGGAATGCATCAGTGTTATCTTGACAATACGGACATGACAACCTTCTGTCCGTTTTCCATCCAGATAGCATTCCATATGCTGGAAAATCGCTTATGGTCCACATAAGCACTGCTTTCATCGTGAAATCCTGATGGCATGACTTATCGTATGTTCGGACACCATGCTCCCATAACTCTTGCACCTCATGAATCAATGGTTGCAAGAAGACATCAAAGGAATGCTTCGGGTGTTCTGGACCGGGAACAAGGATACTGAAGAACAGAAACTCTCGTTTCATGCACAAAAATGGAGGCAGATTGTAAGGTGTGACAATGACAGGCCACAATGAATATTGCCTTCCATGCTTTCCAAAAGGATTGAAACCATCCGTAGATAACCCAAGGTATACATTCCGTCGCTCCTCCGTAAAAGTGGGATACAATGATTGGAAATGTTTCCATGCTTCTGCATCAGAGGGATGCGCAATTTCTCCATTAGATGTATGCTTTGCATGCCATCTCATAAGACCTGATGTGCGCTCTGATTTATATAACCTCTTCAATCTCTCTGTTAACGGCAAATACCACATCCTCTTATACGGGACTCGAACTCTTCCACTTGTGTCTTTAAATTGCAGCTGCCGACAAAAGCGACATGCCAAGCGGTCTGCATCCTCTCTCCAGTATATCATACAATTGTTTATGCATACATCTATCATTTGATACGACAAACCAAGACCAGCTACAAGTTTCTGTATCTCATAGTATGAAGCCGGGGCGAGATTATCTTCAGGCAGAATATCTTTCACATAATCAGCTATCGCATCCATACAATCCTCTGACAAATTCCAATCCGTCTTTATACTCATCATCCTATATGCAGAGTATAAAGGCGAATGACCATCTTTACAACCAGCATATAACGGATCATTTGATGCATCTACCATATCAAAGAACCTCTGGGTTTCTAAATTAGGTTCCTCTAATCTATCTCCATCCTGAAAGAATGACGGTCTATTTTTGCAAAACGCTTCGTTAACCATCTGCTCCATACCTACATTTTCATCTACTTCCGTTATTGGTTCCTCTAACCTATCCCCACTAGTACTAGCATAATTCACCATTGAATCATCTTCTCCATGCGAATACCATATCTTGTACCCCGGCATAAATCTTTTCCTATACAGGTGATCCCATACTCTAAGCACAATGATCGTTCTACGATTCTGACATTTAGAATAAGGACATAACATTTTACCTTCTTCCATGCTTTTCGGTTGGTTTAATGCAAGATCCATAAATTGTTGAATTCCGTCGTAGAACTCATCCGTAAGTAGACCCGTCGCTGGATCATGCGGAGGTCTGTCCATCCACGCTCGAAACTATTGATCATTTTTTGAAGGTGCCATTTTAATGTTTTGTTTTTACCTTTTTTGTGAATGAAGGTGTGAGATTATTTATAGAAGAATTCAGCGATTTTTTCCACGGATTTCGGACGGAAATTCAAATATTCAAACGGCTATATAACGGTTATAACAACGGCTATTTTTCCCTTCCGATTTCCGACTGAAAACAATCCCCACGGATTTCCGACCGTTTTTCCGACGAATTTCCAACGGTTTTTGTGTCCGTCGGAAAATTCCTACCGATTACCGACGATTTATTAGCCGTGGAAAATCGATCTGAAATCCGTCCGAATTCCGTCTGAATTTTCCGACGGCTAAAAATCCGTCCAAAATTCCGTCCGAAATTACCATATTTTCTTGTAGTGATCGTTCTAAAACGCGGTCTACGAGTCACTTAAGCGTTAAATGTTCGTAAACTATTATGATTATCTCACACACATGAGAATTAAGCGGTTTTGTTATTAAGTAGAAATAAGCATTCCTAAGTAGTCTTAAACGGTTCTAGGTGACCATTAATCAACAATTTATTATTTCTTTTCGTCTTATCTTTAAGTTGTAGGTATGTAAATTTATATGATTTAACTTCACAATTACATGATTATCAACGTGATCCTATATTAGACCTAAGTCACCACTTGCTTAAAGGGATATTAAAGTCATGGTATGGTTTTGAAAGGGATATTACATACTTGGATTGGAGAGCAGAGATCGGTGGCAGAGATGGTAAACAAGCTCCGTTTGGGCTTGTGCATCGAGAATTATTCGTACTATAATGACTTAGCGCTTAAAGTCAACGCCTATTATGATAATCCAATCAATAGGACTCGCGCCATCCTCGGCCGCATGTATTTCAGTAATATGTGGAAAGGTACGGCCACCGTCGCTGCCACGCTTCTTCTGGTGATGACTCTTATTCAGACGGTGGCTTCGGTCATTCAGGTTATGCAAAAGTGAACGTTCTTTGCATATTTGGACGGCTCCGTTACACTCTCTCTGGTACGTCTCTTGTTTAATAGACTAAGACTAGCCATAAAATAAAATAATTAAGGAACTTGAATGGCGAGTTACGTTGATGTGTAGAACTTTTATTCCGAGAGTTGTTTTTGTAATGCTTGTATTGTATCCACAAGCTCTTCTGCAGCAGACTTGTTAAGAATAATTGCTTTTGAAGTATCCTTCTCTGTGTTAGAATATTGGACAAAATTCAGATATGAGATCGAAACTCCTTTGACTAGTTCCCCACAAAATCTTTATGAAGTTTCAGCACAAAGATGAACAAAAATTCGTCAATATATATAATGTCTTGGCGGGTCCAGTCCGCAAAACTTTAAAGGCTCTATGTGAATTTTTCGACAGTTGATGAACAAGATATCTCTTTTCAGCTACACTCATTTTACTGCGTTTCAATAAAGTGTCACCGGCAGTTCCTGCCGGAAGAAACAGGACCTAAGTTTACATAATAGGATGAAAAATCAAGAACACGTTAAATCTAATCAGTTGACAGTAAATTAGTAAAACCATCACTACGTTCATATTCACGAGTTTAAAAAGCCTCAAATTTTCAATCCCATTTGATTCAAAACTAAAGCAAAAACTCCAACACTTCCAAATCATCTTAAAACCAAAGCACAAAATTTCGACAAAATCTTTTGTTACAACGTTTTCAAAAAACTAAGAAACCCAAAAACAATTACCGTCGATAGAAGACTCCATGATTAGAGAGAATTGTAGAGAGACAAATCAAACCCACATTACAATGAGAATCAACCAGAATCTATAAAACATGCGATGAAAGTGAAAAAGAAAATTAGATACGAGAAAAAATAGCTTCTGCGTATGGGTTTGATCATAATTTGAGATAATTAACTACTTCTTTTTAAAATTTTCTTACATTCAAAATGTGTTCTATAACATGACTATATGAAAATTTGTTGAATGTAATATTAGTTTTAAAAATATATATGTTAATCTAGGGTCATTTAGGTAGATAAATATATTAGGGAATTTATTTACGAAAATGGAGAATTTATAAATCAGAAATATATAGGATGTTTTTCCTTAATCATTTTTGGAAAGAAATTTCAATTTCTTATTTTCTAGATTTAGCACGGATATCCGGATTTCGCCAAGGCGTTGCTAATTCCAAAAGCGAGCATGCTCTTTGGCAATGAATTTCTTACAAATCTATCAAGGGAAAAACATATAAAAAAATATACCCTTGGTAGATTTGTAGGAAAATCATTGCCAAAGAGAATGCTCACCTTTGAAATTAGTTGGACGCATTGTCGAAATCCGGATATCCATGCTAAATTTAGAAGAAAAAAATTGAAATTTTTTTCCGAAAATAATTAAGCCAAAAACATCCTATATATTTCTGATTTATAACTTTTCCATTTTCGTAAATAAATTCCCTAATATATTCATCTACCTAAATGACCCTAGATTAATATATATATTTTAAAAAATAATAATACATTCAACAAATTTTCATATCGTTCATGTTATAGAACACATTTTATGAAACACTTTGAATGTAAGAAAATTCTAAAAAGAAGTTGTTAATTATCTCAAATTAAGATCAAACCCATACTCAGAAGCTATTTTTTCTCTCATCTCATTTTCTTCTTTACTTTCATCGCAGGTTTTGAAGATTCTGGTTGATTCTGATCGTAATGTGGGATTGATTTGGCTCTCTACAATTCTCTCTAATCATGGACTCTTCTATCGACGGTAATTGTTTTTGGGTTTCTTAGTTTTCAGAAATGTTTGTTACAAAAGATTTTGTCGAAATGTTGTGTTTGGGTTTTAAGATGATATGGAATTGTTGGACTTTTTGCGTTAGTTTTGAATAAAATGGAATTGAAAATTTGAGACTTTTTTTAACTGGTGAATATGAACGTAGTGATGGTTTTACTAGTTTATTTACAGCTGATTTTAGATTTTTGAATTTTCATCCTAATATGTAAATTTACGTCCTTTTTCTTCACTCATGAGCTGCAGGTGACTCTTTATTGAAACGCAGCAAAATGAATATTGCTGAAAAGAGACAGCTTGTTCATCAACTGTCGAAAAATTCGCATAGAGCCTTTAGAGTTTTGCAGGAATGGACCCGCCAAGACATTCTGCATATCTTATCCGCAGAATTAGGGAAAGAAATAAAATACAGCGGTTTGACGAAAGCTAGGATCATCAACAAACTTTTGAAAATTGTATCAGAGAAACAAAACTCTGAACAAGATAACGAAGTTTCTTCGCCAACTGAGGGGAACACAGATCAGAAAGAGAAGAAAATTGTATCAGATGAAAACTGTGGAGATCAAGAAAAAAAAAAAAGAGATTCATCCACCACTAAGATAAACTCAAAGAGACGGAGGAAGAATGCTAATCCTTCTCGCTATGTGGCTCCAACAACTAAGGTAAACAGACTTTTCTCCGCACCAGAAGTGAAGAATCATTGCTCTTCCGCTTTCAAATCCCTCGAAGATACACCGCTTGATGATCTTGCACTGCCTTCTAAGATGCAAGGTAAGCTTTAATAAATACTAATGATCAAGGAATACTACTTTTGTTTTCTTCTTCGTTGTTTCTTGATTCGATATCAACTTCACAGGATCAACGAAGATCAGATTCGAGAATGTTAATGCGACTTCACTCACTTTGATTCTTTGTTCTGAAGAAGAATCTTCCTCACTGGGAAACATCACTCATTACATCGTATGGTATCGTAAGGTCTCAGAGAAAGATTACCCAAATGATTCGACTTGTGCATTGTTCTCTCCAAACACAAGGTTTGTTGTCTCTGGACTAACTCCAGGTACAGAGTATTGCTTCAAAATTGTTTCCTTTAGCGGCGCCAAAGAAATGAGCGTAGATGAAACCAAAGTCTCTACAAAAACCTCCCAAGAAGAAGAAGAGGAAGCAACTTTTGTCGATTGCTTAACCACAAAAGAAGAAGTAGAAAAACAATTGGCCTTAAAAGATGCTGTTCCGGAGAACGCGGTCAACCGGGAGAATTCAGCATGCTGCCGTTTTGAGTTGGAGCATTGCGTGAAGATTATACGACAGCTTGAAGTTTCAGGTTATGTTGAGAAAATTTTCAGACAAAAGTTTCTAACTTGGTATAGCTTAAGAGCCACGGCTCAGGAGATAAATGTTGTGAAGACATTCATTGATATTTTCAAGGACGATTCAATAGCTCTGGCCGAGCAGCTCGTTGACACATTTTCTGATTGCATACTGAGAAAGCGTTCTGCAATTGGCGGTAGAAATGGAGGTGGAGGTAGTGGTGCGTCTGCGGTGGTTTCTGCTGGATTCGGTAACAAGTCACGGCATTGATTTGAGGAGATTTAGTAAACATTTTATGAACTTTTAAGCTTTTTTTAATTGGATCATTTAGAAATAATTCAACTTTCTTCTGTTTTTTTTTTTTCTGGAACTTTTAGCATTATTATAACATTTTCATGGAACTGGATTTGATGGATTGATTGATTTGCGAAAGCCGAATTCTTTAATAATAGCAAAAACAAAATAATAATTGACGAGTACTAGTAGTAGTCTTGTTCAAAAGAAGATGATGCAAGAAACACATAGACTATTGAAAATAATAATTATTCAGTCTTTTTCTTTCCTTTTGCCAAGTTGGTTGATTTGCAGTTGCACTAAACTTGGAACATAAGAAGAACACACAAGTTTGCCAGGCTTCCACCGGCGATTCGAAACTACTCCGAGGCGCACAGATTTGAAGTATGCATCTTCTCCAACAATGTATCCATTTTGGTAGCGAAAGGTCTCGGTCCGTTTACATCTGTCTAAATCAAAAAGCACAGCGACTTTCTTCTCCTCGTCAATGAAGAAGCTCCTAGCTCGAAAGTAAAATGAAAAATCATCCGGTAAACCATTGATTAGTCTCACATCGAATGTCAAAAAAGTGCTCCACGATACAGCATTGGGCTCAATCTTAGTCGTAATCCAAATCTCTATTATCTCATAAATGTCGTAGTTGTTATATAATACAGCGAGCTTCTCATCTCTAACCCAAGATAGAGTCACAGTTTCAAAACTAGGAAAGTCAGGGTGAAACGGGGCAGAGGCAGACGCGGTCCGAATCTCTCTGTTGTAAAATCAAAACAGAGTAAATAATCTTCAATATCGGTTACTTCTTCTCCGTCCATTGTTGTTACCTCTTGACCGAAAAAATAAGCATTTCCATTCAAAGACACGCCGCCATGATAAAACGGTTTATCCCAGTAGGGATTGGCATCAAGAACCCTCCACGAATCAGAGCTAAAATCGTAGACATGGAGTGAGGTATTTGTATTTTCGACCACCTTTGACGTTTTCGTAATCATAACAAAACCTCAAGATTTTGTGGTTACGGTTGTTGTTGTTGTTGTCATATCCAAAAGCATACTTGTCTAATGTGGGAAATTTGTTTCCATGTGGTCGAATCAATCTGGTTTCCCCCAAATACGGGTTCCATGCCACGAGACTCGAGTGGTCTTTGTTGAAGCATAACAATAAGCCATCGCAGTGATGTACTTGAGATATCTCGACTACTTCATTATTAGGTATACTTATTTGCTTAATGAAATGATCAACCAAGTCGTCGTCTTTGAGGATTCCTTGGAGATCGAATCTCAATGAACAAACCCTAAAATCTATAATCATAAACTCCAGAAACTGATTCTTCTTTGCTGCTTTTTGACCTAAGATCTGATTTTTCTATAAATCATTCCAAGTTTTACAAGTAGATCGCACTGCGCTCAAAGATGACAATGGAACCCTAGAGAGAATCTCTCCTACTAAATCCCTTGAAAGATCAGAAATTGTCATCATTCTTCCAAAGTTTCAAACAAAAGTTTTTTACTTTCTCCGCAGATTTGTCTTCTTCAACGTTTTCCTCCCTTTAATGTGTTCAATGTCGAAACCCTAATTGTAGAATTGTTTTGGTTTGGGCTTCTAATAACCTTTTGATTTGGCCCAGTCCGATCGAAAACAAATCGTATACTTATTTAGCTAACTTTATATTATAAGCTATTCATTTTATTTTTAGTGGTCTAATAAGGTATTTAATAAATTTTAAATGCTGTCAAAAACATAATTAAAACTAATATTTTCAAAATTACTTGATTTATTTTTATTTAATTGATTTTATATAAAACCATATTAATTGATTTAATTGACTCATGTTTTTTATATATCGTTCAATGTTCTTTCACGTACCCCTCAAAATAATGGTATATTTAGCCATTATTCTCGGCAATATCTCATTATAGAATTATTTTCGGATTAGATCGGCCAAACTAATTTTAAGTCGGCCAATTGGATTCAGACCAAATCAAATTGTAAACCATATGTAATAGTTAAATAATATTATTTTAGAATCAAGTATTTACCTAACTATATTATTATAAGCTATTTATTTCGGGTCGGGCCCAGTGCGATCCAAAACAAATCATAACCGTAATGCCTTGGCTTTGCTAAAGAAATGACCAAAGGGACATAACTCTTCTCGGACAGAGGAAAAGGAGCAGTTGCAGCTGGTTTTTTCTCAGCTTTGTTTAAATTCTCTAATCACTCTGGTAAAGATGAAGCTCTACTTAATATGCCAAAGTGTGTAACTGTGAGACTGTGGGCCTTAGTCATTTTCTCCATGGCCCAAACTGAAATTCTTCGTTGGTTATAGCAGTACCGACCACGTCCGTGCGTCGATACTCAGGTCGATATCAGCACATCCAGGAAGACATTTTTGGAGTCCAATACCGACCAAAATATTTGGTCCAGATCGTAATCCAGCAGTTTCGCATCAAAATTTCTTTTTTAACTTAAACTTAATCCTAGAAGACTCTAAACTTATATATACTTGTTTTTAACCTCTTGTTAAGAAAAAGAACCATCTTAAGCAGCCACTTTTATCACCATAAACACAGCAGCCACCTTTTTATAGATCTATTCATAGAGTTTTTTGGATTCAAGAGTTTTAAGGGAGAAGATCCAACCTTTGTATCTTCATATATAGAGAAGAATTCTAAAACCCTTCTTTTTCTATTCGATTTTATGAATATGAATGCTTATTCATCTCTTTGCTTGCTGTTCGTTATGATCTCTGAGTAGTTTTATTTGTTAGGTTATAGGAAATCAAAGAATTCATGAATTGTTAACTTTTATCAAATGAATTAGGGATAATCTATAGGTTTCTTCACATTTACTTGTCGTAATGTTGTATGCTTTTCTGATCAACTGGCATCAGACATTGGATTAATATACTCTCCAAATGCTTGTTATATTGCCTGAACTAGTATTTGATGAGGAATGCGTCTTAACCTACCAAAAGTTGAGCTATGGAGTATTGTTAACAATTGAATCTTGAACTATCTAATGTGTGTTTTCACCTTGTAATAACCTGCGATAGTTGAGTCTATTAGGGTGTTAAAACATAGTGATCGGAGCCACGACAGTGGAAAGATTATACCTTAGTGATTTGAGTTCTAGAACGGTTTTTCTAAAATCCCTGAAATTCGATATATTGTTTATGATTTATGAATCTCTACGATGAACCTATTGCCTAAAGTTTTCTTAATCTGAATTTTACTCCTTTTACTTAGTTAATTTCGTGCTCTTTACTTGCTTAATTTTGTGCCTTAGTTTAAGAAAAACCAAATATCTTAGTTTTACATTGATTCGATTCTTAGAAACTTGTAGTACAACACTAGGTCTTTGTGGATTCGATCTCTTCTATACTATTGTGATTGATGCGCACTTGAAGTTAGTTTAATTGGGTTTAAAACTCACTACATCAGATATCTCGTCTTGATTATTAGCTTCATAGATGAATCAACCATGTCGTCTTCGTCTTCTTCGTTGCGGATTCGTTGGAGATCGAATCTCAATGAAAAAACCCTATCACGTATCATCATGAACTCCAGAAACTGATTCTTCCTTGCTGCTGCTGCTTTTTGACCTGAGATTTGATTTTTCGATAAATCGTTCCACGTTTTACAAGTAGATCGCACTGTGCTTAGACATGTCAATGGAACCCTAGAGAAAATCTCCTCAACCAAATCCCCTGGAAGATCAGAAATTGTCATCGTTCTTCTAAAGTTTGAAACAAAAAGTTTTTCTCCTTTCTCTCTGTATGTAGATATATGGAGCCAGAGGTACACCAAAGTTTATAATCTGATTTCTTGAAATTTAGTCTAATTGTAATTTATTCTTTATTCTAAAACAATGAAGAGAAAGAAAGAGGGACAAGAGTTTATAAACGTTTCATTTAGGAGCTAAAGATTATGTGATATGTTTAGTCCTAGTGAAATTATTGTCTATAATAATTGTTCTTATATTTGTGTTTAGCATAACGACTTGAAGATGAAGAACGACATTGATTTTAATGGAAAAACAACTTATTTGTTTGGCTTAACTGCACCGTGAAAAAGATAGTTGGCTCCTCTGGACTTCAGAGCAGTAATCAAAGTCGCTCTGCCATTTATTTTGCTCTTGCATGCTGGCATTTTAGCAGCTAATGTGATTATTAATTTCATGAAAACAAATTGAATTTCAGTAATCTTTAAATCAAAAATCAAAATGATGAGCAAAAAAGAGTTTATAGACGTTTTAGATTTAGGAGCAAAAGACTGCGATATGTTTAGTTCTAGTGAAATTATTGTCTATTTTTGTTGTTCAAAATATATAACAACCATACAAGAATTTTTATTAATCTGAAGTTGAACCTCTAGCTACCCCAGAACTATGCAATAGTCAAATAGTATGAACGCTAAAAGTTTGTCCTTTGAAATCAACTTCTTAACCAAAATGATACATGTCTTAATGACATAACAAAAAGTGCTCTTATACCTGGCAGCTTAATTCTAGTCCATTTTTGGAAATTCAGTCTCTTGTAGTGGCAATGGCGAATGATTTACCTTTTTCGGTTTGAAATAATCCTACGTGCGTAAGACATTGACATATATATCATGATATGTACGAGTTCTTAACATAAATGAGATAGTAAAAGTATGAAGTTGAGTTATCAGATAAAACACAAAAAAGGAAGCCCCCAATCTGACTCCTATATATATGTTTTCATCACCGAAGAATACACCTACCAAAGTGAACAACGTTTTGTTTTACCAGGCCAAGCATCCATGTGACTCTAAAACAGTCACTCCTTCATCGGGTACAAAGGACTTCATTGCCTTGTAATTCATCACGAACCGAGCCTCAGTCTTGGAATAACACAACTTGTATATGTCTCGACTTCGGTCCCCCTTGTCTCTCTGACCCATTCACCGGCTTCATTTAAAAGACAATATTTTGAACCTTTGATAATTTCATCAACCCTCTCAAGTCTCGAGGGTGGTCTAATTTTGGACTTTTTTTGTTTCCAAATATTTTTTATTGGAATTTTGTTTTAAGAAATATATAGTAATAGTGAAAATAATTTTAAATTTTAATTTTTTTTTTTTTAGATTTTGGATTAATTCGATTTGTTAATACTTTTTAATTGAATTTAAAAAACAAAATTAATTACTTTCCCCCTAACCGCTTTTCTCCCATGCACGAAGTTCAAGACGCAGAATCTGCTCCGCCATGCACCGCTCGAGTATGGACCACCGTCATCGGCTCTCCTCTGCCCGTTTCCTCTTCTAAGCACCGTCTTTGTCACACTTCTCGGGATCTCATCATCTTCCCCGAAGAACTCTCTCACGATTTTGAGTTAAGAACCATTCAAACCTCCGCCGTCTTAGGTTTACTCTGCCGGTGAGACTCTTCATGTTCTCTGTGTTTGGTTTGAGTACAGTTCTAATGGTTCCGGCAACCACTCTTTGGACTTCGCCGATTCGGTTCGACTCTCTCGCCCAAGGCCGAGATCTGTTTATTCCGGTGTCATCGAAATCGCTTCAACCGCCGGAGCCTCCAGATCCGCCACTGTCTCCGTTGTTGACCACCAGCGAGTTCTCCTGCATATCCGTCGTAGCCTCTGTGTACGATTTATCCTCTCCTCTGTTGCTACCGCGAGAAGCCCCACATCGCCATAGAACTCGCACACTTTGACTTCGTACCTGTGTATCGTCGCCGGATTTCTCCCTCCAATGAGACCTAAAACCCCTACTAACCTATACGCCGCATGTCTCCGTTCCCGAGATGCCGGCGAGAACCGTTCACTTTTCTCAATCCGGAACAGTGTACCTACTCCCTGCCGGAAAACTCCCCTCCTCTGATGTTTTGGTTGTCGACCATGTGTCTCCGGCCGTCGATCTTGTATCACCGGTGGGAGCTGAAACATTTCACCTTCGGTTAGGTCAAAAAGATTTGAGCCAAGGGAATTTGGACCATGGGCCTGTGGGCCATGGTTTTGTGCTAAAGGATCTAATGTCATTTATCATCCCAGTTGTATTAGGGGTTTCTATTCCAAATTCCTCCTGTAGGGAGAAATCACTTTCATACATGTCTTCCTTGTTGGAGAGACCATTCCCACCAATTTCTTTCTTTTTGAAGAGATTTTTTTCACCATCTTCCTCCGAGAATAAGAGATCCGTTCTACTAACCTCCTTCCTTAGAAAGAGTGTTTTTAAAAGCTCGGCCTTGACGGAATCAAGAGCTCAGAATTTCGTTCGCTCGCCTTTAATGGCTAAAGAACTAGCACTTACTTCGAATCTCAATCCGATCGTGCTCACGGTTAATATCTTTGATTTTAACCATCTATCTTATCTTTGTAGTATTGTTTTTATTTCCACTTTTGTAACAAGTGGGAACTTTTTGGCAAAGAGTTTTACACTTGCTTATGTTGTATAAGCCGTTAATAGATTTTAATATAATGAAGTTGACCAGAAAAAAAAAAAAAAAAAAAATATATATATATATATATATATATATATATATAAAACAAATATTTTAAGACATGATAAGAACCGCTCATTAGTTGGTCAAATTCCGTCAAACTTCATATCTTTACGTATTTTTTGTCAAATTTCAATATGTAAGAAAAAGTAGTAATTAAACGTTTTTAAATTTGGTAATTAAAAGAATACGCATTTTTTTATAGTTTAGTCACAAAATTTGGTAAGTATTTATTTATAAAATATATGGTTTTCGTTAATTTCAAATTAAATTTTTAAGGAAATAAATATAAATTTAGTTATGAAAAATTTTGTAGGAGATTTAGTTATGATTAATTTAAATTTATAATCAAAAATTCCTTTAAAATTTTGCTATGTCATTATTTTTCAAGCCAAATCATACTTTTCAAGTCACGTCGTAACTCTTTTAGTGAAAGTGATTGTGGAGGTGACATGTAAGCGTTTTTTTCAAAATCACTTCACAAATAATGTTAAGGAGATTCTTTAAATTTTTGCCATGTCATTATTTTTTAAGCCAAATTATATTTTTTCAAGCCACGTCATAATTCTTTTGGTAAAAATGATATTAAAAGTGAAACATAATCGTTTTCTCCAAAATTACTTCACAAATAATATTAAGGGTATCGCAAGGTCAATCCCTAATTGCATCTCTTATGATAGAGGTTTTTGTGGATATGTTTTTGTTGGGCTTCTAATAACCTTAGCTTTAGCCCAAATGGCTTATTGCATAGAGAAAAAAAAAACCAATAAAATGAAATTAACATTACCGGTTGAACGTAAGTTACTGATATAATTGAACTTGAAAGCTTTTAAAACCAAAATCGCATAAAAACAAAAGAGAAAATTGGATAAAACCAAACCCAATTAAACCAAATTTTACTTAGGTGGAATTTTCTCAAATCGAATCTTCAAAATTCCAACCTAAAGTAAAGCGAACCTTTCGAATTACCCAGCCATGGTACTAAAGATGTGCCGATGTCAAAAGGATCCAACCGATCCGACTAGGCTCGAGTTATCCGCGATCTATATTACTGACCAATTATCGACTATATATGTAGCCGTTTATAATGGTCGAAAATTGGTCAACATATTTCGATCAATTTTTGACCAATTAAAACTGTTGTCAATAAATGGTAAAAAAACGGCCAGATAAAACTAACCGTTGTCGATTAGGAATATCATTTTTTGATGTTTGTAGCCGTTGTAAATTGGTCGAAAAATTATCAAAAAATTTTGATCACGTTTTGACCATTTCAAAATTTGGTCAATAATTAGTCAAAATATTATGACCATTTTTCGACCAAAATAGCCGTTTGAAGTTTGTCAAAAAGGTCAAAAAAAGTCAAAAGTGTTTTTTAAATATAAGACCTCCTCCTCTATCTCAGTTTCAGAACGTATCATATACAACAAATCAACAAAAAATGTCTTCTAATTTCTATAATCCTCAAGAATAGATGTACAGACACCGGAATCCAGAAACGGGCGAAATTACAAAAGAGTTCGGAGAAGGACTTACCGAATTCATGCGATTTGCCACTCGGGACGGCCCTGGTAAGATTGTCTGTCCTTGCATTCGTTGCAATAATAGAAAACGTCAAGATGTTACAAAAGTGTGGAATCGCTTGTTTAGAGATGGGTTTAGACCAAATTATTTTGTATGGTTTTTTCATGGTGAAGATTCATATACTGTGCCTAGTAGTAGTGAATATATGGCGGATATATCTGAACAATCTACTATACAGAGGGGAAACTTAGATACTGCTCAGATGGTGATAGATGCGTATAGGGAAAATATTCCGTCGTTCATGGATGGTGAAAATTTAGTAGAGGAACCGAATTTAGAAGCGAGGAAATTTTTTGATATGTTAGATGCAGTAAAACATCCGATATATGATGGTTGTAGGAGGGGTCATTCACCTTTATCAGCTGCAACTAGAATGATGAACATAAAGACAGATTTTAATCTGAGCGAAGATTGCGTCGATGCAATTGCTGATTTTGTGAAAGAGTATATGCCAGAAGAGAATCTCTCTCCAGCGAACTACTATGAGATAGAGAAACTGGTAAATGGTCTTGGGTTGCCATTTCAGATGATCGATGTATGCATCGACAACTGCATGATTTATTGGAATGTGGACGCAAGTCGGTTGGCTTGCCGATTTTGTGGCAAACCAAGGTTTCAGGTGACATGTAGAAAAGTTCGAGTCCCGTATAAGCGTATGTGGTATTTACCATTAACAGCACAGCCGCTCTCCTCAAGCCACCGTCGTTCTCCTCGTTTTTCTTGACCCAGGTCGCCGCCGTTCTCCTCTCTTCGTCTCTTCTTCCTCCGCCATCGAACAATTACCGGTACTAACTCACATGTCATTTGATTTGTGTGGTTTTCTTGTTTCATTAATTTAGGGTTTCTGATTTCTGTGATTTTACTCACATCTCCTCCGATCTCCTTATCGTACCCTAGATCTGGGGTTTTGGGATATGGTTGTTATGGTTTTTCCCAAGATTTGTTTCACTGTCGCTTAAAATGTTAAGAATGGTTTAGAGTTTTTTTTGATTTTGCATTGTTTTAGTTACGCAGTTTAATTTCTCAAACATATAAGACATATATCAAACTTAAAATGTTTATTTAAAGAGGACATATATGTAAAAAATGCTGAGTTTATTGATTTCCATATGGAGCACAATGATTTTACCGAATCACAAGAATGGGCCGAATTTCAACACTGGAAATCAGCTCGCCAGAATACGCAGTGGAGTCTGAGCTCGTCCACTGCAACACCCTCTGCAACACCACTTCCAGAAGCGTGCAACGTTCCTGAGACACAAGGATCAACGGCATTTTCGCAAATGTCAATCAATGATTTGCTGTTGAGTTCGGGTCGGGCAGACATGATAGAGCTCAATCCTAAACGCATTGGCAACACAACATGGTATGTGAAAAACGCCCTACTAATATTTTGGTCATTACCTATTAGTATTTTTACGAATATTAATATTTACTTTGTGGCTATGATCAGGTTTAGTTATGATCCAAAAATCACTAAGTCGGTGTTGCAAATGATCAAGTCGGATC
Source organism: Pseudoturritis turrita (assembly GCA_900406555.1). NCBI lineage: Eukaryota > Viridiplantae > Streptophyta > Magnoliopsida > Brassicales > Brassicaceae > Pseudoturritis > Pseudoturritis turrita. The sequence continues at coordinate 1,663,304 of OVBL01000284.1, read as the reverse complement.
TGCCGATTTTTTGTCCTAAATATTCTGTTCTTCCCGAGGACATAAAATTACGATGGTTCAAATCATTTGCGGTAAGTCATAGAAATGTGATTATAAATGTGTAAATATTTGAGTGATTTTTTGGTTTTTGGGTTATTGCAGCAAGAATTCAATTGGAATCCCACATTTACAACTTTTGTTCAAAAGAGATACGACATTGTTGCAAAAACCATATTTACCAACCAAGAATACACGTGGAAAAGAGGCTGGAAAGAAGGGAAGGGACCCCCCGAATGGTGGACGAAAGACCATGTTTGGAATGGATTCATCACTTATTGGAAAGACAAGAAAGCCCAAAAATATCAAATAAAAACAAAAAGAATCGGAATAGCGAACGCGGAGGTGACGGCAAAGCCGCACACACCACTGGCTCGAAATCCTACGTTAGGCATTTTGATGAAATGGTACTATCTAATTTGATATCTTATTTCTATTTTTTGTTGTTTAATATTAACTAACATAATTTCGTAATTTTTGCATAATTACAAGACACAAGAATCTGGCCATCCTCCAAACATGGTGGACTTTATGATTGAGACACATAAAAGCAAAAAAACCAATACAATTATCGACAAAAAGGCGGCGCGGATCGTAGAATCGTTGCAGGCAAAGGTGGATGTTATGTTTTCTCAGGAGGCGCAGGATGGATCGGTACACTCTAACTCGCTTTCACAAGTTGAGATGGACGCACTTTTTCTCGAGGTACACTCTAATATTGTGTTTGTTGCACAATATTTAATTTATTTTTCATATACAATTTTTTAGTATTTTTGAATAATTTATTTACTTTTCAGGAGATCAAAGGAACTCGTTTCGGGTTCGGGAGTCTTTCAGTTGGCGGATCATCCTCTTCCTCTTTTCCAAATCCCGTAATGCATGAAGAGTTGCAGATTGCGAAGCTTAAGATCGCAGAGATGGAGAAAGCACAAGCAGAACAAGCCAAAGCACAGGCAAAACAGGCGAAGGAACTCGTATATTTTAAGACTATATTTCTGAAGCAATTTCCAAACTCCGATCCTGTGATCGGAGATAATAATTAATAATTATGTTTTATTTATGTTTTTATATACATTTTAATATTTTAATATTTAATTTTATTTCAGTTATTGCGCATTTAATTTCCATAATTTCCATATTTAATTTTATTAATTTATAATTTTAGTAATTAAAAAATATTTTTTTATTTTAATTTTAATTTCAGATGTTGGTCAAAAATTGATCAAATTTCATTTCGACCACTTTCTTATAGTTAAGATATTTCGACCAATTGTTTGGTCAGAAATATTTCGACCAGTACGTTTGGTCAGAAATTATTGACCATTTGTTTGGTCAGAAATTATTGACCATTTATTTGGTCAGCAAAATTTGACCACTTTTAGACCAAACATATTGGTCAGAAACTTTTGACCATTTTATGACCAAAACCCATTTCTGACCAACGGAATTTGATCAAAAAATCATCGCAAACAGCTGTTTTTGACCAATTTTTGATCAATTTCGTGGTCAAATTTTAAATGTTTTCTTGTAGTGAGCTACTACAATTTGTTATGTACTTGCTATTCATTTATAGGTTGAAAACTGAAATAATTAAAATTATGAATATTGCCACATGTTATTCCTGGATCGAACATGACTTCTTTTATGATAGTAATGTTCATCCAAATTCACGTGATTTAGTAGCTATTTTAGGGGGAAAAGTTATAGTTGTGTGATAACTTGTTTGAAATATTCTGATATACACATAGCCGAGTTTAAGCACATAGCTTGAGACATTTTTATGGCCTTCCATTTTGAAAAAAAACTATGAGTTATATAAAAGTGAACCTTTTACCCCCAAAAAAAAAAGAGTGAACCTATAAACCATATCACTTATTATGGCATCACGCGAAGTCAGAGAATTATGCGAGACAATGTAGAATATGTTGTTTAAGTACAAAATTTGGGAAAATATGAAATAATTCACAACAATAATTAAGGAAAACATGATATCGTAGATAATCATTTTATCATTGCACATGTAATCTCTTTTTTTTCAGTCTGATATGAACTAACCAAATTTGTTGAAATAGCAAAACTAGATGCACAAAATGTAACATCGACGACAAAACTAGATGTACAAAATGTACTAACCTAGTGGTGATAACAAATGGTAGCGCAATAAAGATAATCAACTGGGTTTGATCTTATATAAGCGCATACTCTGTTTGTTTGTCCTGGTCCACAACAAATAATATCCATGCCTAGAACCTAAAAATCCCCCAAATCTAAAAGACATCAACAGAGATCAAATCCTAAGTTTAATGTAAATGCTATATATCAATGATATTTTCAAGATAAAAGGATCTTCAATCTGAACAAAGATTTCAGATTGGAACTTCAAACACTAGACTGGAAAGTGAAACATGCTATGAGGATGATCGTAGGAAAAACGAGCTTTAAACACTAGACTAAACGTACAAAAACGAACTTGCAAACACTAGACTGGAAAGTGAAACATGTTTCAATATGAGCATGTTTCACATCTTTTCGGTGCATCTATTAAGCAATTATTTTTTAAGATCTAATTTTGCGATAAAGCGTTCCACGTTTTACAAGTAGATCACATTGCGTTTAGAGATATCAATGGAACCCTACCAAACCCCCTGAAAGATTAGAAATTATCGTATCTCTTTTTCAGATTTCGAAATAAAATGAAAGCTACCAGAGGAAATCAAAGAAGCTACCAGAAGATGACAAACCATGTGTAAATTCTTTCCCAGCATGATTTTCTTTTATTTATGCTAACTTACTTATTACTGTATAGTATTTATTCTTCACTGGATAATGTTGAAATATTGACTAGGATCGAAAAATAAATATCCATTATTTTTTATTTGTCAACAATGGCATAGTACTAGTTCTTCAATAATAGCAAAAAAAAAATTAATAGAAGCACCGAAGAGAAAATAAAAATAAGATAAAATAAAATAAAAAATAAATGACGCAAGAGAGAAATAAAGCATTGAAAATGGTTGGTTTTTTCTTTTCTTTTCGCCCCCGGTTGGTTGATTTGCTTTTTCCTTTTGCCCCGTTGGTTGATTTGCAGTTGCACTAAACTTGGAACATAAGAAGAAGACACAAGTTTACTATAATCCCAGCGATACGGAACTCCTCCAATGTTGATAGATTTGAAGTATCCATCTTCTCCAACAATGTAAGCCATTTGGTAGCGACATGTCTTGGTCGTATTATATCCTTCTAATTCCAAAAACGCAGCGACTTTCCTCTCCTCGTCAATGAAGAAGCTCGTAGCTCTAAAGTGAATCCGAAAATCATCCGGTAAACCATTGATTAGTCTCATATCCAGTGTCATAAACTTGCTCCAGGATATCGCATTGGGCTCAATCTTAGTCGTAATCCAAATCTCTATTATCCTATTCGTGTTGTCGTGGCTATATGACACAGCGAGTTTCTCATCTCTAACCCAAGTTAGAGTCCAATCATCGGAAGTAGAAGGGTAAGGTTGAAACGACAGAGGCAGAGGCAGACGCGGTCCAAATCTCTCTGTTGTAAAATCAAAACAGATTAAATAATCTTTGATATTTGTTACCTGTCTCGTCTCTCTTATCTCTCCTCCGTCCATTGTTGTTACCTCTTGATCACAGAAACCGAAAAAATACGTATTTCCCTTGAGAGATACGCCGTTCTTATACCACGGTATATTCCAGTCGGGATTGACATGAAGAACCCTCCATGAATTAGAGCTAAAATCGTAGATATCAAAGAGGTTTTTCCTGTTGCCTTCACTAAAATCATTAAAAACCCTCAAAATTTTGAAGTTACGTTTGTTGTTGTCGTATCCGAGAGCATACATGTCTGCTGTGTCGAATTTGGTTCTTCTGTGTTGAATCAATCTGGTTTGCCCCAAATATGGGTTCCATACAACGAGCCTCGTGTGTCCCTTGGTGACGCATAACAATAAGCCGTTGCAGTGAAAGATGTGAGATATCTTGTCTTGATTATAATTAGGTATACTTTTTGGCTTCATAGATGAATCAACCAAGTCGTCTTCTTCTTCGTTGTTGCGGATTCGTTGGAGATCGACTCTCAATGAAAAAACCCTGTCATGTATCATCATGAACTCCAGAAACTGATTCTTCCTTGCTGCTGCTTTTTGACCTAAGATCTGATTTTTCGATAAATCGTTCCATGTTTTACAAGTAGATCACACTGCCCTTAGACATGTCAATGGAACCCTAGAGAAAATCTCCCCGGCCAAATCACCTGGAAGATCAGAAATTGTCATCATTCTTCCAAAGTTTGAAAACAAAAGTTTTTACCTTCACCGACAAGCCGGCGCTGCCTTTTATGTGTCAATGTCGAAACCCTAATTGCATCGTCTCTTATGTAAGAGGTTTTTGTAGATGTTTTGGTTGGGCTTCTAATGACCAGATCTCGGAGGCTATATATATTATATATTTTTAAAATTCATAGATTTTTAAGATTTTCAATTGAGCCAAAAGCTATATATAATTATATAAAATATTTTATTTATAACTTTAAAAGCAATATTACATAAATTATACTGATTTGCTGTCTTTACTATTTTCGTTTAGGTTTACTAATATTTTTTGGTATATATTTTTTAATTTAAGTTTAACAATAAATTAAAAATAAGACGTGGTGAGTTAGACTGGAAATGTTTTTATTACAATTTAATATCATAAAGTTTAGTATTAAGGATGAATTGAATAAAAAGTCATATGTATTAATTAACTACTCAAAATGTCTTTTAACAATCACGTGTTATTGGTTAAAATACTTGTAATATTTTAAAAAACATCTTAAGGTATTGGATTGGTGTCTTTAAGTATTTAAAATTTATGATTTTGTTAAAAAATAATAATCAAAATTGTATGGTTTTAGGTGTATTTTGAAGATTATAATGAAAATGATAATGATACTTTGATTCCTTAATACAGCCACAATCTTTAAATTCATCTAAAAAAACATAAAATTTATGGTGGCCATTTTTTTGTTGAAGAGAAACAAAAGTGGTTCTTAATTATTTTCCAAATCAAGTTTTATTGTTTTCCCTTTTCCAGTCTTCATCAAATCTTTCTCCAATTCCTAACATGTGTCACAATAAAAGTAAATATATATATATATAAGGAAAATCATAACAAACTAAATCGTTTGAGGCCCAGTTATTGAAATAATTGAAAGCTTTTAAAACCAAATTCGCAGAAAAATAAACACAAACATAATTTATAATCCAGGGAAAAAGAAAAATATATACATTTAGTTTTTTTTTGTATAAACCGTGTGCGTTTTGAACTTTTGGCTCATATTCTCTCTATTATCCGGAGTTAAATTTTAGATATTCCAATTTAAATAATAAATCTATGTACCAATGGGGACTGAACTTTGGACACAAAAGACCAAATCCCTTGTGTTATCACTAGCCCACCACCTCATTGATCAAAATATTAACACAACAAATCAACATCTAATTAACAGACAAATCTTAAGCTCTCGAGAATCTAGTCTTACCAAATAAAAAGCAAAACCAGGAAGCAAAAGATAAGGTTTGGCGATTACAGAAGAAATAGAGATATAGAGAGAGAGAGAGAGAGAGGGTTAAGGGAAAATCACATGATCGGAGAGGAGATGTCGAGGGAGACGTCTTCATCATCCAAATCATCGTCGTAGTTGTCTTCAGAGAATTCCTCAGATTCTTTAAAATCAAGCTTTTCCTCAACGGAGGGATCATTCAAAGATGCTGAAACAGGGAAAGGGAAGCGAGAATGGGACTGTTGATGAGAGTAAGAAAGAACGGAGTGAGGAAAGAAGGATGGGGTAATTGAAGAAGAAGAAAAAAATGGTGAAGAAGAAGCAAACGAAGACGAAGAGGCTAAAGGAGAAGAAATCCTAGAAATCGAGAGAATAGAGAAGAAGCCTCTGGTTGTCAGTGAGCCAAGTAGAGTCGCCATTTTTGGTAGAGAAAGAGAAGAAGAAGAAAAAAAAATTGCTAGAGGAGATGAGAAAACCCACCTGAACGGAGATTGCGATGTCGCCGGAGAAACTGTAGGCCTTCGCCGGAGAAGTTGGAAGTGGAGGTTTTTATCTCTTAGTATCGCTGTCGTGAAGAATCTGTGAAGCAAACCTAAAAATGTGTAAAAATATTTCCCAAATCTAAAAATATTATGGACATAATCTATTTGGACAGTTTTGCATTGGGTTTAAATTTTTATGACCATATCCGTCCAGAAACAATGCGGACTGGGCCAAACCCATGGACATTGTCCAATTAACAGCTCTACATCCATGTAGAGGTTTTTAAAATGTAATTATGATATTTCTTTCAGTTACGAGACCCATCAGATTGTAGCTGGATGGATTGTTTGGGACCATGAAGAAATTGGTGAAATATTGGGGTACAGCGATTTTGGATTCAGCAAATAATCCACTCGAAGTATAAGAAAAATCTCTTTTAGTAGCAATGTGTAACGTTTGGAGTACTGCGATTTTGGTTTTATCAACGTCTCTGTCTCTTTTGAAGGAGGTTGCAAAGTTTTACCTGATACTCTATTTGGAAACAGTTCAGACATTGGAGTGGAAACCATTAACACAGACATAAACTCATATTCCTCGTTGTTGCAAACACATCCGCACATACTTTGATCACACATCATAACTATATAACTATAAAAAATTTCTCAAGTTCAATGAAAGTTTTATTTCGTCAAAACAAAAAAAAAAATATTTTTCATTATTTTATTTTAATGAAAATTCCTTAAAATACCATTAAAATAAGTTTTGTTTTTATATGACTTTCTTACATATTATTATTTTATTAAATTTTAACAAAGAAAATTAGATTAAAATATCGACAAATTGAACAGGAAACACATAATCAATTTAAAAATATTAACATTTAATCCAACTAATTTAATTAATTGATTATTTTTAAACCGATAAAAATAATATAAAATAAATCAAATATAATTATTTTTTATTTTTTAAAAAGGCCAGATAAAAATTAAAGTTGAACAGAAAAATTGAATAATTATGAATTTATAAAATCAAAAAGGGTTATAAACTTTAGAAAAAAACCGAAAATCTAAACAAAAACTTAAATAATGTATCAATATGAAAATATATCATTTATTGAAAAAAAAATTGTAAATGACTTTTCAGTTTCCATTATTAATAGCACATCAGTAAATATATAACTATTTATAATTAAAAACAAACCACATTATTTATGATGTGTAAATGATGGCAATGAGATGGTTTCATGAGAAGTGAGAAAAGCTAACTTTATATATATATATAGATTAACCAAGTTTGATATGGTACTCGGATATTCTCAAACTTTATTTATTCAATTAATATACCACTTCAGTTTTCTTCTTCCTTCTCGATTTTTTTTCAACCTTCCTTCTCACATTAGTTTGTTTTGTCATCTAGGTCGATTATATTGATAATTAGAAACCTGGAATTACACATGAGCCGACAAGGGAACAAATCCATTCGGAACCAACATCCCAAACAAAGGAGACAAAACTAAAAGGCACAAGTCGGCAGACTATATCCCCGAAAAAAGACGAAGTAACAAGATGTAGGACCTTAAACCATGAAACTAAACCTAAAACAAAGAGAAATGTGAATGATTGATGAGAAAAAGGAGCCCTCGCCACTAGAACTAAACCACTGACCAAAACAATCCTACGAATTTTCCAAAGAACATGGAGTAGTAGTAGTTGTACCAATGAACAAGAGCTTTGAGAGGAACCAAATAACAAGGCCACCTCCGGATCACCGAAATACCTGGTGAAGAACCTACAGCAAACTCAACTAGCAACAGCACCAGCAAAAACGAACGCAGAAGCGAAACAGAAAAGAGTACAGAAACCACAACAAAGCGACCTCTCCAGAGAACTGCAACCTCGAGAGAGAACTAGAACCAAGGTAAAAAAAACTCGACCTCCGACTGGGAAAATGCCAAATAATATCAACACTCTTACACACGGACACTCGCAAACCAACCTCAACCATCTATTAAGATTATAATAGATATCTAAACATGTATATAACTTAGTCAAAGTGCAGTTCCTATCTTGTAGGGATCACAATCCCACTTACCTGCACGTGCCTCTTGGCTATATCATTTCTGTAACTCTTTTACCTTTGAGTACAATATAAGAAATATTCTTAATATGGTATCAGAGCAGTAAAAGATCTGCAATTTCCTTAAAAATTCCTTCTGCTTTCTCTCTTTCCTTTAAATTTTCTTTCTTTCTTCCCTCTTTATCGTACCTCTCTGACTCTCTTTTCCAGAAACAATGACCTCAACTCCAATTGCTTCTGATGCTTCGTCGATCCCAGAAGATTCTGCTACCATTGTGAATCCCTTTGATCTGCAAAATCCAATTTTTGCTGTTAACATGAACAATGTTACAAAACTCAACTCCTCCAACTTCATCACTTGGAGCCTTCAAGTGTCTATGTTTTTCAAAGGACACAATCTGTCTCAACACATTGATGTTCACTCAACGCCACCACCACCCAACATTGAAGAATCTGGCGTTCCCAAATCAAATCCTGCTTTTGTTATATGGCAAAGACAGGACAACCTGATTTTTATGGCATTATTGGGTTCCATCACTACCCCTCTTCAACCTCTCGTCTCGTGTGCTACAACAACTCTGGAGGCATGGGCAATTCTCTATTCCACCTATGCCAAACCATCTAGAGGCCACATGAAGCAAATTAAGGACCAGTTGAAGAAAAAAATTAAGGGTCAACGTTCCATCGATGACTACTTCCAGCTTATGAAGACCAAATCTGACCAATTGGCTCTTCTTGGCAAGCCACTGGATCATGAAGATCTTGTGGAATACATTCTGGACGGTTTAGATGAAGATTATCGTGTGGTCATTGACCAAATCAATGGTCGTGATATCTCTCCCACCCTTGATGAGCTTCATGAGAAGCTGATAAGCTGAGAGTCTGCGATTATTTTTTCCCAAACTCCTGCAACCTTTCCGATCACCGCGAACACAGTTCAAAAGCGAAACACAAACCAGCCTCGCAACAACTCTCGTTTTCCTCCGTCGCATTTCAACTCAGGCAATCGGACTCCACGACCATACTTAGGCAAGATTCAAGCATGTGGGATACAAGGCCACAGTGCGAAGTTTTGTACAACACATCGCATTGTTCCCACCAATCCTTCTCCACAGTTTTCGCAACCGCCTTCTAACTGGCAGCCTCGAGCCTATCATACATCTGTTGCTGCTCCAGAAACTCCGTCATGGCTTCTTGACAGTGGAGCCTCTCACACATCACATATGATTTAAGCAATCTTGCATTACATTCTCCTTTTCAAGGAAATGATGACGTCGTGATTGGCAACGGCTCAACTTTGGGAATTACTCATACGGGTTTCACTTCTCTCCCTTTATCATCTCGCCTTCTCTCATTAAATGGTGTTCTTTATGTGCTTGATATGGAGCGGCGTAATCTGATTTCTGTCCGCCAGCTTTGCTTTGATAACAAAGTCTCTGTTATGTTTGATCCTTGGTCTTATCAGGTGAGGGATCTAAGCACAGGGGCGCTTCTCAAAACAGGAACAACTAAGAATGGAATGTATGAGTGGCTAGGTCAATCTCCTTTCAACAATAAAATCCAAACTTTCTCTAGTGTCAAAACCACTTTGTCCGAGTGGCACTCTAGATTGGGTCATCCTGCTTTTGATGTTTTGCAAAAGATCTTTTCTCTTCTTTCTTTGCCTTTATTGAATAAAACACCATCTTTATTATGCAATGCTTGTGCGATCAATAAAAGTCACAAAAGATCCTTTGGTTTATACATCTTTATCTTCTTCTCGTCCTCTTGAATTACTTTTCTCTGATGTTTGGACCTCACCCGTTCTTTCTTTTGATGGGTACAAATACTACTTGATTATCGTTGATCACTTTACACGATATATATGGTACTACCCATTGAAGAGAAAATCTCAGGTTGTTGAAACATTTATTCGCTTCAAAGCACTAGTTGAGAATCGTTTTAACACTCGCATTACTTCTTTTTCGGATAATGGTGGTGAGTTTACGGCTCTTACACATTTCCTCTCTCAACATGGGATTTCCTATCTTACCTCTCCTCCACATACACTGGAACACAACGGTATTTCAGAACTCCGTCATTGGTACATTGTCGAAACGAGTCTTGCTTTACTATCTCATGCTCATATGCCACACAAATATTGGTCTTTTGCTTTTGCCATTGCGGTTTATTTGATAAATCGTCTTCCCAACTCTGCCATCAACTTTGAAATTCTGTTTCAGAAACTCTTTGTCGAACATCCCAATTTTACTAAGCTTCGGGTATTCGGTTGCCTTTGTTACCCATGGCTAAGACCATACTCCTCTCATAAGCTTGATGTCCGTTATGTTCCTTGTGTTTTCATGGGTTACTCCCTCACTCAAAGTGCATATTTTTGTTTAGATCCCACCACATCTCGTGTTTATGTTTCACGACATGTTCAATTTTTTGAGTCTTCATTTCCCTTTTCTTCCCCGAGAACACCATCGTCTCATGATTCTCTTTCGAGTCCAGCCTCTGATTTTCCTACACTAACATTAATTCAGGCCCAAACCAATTCTCCAATTCAGGTCCAAACCAATTCTCCAAATCAATTGGTCCAGCCCACTCATACAAATCATTCGGTCCAATCCCCATGCTTGGATAACTCCCTGGATTCATCACCAACGATGTCTTTCCCTCAGGAAGAATCGCTGACGCAAACTGTCTCCGCTGCTCCTCCGGTTGGTGATAGTTCTCTGGTCACCAACATCCCCCCTCAGATTTCCAGCCAAGCTCCACCCTCACAGCGTACACACTCCATGATTACTCGCTCGAAGAATCAGATTGTCAAGCCAAATCCAAAGTTCTGCAATTTAATCAGCACTCGGGCATCAGAAACAGAACCAAAGACTTATGTCCATGCACTCAAAGACACTCGCTGGTATGCCTCTATGTCCAATGAAATTAGTGCTCAAGATAAAAATTTGACATGGTATCTTGTTCCTCCCGATAAAAGCTACAATATTGTTGGATCTCGCTGGGTTTTTCGTGTCAAACGGCATCAAGATGGCATGTTGATCGATTAAAGTCACGCTTGGTGGCAAAGAGCTTCAATCAACGTCCGGGTATCGATTACTTTGAAACTTTTAGTCCTGTTGTCAAAGTCACCACAATCAGATTGGTTTTGGGACAAGTTGTATCACGAGGTTGGGTTCTCCGGCAACTTGACGTTAACAATGCTTTCTTGCAAGGTGAGCTTTCTGAAGATGTTTATATATCTCAACCTCCAGGTTTTGTTGATCTGGAACGTCCTGATTATGTCTGCAAGTTGAAGAAAGCTATTTACAGTGTTAAACAGGCTCCAAGAGCCTGGTATAATGCTCTCCGCACTTTCTTGTTAGCTTATGGGTTCACAAATTCCACAGCAGATACATCATTCTTCGTTCTCCGGTCTGGTGATATTGTTATCTTTATCCTTGTTTATGTTGACGACATAGTGATTACAGGAAATTCAGAGTCACGGGTTCAACAATTTATTGATCTTCTCTCTGCGCGGTTTTCACTGAAAGATATGGGCAATCTAGAGTACTTCCTTGGTATTGAGGTGTCCCGTAGTCCCAAGGGTATGTTGCTCACTCAAACAAAGTACATCAACCATCTCTTGAATCGCAACAACATGGCTGATGTGAAACCAGTCTCAACGCCTATGTGTGATGGTGTTTCCCTATCTCTTCATGATGGTATTGCTCTTTCTAATCCTCTTGAGTACAGGATGGTAATTGGCAGTCTACAGTATTTGTCGTTTACAAGGCCAGATCTTGCCTTTGCGGTGAACAAGTTGTCACAATTCATGCACAAACCAACCACTGAACACTGGATTGCAGCTAAGAGGATTCTTCGCTACCTTGTTGGCACTCGTCATCTTGGTCTATGGTTTGCCGCTGATAGTCCTCTGACTGTACACGCATTTTCTGACGCTGATTGGACAGGTGACAAGGATGATTATACATCAACAGGTGCTCATCTTGTGTATGTTGGCCAGCATCTTGTTTCCTGGTCATCCAAGAAACAAAAGACACTTGCGCAGTCTTCTACTGAGGCTGAATACTAATCAGTAGCGAATACAACTTCAGAGGTTAAATGGATAGTCTCTCTTCTCACAGAAATGGGGTTCAAACCTTCTGTTCCACCGGTAATCTATTGTGATAACATTGGTGCAACTTACTTGTTTGCAAATCCAGTTTTTCACTCAAGAATGAAGCATGTTGCTGTTAATTTCCACTTCATTCGAGACTTAGTTCAATCAGGCTATCTTCGTGTCACTCATGTCGCTTCAGATGACCAGCTAGCAGATGCTTTGACAAAGCCTTTATCCAGAGCTAAGTTCACTCCACTATGTTTCAAGATCGGCCTCTCCAATTTTGGTCTATCTTGAGGGGGCGTATTAAGATTATAATAGATATTTAAATATGTATATAACTTAGTCAAAGTGCAGTTCCTATCTTGTAGGGATCACAATCCCACTTACCTGCACGTGCCTCTTGGCTATATAATCTCTGTAACTCTTTTACCTTTGAGTACAATATAAGAAATATTCTTAATACCATCTACATATTAATAATTGGTCACCTCCTCGCAAGAGAAGAGCTAAGGAACGAGCCCACTGCTTCGTCTTGAAACCAACCACCAAAACCTAGAAAGCCTCAAGAGAAGACAAGTAGATGTCTCCGCAGCGAGCTACCATCATAAAGACGAACTCAACCAGAGCAATCCTAATCTAACTCTAACCACGGAAAATGGCTAGGACCACAAGGAGCGGAAGAGACAGAGAGCAAAACCTAACCCCACACAGGAAACCCAACCTCAAACCATAAAGCCAACCCAACCGGAAGGAAAAATTTTTTGATGGGACACACGGCAGCAAGAAAAGCATATTGGAAAAACGAAAAAAGTTAAAACCTTCATCACCGGAAAAATCAGTCTGAGGAGAAAACAGCCAGGCTTACCGACGCACCACCGAGACTCCATCGGCAAATCTAAAGATCCACCGACGAGCCCATAAGAATCATCAAACCTTTCGAAAACCAGATCTACAAGCAAGAATTATTTGGCCGACCCAAGACTGAGCCGTTTGCTTCGAGAGAAGCGTTGTCTTCCTCAGGAGAACCGATACCACCAGTCTCCAATCTAGCCATTGCCGAGAGCAAGTCAACAACCGTCTCATCTACTAAATCTTTTAGATCGAAATTTAGCAAAACAGAAAAGGACTGAAAAGAAAAAAAATGAGGTCATGAGACTGGTGCCAGCATCAGGGAAGCCGCTGTGCACTGGTCTTGACGAGATCGGCGAACTCTTTAGGTTTTTGGAGAGCAGCGGCACTAGGGTTTTGAGAGGGAGAAATTTTGGAGTTTTTTTTATTTAGATTGTTTAATTATGCTTCTTTCTCACATTAGTTTTGTTTATATATTTTACACGCTAATTAGAAAACAAATTAAAGTTTAAATTTCACATTTAGAAACCAATTTACCTCTTAAACTTCTGTTTATTTTACGTTATTAATTAATTTTCTTACATCTTAACGCTAGATACGTTTGACGTAAGTGCGGCATGTATACAAAATTATGATGAAACATGTCAAATCTAAATAATATAAAATATAGAAGTTTTCCTTCTGTAAATTATGTATATCTTAGATCAAATTATTGTGTACCTAAATAGAAATAGTAAAATAGAAGAAAAAGAAAATAAGACATATTATTGGACAATTAAAAGAAAATAGTAAATAAAAAAACTACAAACAAACAAAAAAAAATATTTCATGTTTCACCAAAAATACATATTATTTCCAATTTCTAAAAGTATTAAAAAGTTTTTTTTCTATGCGTGATTTGAAAAACATGTCATTAAAAATAAAATAAAACGAAAAAAATAAATTTAAGAAAATAAAAAATCAAACTTGATGAAGATATAAAATTTTAATTTTAATTTGATAATTAATTGCAAAACTTATGTGATCATTAATATCTATATAATAGATCGAGAATATTGAAATTTTTTATTTGAAATAATTAAATAAATAGTAAACTTGACTAAAATAGAAAATTAAATTTAAATTCCATAATTAATCTCAAATCATACATAACCAATCATTTTATTATAATATAATACTTTTTACTTTATGTTTTTTTTTTATAGAAGTAAAGAAAAACTCAATTTTAAAGAATTATGTGAATGGTAATTTTCAGTAAAATAGAAAATTTGAATTTAATATGATAGTTGATTTCATACAAATAAAAGAAAAAGTTATGAACATGCATACAATGATATTTATTATTATTTTTAATAATTTTTTTGTTTTATATTTCTTAATAGTTCATATAGTAATGTATTTGTATGTTATTATTTATATATGTGTTTGTGTGCCTCAAAAAATTTGGTGAAGTATACAGATGTGCGGTTTATCTTTATTAAGTTTAATCGGTTATCGAGAATATGTATTTTACTTTATTTTTTATCATATATAAATATTATTATTAAAATCTACATATCACATGTTGGGGTCAGGTTTCACCCCACTGAGATCAACAAGTGAAAATGGTTAAGTAAGAATTATGCCAAGCTGAATCTGCGGAGAGCTCAATCTCCGGCGAGTCGAACCAAAGACAACAGGCTCGGTAGAACCCGAGCTGGAGGCTCACATCAGCACGGAATTGGACAAAATTTGGTGACAAACAATATCTTTGAGTTAGTTTTCAAATGGAGTTGGAATCATATCATTTGGAGTTGTGGTTAGCAAGATACACCCAATTTAATGAAGACATGCCGAGATGCAGGGATGAGCTCATTTCTACCGAGCTGGAGAGATGAGCTCGGAAAAAGGTCTGAAAGTTTTCATCTAAAATAAATTGGACAAAAGATAAATAATTGAATAAGCTTTCATCTAAAATAAATTTGAAGTCATTTGGATCAACGGTCAAAAAGTTACATCAATTATCGTGGCAACGTATCAATCTTGCCGAGCTCACTAGCTACAAAGCGACGAGTTCGGCGAGCCCAGATAGATTAATGATCGAAAATGGTGAGCTCGCTATGAACTGAAGTTGGCAAGCTCACCACAGCATCAAAGTCGATGAGCTCACCACGAAGTAGTTGGCGAGCTCACCACGAAATGAAGTCGGCAAGCTCACCACGAAGCAATGAAGTCGGCAAAGCTCACCACAAAGCATCGAAGTCGGCGAGCTCACCACGAAGCATCGAAGTCGGCGAGCTCACCACGAAGTAGGTGGCAAGCTCACCACGAAGTAGTTGGCGAGCACACCACGAACTCGGTCTGCAGCGGTAACACGAACTCGGTAAAAACTACGAAGTGAGCTCGACATGGTTCCCAAAAACGAGCTCGGCAATGTATAAGCTCGGTAGAAACCGAGCTGGAAGTTCATATCAGCTCGGAATCGAATGAAAATTTGTGAAGAACAAGATCTTTGAGTTAGCTTTCCAACAGAGTTGAAATCGTATCATTTGGAGTTGCGGTTAGCAAGATACGCGATTTGCTGAAGACATGCCGAGCTGCAGGGATGAGCTCGTTTTTGCCGAGCTGAAGAGATGAGCTCGGAAAGATGCCTTGAATTCATTGTATCGAGCTCAAATTTGGACAGAAGATAGATAATTGAGTAAGCTTTCATCCAAAAGAAAGTTCGAGTCATTTGGATCAATGGTCAGAAAGTTACACCAATTATTGTGGAGACGTATCCACCTGGCCGAGCTCATTAGCTACGAAGTGACTAGTTCGATGAGCCCGAGCTCGTCGCAAAGATGGCCGAGCTCGCCACAAAGAAATGGGGCGAGCTAATCGTTCGAAACAAGGCCGAACTCATCATTCAAAACAAGGCCGAGTTCATCTTTCAAAAAACAAGGCCAAGCTCCAAGACAGAAAGTTGGGCTGAGCTGAGCGAACGAACGCATGGGCCGAGATGACGAGCTAACATGCTAGAGTCCACGATGAAAAAGTGATGAGTTCAAGTCCATAATGGAGATGTGACAAGGTCAAAGCCCATGAAGACAAAGCCTACGGTTGTAGCCGACTTTGCTAAAAGGAAATCCCGAGGAATTAGGAAATCTTCCTTATCTCTTCAGATATTCACCTAGCCGACTTGGACTTGTATAAATAGACATGTATATCTCTTAAGAAGGGGATCGGCAATTTTACCTAGCAAAACTCTGTACTTTTGCTCTCATACAAAAAAGCTTTCCAAGCAGCTTAATAAATCACCATCTTTGGATCTCTGTTTGTGTTTTTAGTGGTTTTTATTCAGGAATTTCATCCCTCTTAACAAACCTTCAATAAATTCAATTGGTGTGGATTTACATCCCCACATCACACGGGTCCTAATCTAATATATTACTTGATTACAAGTATTGATGTCAAATAGGTTGGTCCGGACCAACAAGACTTGGGCCATCCCGGATTGGTGTGTTTAATGGCCAGTTCAAACTAGCCCATGGTTAATTTTGCAAACCATAACCAGACCACCATAAACTAGGGATGGGAACCAAAATTTCAGTTGAAAAAATTGAGTAATTTTTTTTATTCTATTGTTAACATTTATACCAAAAACTTGTGTTTACAAACTAACCATTTGCTACCAATTTTAGCTCTAACAGGTTAGAGGAAAATAAATTCAAAAGAATTTTGAACTCATAAGGGACTGTTGAAATCGGTACAGAAGAAGGAGAAGAACAAATATGTTTTGGAATTTTTTATCTATGCCAATAGAGAGGCTGAATAAGCTTATATATTACATAGGCCATTGACCTACTTTTCTAAACAGAGTATAATGAATACTACATAGGTAAATGAGAATCAATCAAATGAATACATCACGGGATTGTATTCCTAACACCCATTCCCCCTCAAGTTGGAGCATGAAAATCATGAGTGTCCAACTTGTCAAGAAAGAATTGAAAATCTGAGCGACCAAGAGCTTTCGTGAAGATGTCAGCCAACTGAGAAGGGGAGGGAACATAAGATGGAGAAATTGTACCACATGTTATCTCATCATGAATGAAGTGACAATCGATTTGTAGTCATATGCATGGTTGATTTATTGTATGAATATACCTTCATCGGTTTTGAATGTGATACCCCGAGATCATGAAGTATCTGTTTGAGCCAAAGAAGTTCCCTTGTCAAGAAATTATCGCCCTATTCTCGGCTTCAGCTGATGATAAGATCATTGTTTCTTGTTTGCGTGTCTTCCATGCAATAGGAGAATTTCCAAACTGTAAAAAATAGCCTATTGTTGATCGTGTAGATAGTGGACAGCTTGCCCACTCACTATTACACCAACCGTAAAGCGTAAATCTGAATCAAAACTTACGAGAATACCTTGTACATGATTTGATTTCAAATATCTTACAACTCGTAATGCCGCATGCCAATGGTCAATACGTGGAGTGTGCATAAACTGCGATAGAACATGAACCGAATATGACATCTTCGGTCTCATTACTGCCAAATCAATCAGCCGTCCCACAAGCCGCCAATATTGTTCTGGTTCCGACAAGATTGCAGATTGTGACAAAGCCAACTTGTGATTTTACTCCAATGGAAAATCAGTTGGTTTTGCTCCAAGAAGGCCCACTTCAGCAATTATATCCAACGCATATTTCCTCTTACTTAAGTAAATTTCAATTGCATTACAATAAACTTTGATGCCCAAAAAATATTTCAATAAACCAAGATCTTTCATGCGAAAACATGTAGATAAGTAAGTCTTGAAATCTTGTATAGTTGTTTTTGAACTCCTAGAAATTGCCAAATCATCGACATAAACCAGGATTTGCAAATACGTTCCATTCTTGATAAGAGTAAACAGCGAGTAATCTGGTAGTGATTGTTTGAAATAGTAGTCTTTAACACTGCAGAAAGCTCTGCAAATCAGCATCTCGGAGCCTGTTTCAAACCATAAAGCGACTTATGTATGCGACAGGCCTTACTTGAATCTGATGTTTGAAGACCTTGTGGAAGTTTCATGTAAATTTCTTCCTCGAAGTCAACATGAAGGAAGGCGTTGTGCACATTCATTTATTGCACTTCCCAATTCTTTGCTGAAGCAACTCATAGAAAGAGTCTGACAGTATCCATCTTTGCTACAGGAGAAAACATATCACCATAATCCACGCCTTCTTGTTGCTGATTTTCCAATGCAACAAGACGAGCCTTGTATCTTTCTATCGTTCCATCTGAACGAAATTTGATTGTGAAGATTCACTTATTTTCTATTGATTTCTTCCCTGGCGATAAAGTAGTAATCGTCCATGTCTTATTTATGTCAAGGGCTGAGATTTCATTACCGACTGCATCTCGTTATACCTTATAACGGACAGCATGAGCATACTTTTTTGGTTTTGTCACATACGTTATAGCAGCAAAGAACGCCTTGTGTGTATCACTAAACCAATCACAATTGACATATACATCAATGGGATAGGCTGTTGTGGAAGTCTCTGTTGTATCTCTACGAACAAGTGCAGTTTTGGTGATAAATTGACGAAGAGTAACATATGGTATTTTTTTACGATGTCCTCTGCCCAAATTTTCCAGCATCGTCTTTTGCATGAGATGATGGGATGGGATTTGTTGCAGGATTTGATGCTGGAACACGCACTTCAGGGACTATGACAGCAACATGAGGTGTCAGAGCCATTCCAAATAGCGGTGTAGAAGAAACTGAGGTAGTTGGTACTGTGTTTGGAGCAATATCTGAGACACTTGTTTCCACCTGAACAAGTGGAGGCGCAGAAGTACTGCTCGTCGTCGGTATCTCTGTCATGTCTAACAGATCAATATCATAAGAAAAAACAAATGACAGCATCCATAAATCCGCAGGAGCATCAGTTGTAGTAGTTGGAGATTTATCCTTCAAAGCAGAGAAAGAAAATTCTGTTTCAGAAAATACCACATCACGGGAAACATAAAAATCATGTGTTTTCAAATCAAATAAGCGCCATCCTTTTTTAGTATAAGGATAACTTATGAAAATGCAACGGCGAGAACGAGAAAAGAATTTATCACCTCTGTGATTCTGGTTCTGCGCATAGCATAGAGAACCAAAGATTCGTAGATGGCCATAAGATCGAGGAGCCTGATATATACGTTCATATGGAGTTTTCCCTTGCAAAATAGCGCTTGGTGTTATGTAAATTAAATAAGCCGCAATGAGTACACATTCTCTCCAAAATTAGATTGGAAGATGTGACTGAAAACATAAAGCCCGTGCAATGTTCAGTATATGCCGGTGTTTACGTTCAACTATACAATTTTTATGAGGTGTCCCAAACGTAAGATGTTTCATGACGAATATCTTTTTGAAAAAAAGTAATCTTTCATACACATAAATTCACTCCCATTGTCGCTCCGTATACTTTTCACCTCATTTTTAAATTATCTTTCAACCAATGCCATGAATTTTTAGTTGAATTTGTGTTTTCCTTTTCTCAATCATTAGATAAATCCATACGCCACGAGAAAAACCATCAACAATAGTGAGAAAATAGCGAGCACCCGAGAAATTCGGTGTGCGATATAGACTCCAAATATCACAATGAATCAACTCAAATTTTGCTTTTGTTTTATTCTCGAGTCTCTTTTGCGTGATCACAAGTGTCACATTACTTATTAGACAAATTAGAAGAATTTGATAAATCTAAATCAGGAAGCAAATCAAAGTTATTACCGAATGATGACCCATGCGTTTGTGCCACAAATCAAATAAGAGCACTTCCATTGGGAGTATCTCCATAAGTTTATCAACAATAAAATAAAAATAAAAAATAATAAAAAAATAAAAGAGAAAATAAGAAACAGTTTTCATTTGAGAACCTCTGACACTTGTTAAGAGACTCATTTTGACACATGTTTTAATATGATTGGTTCTGTTTCTTTTTTATAATTTAAAATTTAAATAAATAATTAAACTATATTACTATTATTATTATTATATATATGAGAAATTCATAAAGTTTCTGAGCGTTGGAGGTGCTCTAAGCCATCTTTTCGCGTTGTAATTGCTGTAGCTGATTCCATGGTTCGAAAATGGAACTCGCCAGCTTCACGTTTACTAACTCCAATCAATGTCCTCGTAATGCGGTCCTAGAAAACAAGGAAGTGATGGACAAGTTGTGCAACACATCTATTCTCATCCATTAACTGGCCAACCGATATCAAATCTGATTTCATTCCTTCCACACAAAAAAATGATTTCATACTCAAATGAGATCCTAAATATATTGTCCCTTCCTGAACAGCAAACCTCTCTCTACCATCAGCCATATTACTAGAACCGGTATAATATTTCGTAGGTCAGAAAACACATCCAATCTACCAGTCATATGGTGTGTAGCTCCAGTGTCTAAAATTCATGATGGAGTAGAAGAAGAAGAAAACGTACCGGTTAAATTTTATGTGGTAGGATTGTGGTTAGAAGAGTCACCGCTGCGACTCGCATTAAGACTTTGGACTACATTGCGCCACTGTTCATCGGTTAATCCAGTGACAGCGTCCCTGTCTTTGTCAATGATAACACGATTAGCTTCTTCAGTTGGCAAAGAAAAGACGGTGTTCACCACATTCACATAAGTGGAGTTGTGGCGTGACGGTCCATTGTTAAAATTTAATATTGTGAAATTGCCATTGTAACCAGATGTGTCTCTGCCTCGACCTCTCTGGTAGATGACCTGATTGAGTACATGGGCTCTGTTTTTCATCCTGTCGAAATATGAGACGTTTTTGAACAGAGAATGTCCTTACCTCTGATTTTTCATCACTTGTTCTGAAATTCCTTTGTAAATCATCCTTTTACCGGACAATATTGTACGCTTCTTCTAGTCCCTGCAACATAATACGAGATGTGTGAGTAGATCAAACTGTTCCGAACAAGCGATCATCCAAGCCAAAGAGAAACTGATGAACTTTTTCATCCTCACGATCTTTTTCTTGCAACGTACCGAGATCACATTCACATTTCCTGCATTTACAAATCTGTAATGGATGATAACTCGAGACGCTATCCTAAATCTTTGTAAGCTTTCTGTAATATCCTTCAACAGAAAGTTATTGTTGCTTGAACGTAGCAAGTTCGGCCTTGATTTGCTGGTTGTGCAGTCTATTGCTCACAGGAAATCTCTTTCGTAAATGTTCCCATATATCTCTCGCCACATCACGGTGTGAGATATTCGATTTCAGACTTGGATCAATTGTCATCTTAACCCAAGAAACCAAGAGTGCGATGACAGTCAATCGGTGAAGGCTTACTAAAATACGTCGATAGAGGAGTCCAAACAGGTATAGTAAAAACATAGTCGAGAAACAGATGAGAATGAAACTCAGAATCTTAATTGCAGAAAGGACATATTAAAGTAGCTTAAACGAACCGAACCCAAATTTTTTTATAAACGATTTCATTATTTTAAAACTCGAAACCAAAACATGACAAAAATATTTTTCTGTAACCAAACCGAACCAAATCAAAATTTACCAAAATTATAATCTATATATATTCTTTTTTTGGTTAAGTTATGGATAATTATCCATAGAATAGTTTATTATTACTTCATGTTTAAGAAAGCTTTTGCCGACTTACTTCACTATATAAAGATGAGTAAGTTGTGAGAATTATCTTTCATCTCCTCTGTACGAAACTTTCGCTCTCTCTCTCAAACATAATAAAGAAAGCTTTACTTCCTCTTTCTATCTCATTTCTTCATACTCGATACATATATATAATATTATATAAACATGTATACATATATATTTTATATATCTCACCATTATATTTATAATTTATAATCCGTTATCAGCATGATCGACTCTTTGTCTGTTGCATACCGGAAAAATAAAAACGACTATATGTCCATTCTACGAAAGGATGAGGTTTAATTTATATTTAATCAATCTAAATTTAAATTTATATATTATTTACGGAGTGGAAGGTTATGTCTCCTCTTTGAATTTTTGGTAGGTTATGCCTCCAAATTATTATATGGAAAGACATATAATAGACTATGTCTTTCGGATTGATCATTATTTATGGTAGGCTATGCCTCCTCGATCAAATTAAAGATTGTGTCTCTGTAATCTTATGGTAGGCTCTGCCTTCTTAATTACGTGGAAAACCATGCCTATTGATTTATTATTTCTTTTAATTATTATTATCGCAAATTATATGAAATGTTCTGCCTCCTAAAATAATTGTTTAAATTATGTTATTATTATGTTCAATTATTTATCATGCCTATTTAAATTTTAAAATCAAAAAAAAAAAATTCTCTGTCATGAGAATTTATGAGACACATGTCAATATAATATTAGACAGTACTAAACGCTCCAGAAAAATGAAATACTCTGGAAGAGCATATGATGGTGACATGCTCCATAAGAGCATATGATGGAGACATGTATGTATGTAGTTATACATACAAAAATAAAGATGGCAAAGTGTATAGTAAACCTGAAGTTTACTAAATTGATTAAAGTATATATGGTAGTAAACCAGAAGCTTACTACTTGATTGAAGAATTTTATAACCGGTTATGCCATCTCGGTCCAATAATGATATTAAGGATCATTGTAAATTTATGTGAAAACCAGAAGTTTTTCAAGTAACATGTCTTAAATAAAAATAAAACTATCATAAAGAGATTCATGGATGAATCACCATTTTTTTGGTTAAAAGAGTTCATTGGCTGTGATGTTGGTTTCTTTAATCAATCTCCAAAATCATACCCCGAGTATAACCGATCTAAAAGTGAGAATCGATTTAAGATGAATGGGTCAGAAGATCCATTATATTAAGAAGGGGTATTAAGAGTCCCATATTGAAAGTTAAAAGAATCTAAGATAAAATACATGATCCAAGATGGATATATTGATCCTAAAATGGGATTCAGTTCGAGATGGATGGACCTAGAGTGTCATCATCTCGAGGGAGAGAATTAAAGAATTTCATATCGACAAGTAAGTTGATAATTTTGGTGAGTTTACATCCTAAGTATTATAATCTTGGTAATTTTGAATCCCAAAGTTTATCATTTACTATACGTCGAGAAAAAAGTATAACATAAATAAGGTTATGTTCACATTCAAAATGAGCCTAATGAATCATTTATAAAGAAAATCCAAGGAACTACAAATTCCAAGGGATAGCGAAGACCAATTACGGTGAAATATAATCTCAATGCTTTGGCATAAACATGTACGTAGTTGTGCATGTAGTAATGATATATTAAGCCATCAATCAGAGATGTGCTTATTGCAAGATTTGTAATCATTATTTTGATGAGAACATTTTTCCTAGGAAAATTAAAAATTGTTGAATAGTTGGTATCCTTGAACAAGTTATTGTGAACCTGAAGTTCAGAAGTTCAAAGGATTACTATTTAGAATATCTTACAAATCAAATGTCAGAAGCATTTATGAGAAAAAGAAAAAAAAAATAAGCAGCTGATGGATGAGATTTTCAAGAAAAGAATTATCATAGATCCTCATGAATATGAACTTGAAAGTTCAAAGGATAATTCATTTAAAAGAAAAAAAAATCGCATATTCCAACTGAAATGCTCCAACTAAGAATAGATGCCTCTGACGGATGATATATTGAGTCTATGGCACGTAAAAACGTGATAAAGTACTTTGGTTTCAAAGATAAAGAAAATCTTCGAGAAGAAAAGGGAATAAATAATTATTGGAAAGAGGATTAAACTCCTAAAGAGGGGTAGACCGTTGACATGGTTAATAATGAAATCAGGTACCTGAATAAAATCAATGAGAAAGATAAAGAGATCTCGATTAACCATGACACTACGGGGAAAAGATGGAACTAAAGAAAAAATAAGTGTCGACAATAAATAATATAGCGCACGGTATAATTAGTGAGGATCATGAATCTCCGCTCTGTGGATGAGCGTAGAGAGAATATTTATTGCCCAATAAGTAAAAAAAGGCAATCAAATTTGTATTAAACTCGTTTGAAGAACGAGAAGTTTTTGGACTAGCAGTCCAAACATCAAAAGGATTTGTCCAGGAAAATGGACAAAACGACTTAATTGAGCCTCATGGGAAAATCACTAAACGATTTGATCCCTGAAAGATTTATGATATCATAATTATGTTCTCGGAAACTCTTAAAGCGTGATGATTTGAAATATCATCGAAATTCATGAAAAGAAATTTCAACAAAATAATTTGGAATTAAAGATCTTGGAAGGACAACATTGTCATCGGGTATTCCAAAATTGAACATCTAGTGAAATAGATATTAATCCTAAGAGGATTTACATAAAGCTCACATTTAAGCACTTCTAAAAGAAATGTTATTTGGTCCTGAAGTACCAAATTTTATAAAGTTATGTGAGCAATTTATGGTGATATACCTCACGTATAAAATATATGGAGGTATACGATGTGCTTTCGTACGATAAGAAAAAAGCCAAGATAACATGAGAAGAGCATGAATAACTCAAGATGTCACAATTTGAGATCAAAGACGTATATATATGTCTGGCAGACAGTGCGACAACGTACACAATACTTAAAGATAAAAAATATTTCTCTGATCTCAAATTAAAAGATTCCGCTAGAAGCATGAGTACTATATCTGGTGATGCAAATATTATTATGGGCTCCGGAAGAGTCAAATTTTCAATGCCAAGGGGAACAAATTTTGACTTAAATGATGCATTATATTCCCCCCTATTCATACAAAAACTTGTTAAGTTTCAAGGATATCCGAAGAAATGGATATCATATAGAGACTATGATTCAAGGATATCCGAAGAAATGGATATCATATAGAGACTATGATTAAGAATGCCATTGAATATCCTTGCATTACATCCGAGAGGAAGCATACACTGGAAGAATTACCAATGACGTACTCCGGATTATATTGCACAAAAATAAATATGTCTGAATCATATGTTAAAGTAAACCAAAAGTTTACTAGTACTTTTAAAGTCTGGCATGAAAGGTTAGGACATCCAAGATCACCCATTAAAAAACCAGAAGATTTTTCAATCGGGAGAGTTTTCATGTAAGGCATGTTCTCAAGGAAAACTCATAATCTAGCCATCACCAGCCAAAGTTGGGAATGAATCTCTAGAATTCTTAGAGATAATACATGGTGATATATGTGGACCTATTCATCCACCGTACGGACGGTTTCGATATTTTATGGTATTGATTAATTAATGCATCTAGTAGATGGTCACATGTGTGTCTGTTGACAAGAAGAAATACGGCTTTCGCAAGATTCATTGCCCAAATAATCAGATTGAAAGCACAATTCCCTGATTATGCCATAAAGAAAGTCAGGCTTGACAACGCCGATGAATTCACTTCACAAGCTTTTAATGACTATTGTATGTCAATGGGGATAAATGTTGAGCATCTGATTTCCCATGTTCGTACACAAATGGCATGGCTGAGAGTTTAATTAAATGGTTGCAATTGATTGCAAGGCCGTTAATCTTGAGAACAAAACTCCCAATATATGTATGGGGATATACTATATTGCATGCTGCAGCATGCAATGGTCCAGGTAAGGCGAAGTGCATATAAAAATATTCCGCATTACAGTTGGCATCTGGCCAAGAACCAAATATATCTCATCTCCGAATTTTTGGGTGTGCGGTCTATGTTCTGATAGCGCCATCGCAAAAAAAAATGGGGCCACAAGGAGATTGGAGATATATGTCAGGTATACGTCACCAAGTATAATTCGGTATCTTGAACCGGTAACTAGGATATGTTTACGACACGTTTTGCCGATTGCCATTTTAATGAAAGTGAATTTCCCGCGTTAAGGGGAGAGATTAAACAAATGCCAAAAGTTGTTTCTTGGCGTACACCATCTTTGGTATATCTTGATCCCCCTACAAAACAACGCGAGGTGCAAGTTCAAAAAATTGTACACTTGCAGAATATGGCAAACTAGTTACCTGACGCGTTCACAGATACGAAAAGAGTGACAGATTCATATATCACCGCTGCTAATGCTCCATCAAGAAATAATGTTCCTGAAGAACATACTGATTAAATGAATCGAGGGTTCAATTGAAGCGCGGAAGACCAATGGGCTCTAAAGATAAAAAAAATCCCCGAAAGAAAAAGAGATTGGGAAAAAGGGTTCCGGAAGAACCGCATAAAGAAAAATGTCATGAAGACATTTGTGAAACGGTTCTAGAAGAACCATATAAAGATATATGTCCATAAGACATATATGAAAAGGTTCCAGATAAAAAGATTCGTCTTAAAGACGAACATGATACAGAAAAATATGAAATTTCCATACTAATAGAATATTTCTTTTTCTGTATTTAAATAGATAGATCGTGAAGATGATATTTTCCAGGGGAGAGATATGATGATGAGCGTGGCTGTATTTTTTTTTTCTTATCATGGTTTTTGTCCCACTGGATTTTTCCATGACGGGATTTTTAACGAGGCAGCAAAAAACACGCAAAAGATAGACATATAAGGGAAATGTTATAATTCCAATGATAAAGATCTATCACTCTTCCAAATGTTTTGTTATACAATAATGAGATCGAGAGAAGCGAGGGAGATGATCAAGATGAATCATTTACGAGATCCGTAAAGAAGAATTTATTCGAGGGAGAGATTGCGTCATCTATGCGATTTATGAAGAGATGACCATCTCTATCATTTTCAAGGGGAGACTGTACTTTTTTTTTTTGCCATAATTTTTGTCCCAAATGAATTTTTCATAAAAAGAGTTTTAACGAGATACTCACAACACCAAATTCGTCGAAGATAAAATCATTATAAATTTGGCATCATTTAGATATCTAAATAATTAAGAGGGAATGTTAAGTTATGGATAATTATCCATAGAATAATTTATTATTACTTCATGTTTAAGAAAGCTTTTGCCGACTTACTTCACTATTTAAAGGTGAGTAAGTTGTGAGAATTATCTTTCACCTCTTCTGTACGAAACTTTCGCTCTCGCTCTCTCTAAAACATAATAAAGAAAGCATCTAATTCCTCTTTCTCTCTCGTTTTTTCATACTCGATATATATATATATTATATATACACATGTATACATATATATGTTATATATCTCACCGTTATATTTATAGTTTATAACAATATTGATATTTTAACTCCGTCGGGTATATTGGAGACCAACATCATTTAGACAATCAACGATAGGTCCGTAGCCATAATCTCCAGAATAAGTTACATCACAGCAATTATCAGTCTAACATTAGATTAAACTGTGGAAACGCGAAAGGATGGTCTACGCCCAAAAATGCTACACAGCAATAGAAATAATCCAAAAGGCTAGATAATAATTATGGTTGAAGTATAGTGAAAGTGATGATAATGCAAGTTTACCATTAAACATATAATTATTATCAGCCATATTTATTCGTTCATGGCTCGGCTCGGCTCGGCCTAGCACTTTTAGGATTAGACGGCTAGATTGTGGCGACCAAATAAATCTGAGGGAGAGGATTTCCAAACCAACCTGCTTCACCACAAATCCTAACTTAGCTAGACCGGATCGAACCGAACCAGTTGAACCGGAAATCATCTCTATGTCTTTTTGTAGCGTCGCTTCACCATCTCGTGAGGAGGGTAATCCAATGCCAACTTTATTGCATGCATGCGTACTTCGGTAACAGTAAAATCCCTTTTTCACTATTTGCTCTTGGGACCATTTCCTCATCCAATTATATACTATAATCTTTATTGCTCAAACTCGAACCTCTATAAAATTTAAATTTTAGCATTAGTCAATTATATTCTCCCCATAAAGTAAATCAAACTTCTCGAGTAAATAAGTAACATTACTCGTTTCAGCTTTTTACAACAACAACAACAACAAAAACAAATGATGTGGAAATAGTTTTACCTTAATTTTAAATGTACTTGTTAGAATCTGACCAACCAAAAACAAAATGTACTCCCTTGTTAGAAAACTCCACCGTAGAATGCATGGTTTCATATTACAACCAGATCGTTATTTTATGACTTATATTTACTTTTTTTATTCTACTATAAAATCGGTTAAATTAGATTTTTATATACAAATCTTACGAAGGAAACTAGGTTTCTTCGTATTCATATTCATTAAAGTGGAGACGGGAAGAAAAGTCTTCAGACTAGATTATTTATAAAAGTTGTTACTTTCAATATAGCTTTTGAAATTTACAAAATGAACTAATGATTTAGAAAAAAGGGAAAAAAATGATATTGGGGTCCCAATTCTAAACAAAAAGACCTAATAAACCAAACGCTGAATGCTAGCCAAGTTTGAAATAATTAATTCCGATTAGATGTATTACCAAATAAATATTTTCTTTTATATGCTGTTCAAATTTATATATTCAATTATTCACACAAAGGTTTAAGAACAAAAAACATCCTTACGACTTCCTAAAAGTTTAAGAAGACTTCATTTGTTATTTTTGAGAAAAGAAACAAAAAATATTGTATTCTTTAGAATGCTTATATCTAAAATAAGTCTTTCAAAATTCATGGGTTGATGTTAATGACATCAAATAAATAATAATAAATAAATCCAATTTGAAATAACAAAAGCTTAGCTAACAATAAGATGTAAGGTTGTTGTCACTGTCTGATTATAAAGAATCCAGGTCTCTCAATGGAGAATGGTTGGGGGCTCGTGAATAAAAGTAAAACGTCACGTCTTGATAGCTTTGTATGTGCAGATGTATTCTTCAGTCTTCACTCTCATATTTAATAATATGGTCATCGACCGACGGTGTAATATTTTCCTTAAATATTTTTCTCAAAAAAAAAATATTTTTTTTCCTTAAATATATATACACAGTATATGTAAATATGTAAGAAAAAAGTTTTCATCGTAGAAGTTTTTTTTTGAAAGAGTTTTCGTCGTAGAAGTTTCGTTGAAAAATAATTATATGATATCGATCGATTGAGATGCATCGTGATTACAAATTGAAATCGATCGAAATTATTATTGAAATCAAAATTTAATTATAGAAAAATCGTAGATATTTGTGGATATCTTATTAATTTTAAAAACTTACATTTATCTATATATAAGTTATATTCATTTTGTAACTTTAGTTTATGAAAATCAATAATTTATTCTTCCATAGAATATTATGTGTTGTTATTCTCATCAGTTTACCACTTTTGTATCATATTAAAATTCTCAAATAAAATACACTAACTTTTATTAAAATTTCTTCTAAATAAAATTTCTCGATAAATAGTTTCATTAAGTAAATTTAAATAATGTGGGCGCTGTCGATAACTAATATTGTCTTCTGTAAAAATCAAAAATTTGTAAAAACTCCTCGTGTGTCATTCACGCGCCCCCAAATCGACGAATCTCAAGGCAAAAAACCTAGCTAAATCCCGGTACTCCTCTTCGTCGAATCCGCCGGTGCGGAGTCGTCGCAAGCTGCCCTCCTTTCTGCAGGCGAGCCATCTTCAATCAGAATAGCTTCTCCACCATGGATTTACTCACCAAGCAATTATCGGATAAGTCGAAGGTCTCAAATCTTACGCCGGAGCATGTCGTCGTGGTTGATGTCTCCTCCGATGGGATGAGTCTTGCCTCTCTGGACTCACGTTGGCCGCTGCTCAATCGATGGTCATCACATCCACTGACGCGGAGCTTATCGATGGAAAATCTTTGAGACGTAGCCAAGCTTGGCGATCCTACGGTCACCGACGAGATTGAGGACAACGTCAGAGTCTCTGCCGGTGATAAGGAACCAGCGCCTGGAGTGGATATGGAAGTTGTGACGAATCTCAAGCCTCTTGTTGGAATCGCCATTGTGGCAACTGTACCCGACGATGCTCTTGTTACGGAACCGATTGCATCTTCTTCACCAGCCTTTGTTCCTAGTCTAGAAGCATGGGCGAGGCCACTGAAGACTACTATGCCACTTACCCAATCGTCGCTGTCCTTACTCCGTGAAGACAGTTCGATCCTCCTTGATGAGATGTCATCACCGAACCACTGGCCATCTATTCTAATAGGACAAGTGTCTATGGGTCGACAAAAGCAACATAAAGGATTAGAAGCCAACATTAGACCAAAGCAAACCAATACAAAATCCTTGGTTGTGCCTAAATTCTCAGACGAAGAGATCTCTCCTCCGACCTTAAAGGCAGATGGGACTTTGCGTTTCCCTTGGGCAGCCAAGATGGATCATGCCATGAATAATCTCCATAGAACAGCAATTCTTACATACTTGGAAGATGGAACACCAAAGGTAACTATTCCGAGTCATATTCTTCTTCATGGTCCTGAAAACCAAAAAGAATATGTCATAGGACAATTTTACCGTTGTTCCACTCCATCTGGAGGGCTAATTCATGTTATAGTCAATAAGATCTGGGGAAGAAAATGCAGAATCTTCGCTAGAAAGTTAGGGGAATCCTCATTTCTTTTCCACATACCGGATGAATCCACTCGTTCTTGGGTTCTTCAGATGGGTTTATGGCATGCAGACGACTACTTAATGTTTGTTACTGCGTGGAGCCCTGCATATACTTTATCCCTTTCTGAGATAACCACTGTTCCGGTTTGGGTGACTCTAAAGAACATCCCCAACCGTCTTTATTCAAGACCAGGAATAAGTCGTATTGCTTATGGGCTAGGTGAACCAATACTTACAAACAAGCCATGGTTAGATCCAACTCTCATGGGTGAAACTAAGATCATGGTGGAGGTTGAATTGGATAAACCATTCCCTCAAAGGATTGCATTGGATGATAAAAAGGGCACAATCTCAATGGTTGAAGTGGAATACGCATGGATTCCCACAAAATATGGTAGATGTGGACATTTAGGACATAAGGAATCCCGATGTTTACAACAGTCTCCACTCAAAGACATGGCAACTTCTGTAGGAATTCATATTTTTGTTCCGGTTGATGTTGTTGCTTCTATCACTATTGATGTTTATGCTCCTGTTGCAGCTCATGTTCCAGACAAAGAGGATGTAGTAATCCGTGTTCATCCGGCATCATTTGTTGGCCCTGCTTCAGAACATGTCGATGTCGCTGTCGCTAACACTGATTCAGACATAGAAGCGGCTGCCATTGCGCTTAACACA
Organism: Pseudoturritis turrita; assembly: GCA_900406555.1. Lineage (NCBI taxonomy): Eukaryota > Viridiplantae > Streptophyta > Magnoliopsida > Brassicales > Brassicaceae > Pseudoturritis > Pseudoturritis turrita. The sequence continues at coordinate 1,632,045 of OVBL01000284.1, read as the reverse complement.
GTACATTCAGAGCATACTTCACATGTTATCTTGTCTACTAGATCAACTCCACCAACTACCACAGTCATTGAGGCTGTGCCTACTTCCATCACCAGTTCTGAAAATGATCAGATTACAGTTCAAATTTCTCCCTCAGTCGTAGCTGAGGTAGATGAGACTATTTCAAACATCAGGTTATCAACTACTCCTCCTAAATCAGGATTTTCATTGGTTGGGAATGTCCAGGGTTCTAACCGGTTCCTAGCATTGGATTTTCTGGAGACTGTCGACGATTTATCCGATCAGGATGAAGATTCTCTGATATGTTAGATCTTATGACCCCATCCGGGCAAAGATTCCTTCGTGACAGACCGGTGAAACCATCCATCAAGATTATGGAAATGCAAGCATCTTCCAAACCCGGTGGACGGGGAAACAGACGACGTGGAAACCGTGGAGGACGTGGCTAGATGTCTCTCCGGGATATTTAAATCAAACGAAACGCAAGATTCGTTTTTCTCTTTTTAGATTTTATGTAATCCAACCTCTACAACTATCTGTAATATTTTTCAAAACTGTATGACTACGGTTATAGTTTGTAACAGGTACTATTAATAAAATATATATTAAAAAAATATATATCGTCTTCCGTCAATTTTGTTTATTGATATATCAATTTAATTAGCACACCTTTTAAAACAAAACATTATCTCAGTAGACATTAAGTAAACTGTTCCATTCACAGAGAGATCAATCATGTCCAAGTAAGTGCCATGCGTCGTCTTCTAGATGTTTTGAGGTTGATGTGAGGCCGTAATATTAGTTATATTTAATAATTAACAAGCCAACTAATATAATATTTATACAGTCCAATAAAATCTAGACACTCAAATAATAAAGTAGAGAAGACAATCAGAAGAAGATGAAACATTCAGTTGAACTGAACATGTTTTGCTTCTTCACTTGTTATGGTAGTTAGATCAATTAATATACGTATTGATTTAAAATTAAAGTTGACAACAACAAAAAAAAGTTAAGTACTGACTAAAATGTTAAAATTGCAATATAGCTCAATTTTCTTTCTTATGGCTCTCTAATTATATAATCGTGAAATATAATTTAAAACTATAAATTAAAAAAGAAAATTGATATTATGCTTTTATGATATTCCAGATTCGAAGAAATAGATATATATAATCTTCAACGGAACTCAAGAGGGTTGACCTTGTGTTCATTAATTTTATTTGATCTACCTATGCTTAAGTATGAGTACTAGTCCTCTTTTTATATGAAAGTTTTGTAATAATAGTTAAGATTCTTCATTGCAATTTAAGCAACTCAGCTTTAAATGAAATGAGAGGCCATAGCTTCATAACTTGGACGTAAGATAGTCCAAAACGCAAAAAAGAAAAGACTTATTTTATTTATATATATGTTAAAATATTATGTTTACATTTAAAAGAAAAAAACAAAAATATTTTGTTTTCAATATACAACTATCATTTTCGCTTACGCAAAACGCACATAATTTTTTTTTTCTTTTGTTTGTGTTTTCCGTTTGCATTTACAATTTAAAAAAAAAACAAAAAATATAATTCAAAATGTCTTTATTGCATATAAGCACAACATTTAAACATACAAAAACAAATATAATTAAATACGGAAATTAATCAAATAGTCCCTAGAACTCACAAAAATAAAAGCAATTTTACAAATATATATACCTTTTTAAAAAAACATTAAAAATATATATATATTTACATAGACATATATATATATATAAAATAATGATTAATTAGGTCTTGTAGTGATCCTTTAGGATTGGCACTAATAAAACTGACGAGTGTTCGGCCGAAGAGAATGCGATTTGGACTACCTAACAAATCGTTTCACTTAATTAAGCAAACTGTGTTAGGCTTGACTTTTGACAATATATAGAGAGTTTTTAGAAGAATCCATTATATCTTGTCAATAGTTTTTGCTTCATTAACTATTCAACAATAATCTGACCACAATTATTTGACGAATACAAATACACTAAAAGAGCCAACTAAATACCTAAACGACATTAACACAATCGATTAATTAATTTGTATGTTTCTATTGCAGACTTTGTAACCAAATTCAAATACGGCGTTTCAAAATATATTTAGCATGGTACTATAAAACTCATTTTGCCCCTATCCTAGAGATATAATATGGCTCGCCAAAATATATGTAATATATGTCTTGATCGGTAATAGTGATCGCTTTGACCGATTCAAATAATTTGAATTACCATATGTTAACAAAGAAAAGTAAATACAAAGAAATACTATCCGTTAATATATATTAAGTTTTATATTTTTATAATAATATTTACGCCACAAATTATATATTCGAACAAATATCCATATTTTACGAATATATGAACATATATCTAATTAGTATCAAAGCAAATATAGATAGGAATACTACCGATTCAGACAAAATCCAATAAGTCGTGAATATTAAATATCTAATATGGTTTAAATAGTTTCGTTTTTTTCTATATCTGAATAATCGAATCTGAACTGAACTGAAAAAAAAAGTAAAAACTGATCTAAAACCAAATTTTTAAAAAAAATATTAAAGATATATTTGACGAAAAACCGAATCCGAATCAAAACTAAAACCGAATCAAACTATCCATAATATATTATGTTTTATTTTAAACACTTTTAAATAAATAAAAAATAAACTAAAACCGAACCAAAATTCGAAGACCTCTACTACCACGTCTACAAGTAAAATATACCTTCCCTCTAATATTTATTTCCCAACTCCAAAATTTGCAAAAGATTAAAAGAAAAAAAAAAGTAAATTTGAGAACATGGATATCCTCCAGCGAAGCTACCTGCCTTGTGAGATTAAAAAAGCATAAAAAACCATTAAAGTCTCACCCACACAAACTTCCTTCATCCTTTTCTAACACACTTCATTCATAAACCTCCAAAACGCCAAACGCCAAACGCGGAAACCCATAACGCTATAAACTCTGTTCTCGCTACCTAATTCTCTGTGGACGTCCTCACCGTAAACCTTCACCAACCCAAATTTAATTCTTCTGTGTTTTTTTTATTCACAAAGTACAAAAAAACAGACAGATAATAATAATATCTCTCTCCTTCTCTTCTCTGTCTCTTCTTTTTCCTCCTTCTTCTTCCCTCTCTGATTTGCATAAAACCTCGACTGAGTTTCTTCTGTTCCATTCAAAAAATGAAGTACATTAGAAGCAACAGCTTGAAACGCCTCTTCTCCTTCAAACGACGCAGTTTCGACTCCGACTCCGAAAACTCGACTCCTCACGTCAAATGCGTCGAGGGTTTTCAAGAAACAGAGCAGTTTCAAAGACCCAAATGGAAATGTTTCTCCTTTGAAGAAATCTACGACGCAACCAACGGTTTCAGCTCAGGTTCTGTCTTCTCCATAAACAAACAAAACCATTCTATAAACTTGGATTCTTTAACTAATGGGTTTCATTTTCTTGCAGAGAATCTGGTGGGGAGAGGTGGATTTGCAGAGGTGTACAAAGGGATTTTGAGTAAAAGTGGTGAAGAAATTGCAGTGAAGAGGATAACGAGAGGAGGGAGAGACGATGAGAGGAGAGAGAAAGAGTTTTTAATGGAGATTGGAACAATTGGACATGTCTCACATCCTAATGTCTTGTCTCTTCTTGGTTGTTGTATTGACAATGGTCTCTATCTTGTTTTCATCTTCTCTTCAAGAGGCTCTCTTGCTTCTCTCCTTCATGGTAAACAAAAATTTCACAACCTTTATCAAAATTTGATGCTTTTTTTTAACATATTAGCTTTATGAGTAAAATTTGGGTTTTTTTGTTTGTATTAAAAAGATTATTATATATTGTTTATGTAGATATGGATCAAGCACCATTGGACTGGGAGAGAAGGTATAAAATTGCAATTGGGACAGCAAAAGGGCTTCATTATTTACACAAAGGTTGTCAGAGAAGGATCATACACAGAGATATTAAATCATCCAATGTTCTCTTAAACCAAGATTTTGAGCCACAGGTCCTCTGTTTGTTTCTCTACCTTCTTAATTTTCTAACTGTTTCATTGTTTAATATATTTTTCTCTTTTTATTTTCATTTAATTTATTAAAAAAAACAATATTTTTTTGGTATTTTAGATATCTGATTTTGGGTTGGCAAAATGGCTGCCTTCTCAATGGTCTCACCATTCCATAGCTCCAATTGAAGGCACATTTGGGTATTATTTACTCAAATTTTTTTTTTTCCATTTTTAAACTATAGAATAAAGTGTGTTTTGTATTTAAAAATATTAGATTAATCATTTCCAAAATTACCAAACAGGCACTTAGCACCAGAGTACTATACACATGGGATTGTGGACGAGAAGACTGATGTATTTGCTTTTGGAGTGTTCTTGCTTGAGCTCATTTCTGGTAAAAAACCTGTTGATGCTTCTCACCAAAGCCTACACAGCTGGGTAAATCTATATTAACCCGATTTTACTTACCATTTTTCAGTTATTTTCATTGCATAATTAGGGGCGGATGCACTTTGGAACTTAAACATAAAAGACAACAAATTTAATCAAAACACATGCTAAAAAGTTAGTTGTACGAAAGCTCATATATCCAATTCTTATAAAAATTTCTAAGTGAAGCCCTAAATCTTAACTAAACCGATCTTCTAACCTATGAATTTATTTTCTTAATTATTTTAAATATGTTTCCGAACCTTTTAATCATGTAATTGGCACGTCTCGATAAATTATACAAAATATCACAATAAAATTTAGAACTTTATTAGTTTTAAATAATTAAAAAATTTAATTGTTTTTCAGATAATCTTTGATTATTCTAATCTATCAAACTTTGAGGTTTCTATCTTTAAGTATTTTATAGATAGACGGAGAAAAATTCATCACAAAAATACTTTAATTATTATTGTTATAAGAAGTTAGTTAACGAAGTTTTTTTTAATAGATCATAATATAACATTTTTTAATTTTATTTATTATTTATAATTTTATATTTTTGACCAATTGTTTTCAATTCCTGGATCCGTCACTGTGCATAATTATCATAATTTTTGGTTTGAGTAGTGTCCACAACATTTCTGTTTATAAAAAATGATTTACTTTTAAGATGTGATTGGTAAAAATTGTAAAGTTTTTATACAACTTTTAAATCACTTCTGCATCATATTATTACCCATCAAACTTTAAGAACTATACGTATACCCCCAAACTCACAACATTTAATTAGATGCTCAAGTTTTTTTTTGTACACCAACAAATTTTAAACTCTAGCTTACAAATGTACTGATTTTTTCTATTAAACATTAATATACGTCTATAACCCTAATTACAAATGGGACTCTTAATCATATTTTTGGTTCAACTATATAATTTATAGTGTTTATACTTTAATGTGTATTTATATTTATACATTTTATACAGGCAAAAACGATAATAAAAGAAGGTGAAATTGAAAAGCTGGTGGATCCAAGGATCGGTGAAGAATTCCATATCGAAGAGCTTCATCGCATAGCTTTTGCTGCGTCTCTCTGCATCCGATCATCGTCTCCATGTCGCCCTTCCATGATCGAGGTACGTAAATCATAATCATCAATGGTTTACTTTTATATATATAGGGCCCATATATATATGTTATATATTAGTTTGGTTTACACATTTAGTAGTTTCTTTTTCTTGCTAGAGTGCTTCATTTGTTTGTTTTCTTCCCTTCACTTTTTTAAGTAACCTAATTGGTACAACAAAAGAATAATTTATGATTGTAAAAGAATTATAAAAAACAAATTGTAAAAGAAAAAAGTGATTTAATTTATGATTGGTTCATAATGAGACGTAGTATCGTGTCGATATGTTACTCAACGATTCGCTTTTCAGTTAGCTCATCGGCTGCGTGACTTAAAAGTATCTGATATTGAATAATAACTATAAATCTTAATTTATTAAGACCACATATACATATCTATGAAGTTGCTTTTTTAAAATGATTGAATAACATATAGGAACCTTTTTAATTTAATGTAAAGAAGAAAAGTAGTTTAATATAGTATGAAAAAGCTCTATTACCGACACCTAATCTTAATCACAGTCCCATAAAAAACAAAACAAGCACTTTGTTTTCTAAAACCAGATTTTTAGTATGATTATTGAATAAACAAGAAAAGTACTATTATACTATATGAAACAGGCTCATTTACCGACACTTAACTTTAAATCAATATCCGATAAAAAAAGAAAACAAAACCTATTAAACCAAATTTTCTAGAGTAAAACACACATAATCATACGATTTGCAGTTTCTACGACTCAATTAATTGTTTCTCAAGAAAATGTTATCACATTATTACAAGATTGATGATAAGATATGTTCTTAATTACTATAATCATATCTATTTCTTTTATGAATCTTTGTGTCTTTGGATTTGTGGTACATTAGGTATTAGAGGTACTACAAGGAGAAGATATAGAGAAGGAGAAATGGAAAATGGAAGAGGAAGAAGAAGAGAAAGAAGAGTTTTGGGGATATGAAGATCTTGAAGATTGTGAATGTGATTCTTCAATCTCACTTTCTCCTCCTGACTCTATCTCTAATCGAAGTTCTTCACATCGTAGTTGCTAGATCTAAAACTAGTTGTAAAATCTTGACAAATCAATTTTGTTTTATTGTATATATTTGTTTAGAGTTGTCTATTTCATAAACAATTGTAGTATTCAATGAGGTGTTTTATTTATTTTTGGATGTTGACAGGTCATAATATTTTAACCAAAATCTATCCAGAGTTTGCAAAACCCCATATAATCATATGATATCATCTCACTAGAAGACATTAAGAGTTAATTAGGGTCCCATAGTCTTGCATTTGGTAATTAAAATACTTATTAAAGTAAACACAATCATCTTGATAGTTTTAATCAAATATCTTTTGAAAAATGTGAATGCAAATATTTTTTTTAAGTACTTTAATTTACGTTTTCAACTTTCAAATGATGTTTGATAGTACTATATAATATTATGGTTTTGAAAATTTAAATCATATACATAAATGCAAATTCAAACGCAAAACAAAAATCTACTAAAATCTAAAAATATAGCAGAACAACAACACTCCCTCCATTTTTCTAAGCTAGAAGTTTTTATACTGTTTTTTTTTTTGAACTTTCTATGCATAACATGACGTTTTCAAATATATCCCTATATAATTATGATTTCTTAATGAGAAATTTCTAAAATACCACTAAATAAGTTTTTTTTTCAAACATACCATCACTATTTTTTTTTTCCAAAATACCAGTAAAATTTTTTGTTTTCCAAAAATACCACACTTAAAATGAATTTTAAGAGTTTATAATTAAAAATTTTAGGTTTGGGTTTAGAGTTTAGTTTTTAGGTTTTAGGATTTAGTTTTGAGGGTTTAAAGTTTAGTTTTACTTTTGTGATATTTTTGAAAATAAAAAACTTTTAGTTTGTATTTTTGAAAAGAAACAAAAACTAGTGATAGTCTATTTAAAACAAAAATTTATTTTTTGTTGTATTTTTTAGAATTACTTTTTTTAATTGCAACTTTTCATTTTTTAAATTAATAAATGAATAATAAGGGTTATATGCTTATATATGATGAGTAAAAATGGTTATAAATATGCGTGAAACATTCTAAAACATCCATCTTTGAAAAGTGGTTGTAATATTTCCTCCGTTGAATAATAAGTGTCATTTCAAAATTTTATGTAAATTTTTACTAAAAATGTATAATTTATTTTTATTTAAAATTAATATTGTAAAATAGAAAAAGCGTCCATGAGTTAATTAGTTTTCTAGGAGTATAATAGTAAATTTAATTTTTTCATTATTCGCATAAAATATATTAAAAATGATAGTTATATTGAAACGGACAAGTATTAATCAAAAAAATTATTCAGAATAAATTTTAAGTAATTGTGGAAACAATATTCAAACTATAATTTTTAAGGGAAAGCTATGTATCATCAAACAAATTAAGATATACATTTTTGTAACTATGTTTTTATATATATATATATTTATTTATTTATTTATTTATATATGTGTGTGTTTGTTTGTGTTTTTAAAAACTTATTTGTACATTATGAGATGTCATATCTTAGAATATAATGTTTTTTAACATTCTGTAATTAAGATTGTCCACCACACGTCAATATTTAATTTGATTTTTTATACCAAAATCTTCGTATCAAAGAATCTTCAAGATCGTTGAATTCAACAATTTGAGCATGCCAAGCCCTAGGATACCATTTGATGATCAGTGATTTGTTAATTACATCAAAAACATTAATCATTGTAATTACATAATAAGTATTTTTTAAATCATAATAATGCATTCTTGGATCAATACAATGATAATAAGTTAAATGTGGACACTTGTTTGGTGGGAGCCCATGCCAGGTGTACGGGCACAGACAATTATCGTAATCCCACTACACAATTATTTAAATTTCACAATACCGTAAGTATACATTTTTAGTATATTGTTCAGACAATAAACATTTGATGTTTCTATCATCATCGTCACTGAGATGAGCTTGAGTGTTACAAAAGGTTTACATTAGTCTAAAATAATAAAATATTTATCTGTTAGTATTAGTGTCCAGTTTGCATTGCGGTTGATTTTTTTTTCTATCTAATATTATATATTATATAAACCACGATTCGAAAATACATAAAACTGAGAAATGAAAATTTATCCCGAAAACAAAACCGGAGAAGAGATTTTATATTGAAAACGAAAATATTATCTAAAGGGAAAATGGACCGAAATAATAGTTTAAATAAATAGCTTTTTTGTCAAGAAATAATAGTTTCGTATTGAAATAATTTTGACAGATAATTCTCATCTTCGAATAAGATCATCGGACCGAAACATAATACTTGGTAGTCTAAATTTAATTCGAACTCTGAATGTTCGGAATTTGGAGTCGCAAGTATATTCCCTCAATCCATCGAAATTTTTGTAATATAAAATTAAACATCTTTGAGATTAAAAAAAAAAAGAGTAGAAAAGCAAGTACTTTTGTTGCATTAAAAAGCCAGACTCGAATATTTACAGCACGAAGGAAGTATAATATGGCGTGTGTAAGTTTATAATTACTGTATATGTATATAAAAAAAGTTTATAATTACCTCAACAGTAAAATGTTTATAATTTATTATATAAAAATGCATACAAAGTTTCAATTAACACCGTTAAACGTGAAAATTTCTGATCAAGATATGTAGCTAATCGTATGATAGTGTCATCACATTTGTGGATTTCTGATAAAGTTTCCCTACAAAGTTGGCTAGCCAATTCAACCACATTTGTAGATTTTTTTTTTTAACTTTAACTAATCTTGGATAAATATTGTTGTGTTTTTCTAAGGAATAAACAATGATTTTTTTCCATCTGTTTCTCAAAAGTAGAAAGCTTTTCCAGTACGTAACACAAACCTTACAAAACATTGTCCTACTTGCAAGTGGAAAATAAAAATAAAAAGTTAAATGTCCCCAAAACAATAACCTTTTCATGTACTTCAAGATAATTAGCTCAACATTTTGGACCACAAAAGAATCATAAAACATTAAATATTTTATTTTGTATTCCCAACTTAATAATGCAAGATGTTTGTTGAAATATTTGGATATTGGAATAGTTTCCTTTGGTGGGTTAGGAGCACCTGACTCGTTTTACAATTATTGAGAATCTAAAACGGCCCCAAATTGTTTTGCTTAAGCTCTCGGTTCCATTTGGCATTTGGTTTGGTTCTAATGTTTTTCTTTTACTTTTTCTTTAACCAAAGTTCTAGTGAAATCTTCACTGTGAAAATATAGTTCCAATTGCAAATTTCGTTTAGTACCAAATGTAGATAGTTTAATGGTTTTAGTGCTTTCGAGAAGAGGTTGCGCTATGCATCCTGATTTGAACATTACTTGGAAATGATATATTTTATCACATGTTGGTTCCGACCGAAGAAGATTAGTAAGCCCAAGACATTTCGGAACTTCCTCCAAAATCAAAAAAAAAGGAAGAAATTGTTCTATACTTCTATTTAATCCAGTTTTCGGCCTTTAACTTTTTTTCAGTTAAGAAAATACGAAACTAAAACCATATATATATGTGCAGTGAATTGATAATGTCATTATGATTTTTTGTTAAATTCATCAGACTACATTCCTCATTCAAAAAATTTCAAATAAAAAAAAAAAAGTTTTAATTCGATTTATATGGATTTTTTCGAATATAGATAATAAAGCAACCTAAGCACACAGAAATCCAATAAGTTTTATTTTATTTTTAAGAATTACTTTATTGAAAAAGACAATTCTCAAAAATACCACAAAAATAAGTTTTTGTTCCAAATATACTACCACTTAGTTTTTTTTCCAAAAATACCACTAAAAGTTTTTTTTCCAAAAATACCACAAAATTAAAACTAAACTTTAAACACTCAAAATTAAATCATAAACCCTAAAACTAAACTGTAACCCCAAAAAACTAAACCCTAAACCCAAAATACTAAATCCAAACCTAAAATTTTAAATTAAAAACTCTTAAAACTCATTTTTAGTGTTTGTGGTATTTTTGGAAAAACAAAATTTTTAGTGGTATTTTTGAAAAAAAAACTTTTGGAAAAAAATATATTTTAATGGTATTTTAAAGAATTTATCTATTGAAAATTCCTGCAGAATACAAGAACCAATGGAAATTGTTAATATGTCCGGATATAAAAACCGACGGAAAATAAAAATATTCCATTTTATTAAATATTGTCTCGAAACAGTTTTCAGTTTGGTTTAACATACTTAACTTCAACATCATACAAATATATTGTTAATTGCATCGTTATAGAAAAAAAAATCGGGTACACTAGGTTATAATCCTGCATTTTGATCCCAAATCTGGTAAGCAACAACATAATCCGAATCTCACAACAAAAAGCTACAAAATTTCCTGAACAAAGTCAACATCTTTTGCTCACCAAAGATGGTTGCAAAATGTGTTCTTCACATATATAAACCTTACAAAACCTTTTTGTGGCTACGTTTGTGTAAATTGTCTCTCTCATTCCACAACGGTCGTTCTTTTCTCCATTAGAGACTCAAAGAACTCAGCACATAATTTCTGAAGAGGCGGGAAGTTTAGCGTAGAACCGCTGAAAATCGTTTCCCACGGTCTCTCTGACGATACAAACGGTGTCGCCAACGACTCAGAATCCTCCATTCTCTTCTTGTCATAATCCGGTAACTGCCCGTACAATGATGTGTATCCGAAATCTCCTAAAAGATTTTAGACTTTTTCGATTAATAACATGGCAAAAAAGGGTTAAAAGAAAGTTTCTTTCTTGATTTGTTTTACCTGTCTCTTCGTGACCAGCAAGACCCTCGTAGTCAACAGCGCTACGCTCATGTGTCTCATCGCTATTGGGATCGAAAACAACATACTCATGGCTTCCATTTACGTATGCAAGACGAAGCTGAGACTTGTCTCCTTCTAGAAATGAGATTGATCCTCCCTCAGCCTGCAATTTAGACATGGTTTCACTCGTTGGTTTCATCTCTCCTTCTTTACGGTTAAACATTAGCAGGTTTTTTCTTTTTTCATACCTTCATTACGGTCCATATAGATACCGGCTTAGGATCTGATCCGTTGAACAAGAGGATGGCACCATCTCTGCCGCGAAAGATATTCTTCTTTGATTTACCCGTTTTAAAAGCTTTTGGGATCAGAGCCAAGACTGCAAAAGCCGATGAATCCACTGCGGAGGTGACAGCTGCAGAACGAGAAGAAACATTTACTACGAAAAACACTAAAAGAATTTTCATGGAGAACTTAAAGAAAGTATTATCATATTTACCTTCTATGCGTAATCCATATGACCATGATAAAGATAGCTTTGATGTATTCCAAACAGATAATTCGGGTTTAGGAAAATGGGATGCAGCAACAAGGAACTCAGACTTCCCAGCGAAACAGAGCTTCGTGATTGGCTGTAATATATTGAAAGATTTAAACATCAGTCTTCATGAAAAAGGTTCCAAATTTTTAAAGGAAAACTGCTAAGTTCTAACTTTTTTAATGGAAAACTGCACAATTTCTTACCGTAAGAGTAGCTCCTAAAACAGACAAGAGAATGTTCTTGTCTGGATTCCAAAGCGTGATGACATTCTCAGCCGCAACAGCCAGAACAGTGCCATCCCCAGAGAAAGCAGCAGCAGTCATTGGCTTCTTTCTGGAAAAATATTCAGAGGGAAGAGAATATAAAAAATTTGATCGCCAAGGCGAAACAGTTGTGAATGTTGAAGTTTCCTAATGCATAGAGATGCTATTACTTATAAGAGCCAACTGCGTGACATATCCAGCTAGAGTCCTTAACCGTCTGGTTCTTGTCGCTGTTGCAAATCCAAATCTGAAACGGCAAAAGTGATGTCAATAATAACAAAAAAAAAAGGATACACTGGGAGATATAATATAAAATCAGTTTAAGAATTACCTTGAAGTCCCCACCGAATGATGTACTAACTGCCATGGAACGGGTAGGGTGGAAGGCAATGGCTGAGACAGCAGCATCCCTGTACGATATAAAGAAGAAGACAATTCACTCTCATGTAAAGGGTATAACAGTTCGTCGGTTAAATCAGAGAAAACAATATGTAGATTTCTTACTTTTACAAGAAATGGTGAAAGCCAAGAAGATTGGGTAGCGATGAAAAATAAAGCTTTAAACACTAGCAGAGAGTGAAGGTATTAACCTGTGAGGTTCATATACGATTGTGGATAAGGTGAAAGTTTTATTGTCTGGTTCAGAGACCCAAAACTTGAGAGATACTAAGCCTCCTATGCCATCTTCTGGAAGTTTCACCTCAGTTGTACTCATCACTGAGCCATCCAGGGAGAGAGCAACCGCTGTCACCACAACCTATCACCATATATTCAAATTATCACCAAACGAAAATAATCTTAGATCTAAAACCAAATAAAACAGCAAGGTAATGTACTTACTGTGATTTCATCGCCTGGTTGATGGTTTCTCTCACAAACTTGAACCTGCAAAAGCATTGGTTAAAAAGTTAACCTTACAACTATAACTTACCAACTTAGAGAATTCATAGACAGCAGAAGTGGAAAAGAGCTCGGATATATTGGAGCTAAATTCTAACCTCTGAAATTCCCCGGTCATTAAGAAGATTGTATAGCTGAACACAATAATTCTCTGTGCACAAAGCAGCTATGCCAGAAGATCGATCAAAGGCAACAGTACTAGCCAAGCCTTCATACATCTTAGGCAATGATGGGGGAGGCTGTCAAACCAAAAAAAAACACGCATTGGAGTAAACGCCAAAGAAAAGGATGATCCAAGGACCAAGAGAGATTACTAGCTTCAAAGTTTAAGCAGTTGCGAGGATTTCAAGAATCCTAGAAGATAACCAACCCAACAAGAAAAGGTTTTCAGGTGCTTAATTGAAAGGTTTCTACGACGAACCTTGATTCCAGAAATTGTCCTTAAGATCTCCATGGAAGGCATTTTAAGTAAATGGATCTGATTATCTGCACAAACCACCTGCAGCTCTTGTTCTCAGTAAAATCAACAAAACATTCCCTTTTGCTTTCAGCACTTAATGTGTTAGATCAGGTTGAAAAAGTAAGCTCTGACTTACAGAAGAAAGAGTTGGATCTGGAGACCACATGAAATACAACAAGGGAGACCCTATTCTCGGTAAAAACTTCTTCTTCCCTGTGTCTAGCTGCCAAACGACAAGTACCCCTTCCCTTCCCCCTAAAGAGTCAGCAAAGAAGGTGCAATATAGAGTAAGACCTCAGAACATAACTTTCAAACAGTAAATTTGTTTCATGGCCTATTAGTTTATACCGGGTGATAAAAACAATGTATACTAGTCCAGCTGCATATAAAAAACACACTCTAACACGGTCAATGTAAACAGAAAATAACTCGGTCGCACCTGAATACAAATACGCTCCATCGGAAGAGAAATTAAGGACATTTACTTCAGCAGAATGCCAATGCCACGTAGTGCAAGATTCAGCATCATCTTCACCTCTCACCACAGGGTTATCCAAATCAACCATTGCTCTCACATTTTTCTTTTGATTACCCAAGGCAAGTTTTCTATTACCAAATCCTCTCCAAATCAACACTCTACCGGTTACATCTCCAGCAGCTATAATTCTCTCCGTGGGATGAAAAGCAAAAGCATTGATAACCTTTGTATGATGCAGTGTCATCTTCCTGGAAACCGCATGCCTAGATCCTCCAGAAGGAACATCCCATACATGGATTGTACACTTGTGACAGATTCCGAAAAACTCTCCAGATGGACTGATAACAATAGGTTTCGGTTCTTCCGTCTACACAAAGAAGATAACCAAAATGGACTTTTAAACTTACCAATCCAAGTAAAGACACAAGTCTAACCCATCTAACTCCATTAAAACTAACCTCTTTCAAAGTATCTCCACGAGGAAGACGCTCTTTAGCTAAGTTAAATCTTCGAATGTGTCCACGCAACTCTTTTGACCCTTCTTTGATTGTATCCTCAACAGAAACATAAGCAACTAATTTACTCGATTGACGGCGTTTATCATCATTTTGTTGAGGCTCACTAAAAAGAGATGGAATAACCTATAAAAAAACAAGAACATAGATTCATGAAACAAAACACTCTCAGATACTAATTAAGCCAAAGTATCCAACTTTTATAGTTACCATAGAGTAAATCGGAAATTGGGCATCAATGGTTTTCAAAAGCTCAGGTCCTGAGAAATCCCAATGCCGAATCGTACCATCGAGAGACGCAGTCCAGCAATAACAGAGGATTTTTTTAGCCGGGCTCGACGGAGGAACAACAATCAGAGTCGTCACTGGAGCTGTATGACCCTCAAGCGAAGTAATCTAAAAACGGAAATAATGTATAAATCAACGATTCGAAGAGAAACCCCAGAAAATATTTCGAAGAAAAATGGTTTACCTGTAAACCAGTGGCGACGCTGAAAACGGAGACAGTGTTCCCTGTGCAGACAAGGACCTTTTTAGCGTCGTTGGAGAACGACGGAGGTGATGTCACATAGCTTCTTCCGCCGCGAATCATGTCTTTTTTTTTTGTTTAATCTCCGGCGGAAAAAAATGACGGAGAGGCGAAGAAGAAGGGATTTAGCGCAAAATTTTGCTTCTTTGAAAGCCCTAACTAAACCCTTCTTCGTGTGTTTAATTTTTATTTTTAATTTTTTATGTATCAATTATTAAGTAGTACAAATTATTATAACAACTAGATTTAGGGTTTATAATAAAATATTTTATTATTTGTGAAAAAAATAAATACCAAAAAGTAGAAAATAAAACCATATAATTATTTTTATTATTTGTGGTAAGGCTAAAATAAATTACAAAACTCACAATATACATTATATAATTATATTAGATTTTAAGTTGTTTTTTAATCTAATTCAAAAATATAATGATAATAGATTTTTTTAAATAAATAAAATTCTTTGACACCTAATTGATATTGTTTTTTTGGTTTGAGTTATCATTGTTTTTATGATGATATATATGCTGTAAACAATAAAACAAAAAATTGAGTTAGAAAAAACTTATTAATCTAACAAACATAAAATAGATTATTAATCTTATTCATATTGTATCACACATATCGTATAAGATAGTAATCGATGTTTTTTTAATGAAAAAGCCGAAACACAATTTATGGAAGAGATTATTGAAATTTTAAATTGCTTGGTGAGAAGATCGAAATAGCACAAAATCTTATTATATAAAAGTGAAAGATTGTAATCCTTTTTTCGACAAAAAAAAAAAATATCTTTGAAAATTTGGATATGTAAACCTAATTCTATTCAAACTAAAAAGCTTTTTACACATGTATTAATATTCTAATGAGAAAACGTGATTTAGTTTTTGCCTTATCTATTTATATTCAAAATCAAAATATATGTAAACGTGTATAGATGTAGTTTATCTACTAATTTTGTTTTAATAAATTATTAATTAGAAATTAATTGGAAAATATTGGTATATATTGCTTTTTATAATCTAATTAATAAATATAAATATATAATCTAATTAATAAATACAAATATATAAGAATTTTTTTTCAAATAAAATTTGCTTGACACATGTCAAAATTTTATTGAAAAAACAAAATTTGCATTATACTGATCGATCGACTGACACATATCACGATCGTCTTAATTACGAAATTTGATGCATCAAGCTTTATATAATAAAATTATATGTATAATTCTACGAATTATAAAAAAAATATGGTGATAGCATATAGTGGAATAGAAATTTAAATTTGATATTTTTAACACGTGTATATATATATATATATTATTTTTTAAAACAAGAAAAAATTGAAAAATATTATGAATAGTAAAAAATAGTGGTATTATATTTTGAAAACGTGAATAATATTTTTTTTTTCTAAACATTTTTCAAATTAAATTATAGGAAAAAGAGAAATTACATACCAGCCCAAACCATAGTTATATGGGTCATAGCCCAGTAGTTATCTAAACAAGAGTTATATTTTTAATGCAGAAACCCAATTAAAAATAAACCTAACAAAAAGGAACCTAAAGAAATAAGAGATTAAGAGTGCTCGGTGGAAGTTTTATCGTCTTACGACGGTGATGGTGAAGCTTGGCCAACGATCTGAATCAGAGAAGGACATATCTAAGTCATGAAGAGGCTAATCAGGAGGAGCTGGAGGCAAAGCAGAATTGAAGCATAGCAGAAGCGAGAGAAGGGTTAGAGTCTCTGATGCTTGATGCTCGGTTACGAACGATCCCATCGATGGAGTTGATGATTGAATCTGCGGATTTGAAGAGGTTCTGATGCAGTCTGTTGTTCCTCTCCGACCAGATCAAGTAGATTGTGCACTGCCAAGCAATCCAGGTAGTTGTTTTCTTTTCATTGGGTCCTCTTAGTTGTTGCATGGTTAAGATGTTGTCGTTCCAACGCCTGATCGGTGAAAGTTGACACCTTTGGCTGATTCTTCTCCAGATTGTCCAAGAGAAGTTATAATCAAAGTAGAGATGGTCACGACTCTCAGTGGCAGAGTTACAAAGAAGGCAATTGGGGTCAGATCTCAAGTCCCAGCTGATCAATCTATCTCTAGTGGGACATCGGTTGAGTACAAAGAGCCATGTGAGGAAACTATGCTTCGGGATCCCTCTGGAGTTCCAAACCGCATGCTTCCAAGGTACTGTAGGTCTATGATCTCTGATAGAGTTATAGATTTGTCCCGTAGAAAACTTAGGCATCACTACATCATCAATTACCCATTCACAGTAATCTTCCCCACTGCTTAGAGTTAAAGTAGTCATATGAGCATTAACTAATACTTGACCATCTGATCTAGCTGGAGGTAGCCGCCATCCAAAAGGAGAGCTGAGAGCATGGAGTGTGACCCGACAGGGAAGCTCAAGCCCAAATGAAGCTTCACGTTTTAGGTAAAGTTGCAGGCTCCCAAATGGAGACCAGTTATCTTTCCAGAATCTGCAGTTCCTTCCATTTCCAACTCGAAACTTAATCCAATCAAAATCCATATCTCTGATCTTAAGAATCTGATTAGCTAACCAAGAGTTTCTTTTGTTTGTTTTCAGGATCCAGAAGTCATTAAGACAACCATGCAGAACAACCTCTTTATACCAGGCAACCCAAACTGATCCAGCTCTGAAAAACAACATCCATATTAACTTCATGGAGCAAGCCTTATTCCACATCAGTAAGTTCCTTATACCTAATCCTCCTTCCTCTTTTGAGTGGGTTGTTGTTTCCCAAGCTACTCTGGCAGAGTAATGGCCTTCAATGGATCCATTCCACATGTAAGCATTGCAGGCTGAGTTGATGGATTCAATGCATCTCTTTGGCAATAGGAAAGTTGAGCACCAAAAGTTAGTGATCCCAGCTATGACAGTATTCAAGAAAAGTAACCTGCCAGCAAATAAGAGTGATCTAGCAGTCCAAGAAGAGATCCATTCCTTGATTTGTTGGATCAGAGGGGCACAATTTGCCAGAGACAGTTTCTTTGTGCATAAAGGTAGTCCTAGGTACTTCATAGGGAACGATCCTCTTGTCATACCAGTTGAGAAGCTGATCAACATGTTTTCTGTTGTTGATAGGCCCTGAGGAGAAGAAGCAGGTTTTCTGAATACTCACTGCAAGACCAGACATGAGCTCAAACTCCCTAAGGACTTGGAGAATGACTTGCACTGAATTCAGAGAACCATCAATGAAGATTAGAAGATCATCTGCAAAACACAGGTGTGTCAACTTAGTCTTCTCACAGTTATAGTGATACTGGAACCAATTTTCTTCTGCTGCTTTGTCTAGAAGTAGAGATAGACAATTTAGAGCAATGACAAATAAGTAAGGGGATAGAGGACCCCTTGGCGTAAACCTCTTGTTCCTCTAAAAGGACCATGAACCATGCCATTGTACCCAATAGTAAAGTTAGGAGTACACACACACGCCTGAATCGATTTGATGTACTGATTAGGAATGCATAGACCCTGCAGACAGTTGAGAAGAAAGTCCCATCTCAAAGTGTCAAAAGCTTTTGCAATATCTACCTTAATAACAATATGTTTAGGTCCCTTATCCTTATGGTAATTATTGACAAACTCAGATGCTAGGACAGTATTCTCTAATAGTAGTCTCCCATGAATGAACGCTGTTTGATTTGGAAGAATCAAATCCGGAAGGATAGGTTTCAGCCTGACCACTAACAGCTTTGAGATTGTTTTGTACAGGGTTGTGCAGCAGAAGATAGGTTTGAAGTCACTGATTGCAGAGGCACCAATGAATTTAGGGACTAAGAAGAGGATGGTGGCATTGGCTGAGGATGGTAGAAAGCCTATTGAGAAGAAGTGAGTTATAGCATTAGTTACCTCCAACCCAAGTATAGGCCAAACAGCTTTGAAGAACCCGGAAGTGAATCCATCAGGCCCTGAGGATTTATTGGGGTTGATCTTTAGCAGGACTGATGAGATTTCTTCAGCTGAGGGTCTTACAGTCATAGCTTGTTGCTGAGAGGCAGAACATCTGAACATAGTAAGGCTTTGGATCCAATCTAAAGGCATGAGCAACGGAGGTAGATGTTCAGGAGCCAAGATTGCTTTGAAGAAGTTGATGGCATGGGAGGTCATGTCCACTGAGTCAGTAATCAAGGAGCCAGAAGGTAGGAGAAATGCCCTAATCGAGTTCCAATTGCTTCTGATCTGAGCCACACGTTGAAAATAGGTAGTATTTTGGTCTCCCTCCTGCAGCCAGTTGACCATTGACTTCTGCTTAAAGTAAGACTCTTCAATGCTTCTAAGAAAGATCCATTTCAAGTGTAGGTCTCTCTCTTCTAAGAACAGGGCTGGAGAAGGATTTTGTAGAGCAAGAACCTACACACTTTGCAACAAACAGTTCGAATCACTCACTCTCTTTTGTATATCTGAAAAATTGTCCTTATTGATAGTTTTAAGAGCTCCCTTTATAGACTTTAACTTCCAACATAGGACAGTTAGGTTAGAAGCAGAGCTTCCAGCTTGAATCCATTCATCCTCAACTGTTTGGTTAGAAGCAGAGCTTCCGGCTTGAAAACGTGAATAATTGATATACCATTTCATCAGTTCATATGTTTCTATCTATAAATGCAGATAATATAATTTTCATTTTCAACACATTGGTGATGGTTGATATGTCAAATGAATAGTGAAATGTAGAATAGCATATTAACGAAATAACAAAAAATTTGAGCTGAACAAATTTTCTAATACATAACCACGGAATGCTAAAAAACTAATTGTTGTATATTAATGGCATTTTGTTTTTTTTTATGCGGCAAAAACGCTTCTTTATTTATTAACTAAAAACATTGTTTACATCGCACGCTAGCCAATATAGCAAAGAAGAGCTAACAAAAGAAAATAAAAATTCCTAATTCTTCCATTACTTTTCATAAAAAATAACTTTTCATTTCTTTTAGTTATATTTTTAAGATATGCGTTGGGGAAAATAAATTCACTATCTAGTTAATCCTGGTTAATCTTGATTAGTCCCGGTTAGAACATAAGATTTGACGGTACATTGTTTATGCCAGGTCAAATAAGGTGACGACCTGCTATTACCTGACAATACGTCGTCTATGTCATGCAAGACGTGGAAATGACTTGTCATTACCAAATAAGACATTGTTATTACATCGTTACCAAGTTGTTAACACCGTTATGACGTCGCTACCAGGTTAGTTAATTTTTTTGATATAAAATAATACATGGCTATTAAGATAACTTCCTAGAGACTTTGCGATCTCATGTATTATGAGGTTTGTCATTATCTAGACCTCATAGATAAAGGATTCAAGTATATATCAAGAATTCTGATTACTAAGGAGATAGGTTTGCGGATTGATACGTCAAGTCTGATCCTAATCCAAAAAGGGTTTGATCAAGTCCTATAAATAGAAACATATCATAGAGAAGAAGATCATCACACAAACACTCAGAAAACTTGAGAGCTACATCTTCACAGCAACCCAGAGATAGAAATTGAAGATCTAGCCTTTGTTTCTGACGTCCAACGAAGTTTTTTATAATGCTTTAGATACCTAGACGTTGTAATACCATTCGGTTACAAGCCGACTTTGTTGATTAATAAAGATATACTTCTCTTTGTCATTCTGTAGATCTGCTTACTTGCGAACCTGGTTAAAATTTGCCCAAACAGTTTGACGCTAAAAGGAGGGGCAGTTTTAACTACGTGAGATATGACGAACGGAGAGAACAGCGAGTTCCATGCAGGAGGTAACAACCTTTAAGATCCCGCTACTCTACTGGTGGCACTCACCGCCCAGATGAAGCAGAACGAAGAACGATTAGCACTACTCGAGGCGGAGAACGCTTTCTTGAGAGCTGAGAACGCCTCTATGGTCGCCGAAAACAGAGGCACCGAGGTCGACGCTCAAACCCGATCACCTTACGACATAGACCTGGTTTTCAAACGTCTTGCAGACATGGAATCAATGATTAAGCGACTTCCCGAAGTAGCACCACCGATAACAAAGAGCGCTCCTAACTGTTATGTGGATACTCTGTTCACAGACGAGATCGCGCTTGTGGAGATGCCCAAGAAGTTCATGATTCTCTCGATGATGATGTACGACGGGACGACAGATCCTGACAACCACATAGCACAATACAAATAGCGGATGTTCACAATCGCAATTCAAAGAGATTATAGGGAAGCTAGCATGTGGAAGGGATTTGGTTCAAGTCTCACAGGACTAGCCCTCCAGTGGTTTACGAACCTGCCAAACGCGTCGATAGACTCCTTTGCGTCATTAACCGACCGTTTTGTTGAACAATTTGCAAGTAGCAGGAACCTAGAGAAGACAGCCGACGACCTCTATGAGGTGCTACAGAAGAAAGGAGAGTCGCTACGCAGTTATGTAGGACATTTCAACAAGGAAAAAGTATCCATCCCAAGCTGCATCACGTCTACTGCCATCTCAGCGTTTAAACAAGGTCTACTTCCAGATGGTGACCTGTATAAAGAACTAACGAAGTATCAGTGCAAGACTATGGAAGACGTACTCTCTAGAGCATGGGCACAAATCAAGTGGGAAGAAGAATTAGCTCATCGTTACCAACAATCTATGTGGTCATAATCACATATAGAGCGACATGAAATACCCTAAATAACTAAGCAATCCACGAGACATCGCTGTATTTTAAATTTTTTTATTTGAGTGGTTTGCCACATGTCTACAAACAAGCATTACAATAAAAGAGTTTAAACATATGAATCTTACGAGATCCTAAGTATAAGTATTTGAGTAATGGTCACGTCAAAATTGTTCAGGAGCAATACCTCCTTAGACAAGGCTTTGACCATATCCATTTATAAAAAACAAAAGGCAATGCCTTAATCTACAATGACCAAGGTTAATGTCCATTCGAATGGGGGCAACACTTCCCAAAAGCATGACAAGAAGCAACCATGGGTTATGCCGTTAGCAAACTTGACTGCCATAACCGTCATCGCTAATTTAAATATACAACCTCAATAGGTAGTGACGGCAGTCAACACCTGACAAACGAAGAGGTACACCCTCGGCAGATTATGGTGACAGCCAATACCTAATAAATAAGAGGTACATTCTTGGCAGGTTATGGCGATAGCCAATATCTGACAAACCAAGAGGTACTCCTCCGAAGGTTAAGACAAAAGTCAATACCTGATAAAATAAGAGGTACATCCTCAGCAGGTTATGGCGATAGCCAATACCTGACAAACCAAGAGGTACTCCTCCGAAGGTTAAGACAAAAGTCAATACCTGAAAAACGAGGAGGTACGTCCTCATGAGATTTTGACGACAGTCATTACCGTGACAAACGTCAAAACCTTACAAACGAAGAGGTACGTCCTCAGGAGGCTGTAACGAGAATCACTTCCTGGTAAATTTGGAGGTACATCCTCCGGGAGGTTGTGACGAAAGTCATTACCTGACAAATCAAGAGACACTACCTCAACAGGTTCTGTCAATAATAACAACTTGAAAATTCAAGAGGTAAAACCTTCCAAACGAAAAAGTAACAATTGTCATTACCTGACAAGATCAGAAAGGGCTATGCCCAACTGATTGTGATAATCACAACGACTTGATAAATTAAGAGGTAAAACCTCCCCAAAAGTGATCAGAATAATCACTACCAAATGAATCACGAGGTACAACCTCAAAAGCTGTTGACTACGGTCATAACCAAGTAAATAAAGAGGCATAGTCTCAATATGTTAGCCAATGGTCATTACGAGATAAAACTAGAGGTAATACCTCTAAACAATACGACATTACAAAGTAATGGGCAATAACCTTGATGACTGCCAAATCTAGAGCAATGTCAAAGAAAATATATGCCAAGCTTAGTCGATTATAAATATGATCAATAAATGATGTCCCAAAAATACTAATAAAGGTGGTCATCTTCGTAAGGTTTTCAAAACCTCCAAGTCCAAAAAATAGACATACTAGGAAGAACCTACGAGGCCAGTCCTCAACATTGGAACATCACCACAAGAGTTCCGAAAATAAGTCCAAGCGACAAAATGAACTCACAAAAGAAATCAAATGACTAGAACTACTACTTGGTAGAGACAGAGGTAAAGTCTATGAAAGCCTCTAGAAAAACAGGTGGAACCTCACCATTGCGCTTGACCCATGCAATCTATGCCTCCTTGAACCTCGCCAACGGTAATCGGGAACCTCATCAATGCATTAGAAGAAATAACAAAAGAAATAAAGCGAGAACATCCATGAGATGAACTTGCGACTTGTCAAGTTTAACAGCATGTCGTTGCTCGTCAAAAACTTCCCGATCACAAAGAAATACTTGTTTATTGAGATTAGATAACATAAGGAAGTCGTCGCTAGCAGCTCACATGCCACTACCTGAAGAAGCAAAATACTTTCTCTTCATATACCTGGCAGGTCGGAGACAGCACATCTCTTCTAACGTGACATGTCATCATGTGTACATGACTATGTGCATCTCCAAATCGAGAACTATGGAATTAATATCTTCATATGTGTATAGATATATACCCAAGGCAAAATGAGATGTACGCATACATAACGCAAAAATGCAGCTTAACAAGTCTAGGCGACACGTCGCCGGACAAAAACTACCATAGCAAGCTCTAAATTAACTACTCTTCAAATTCAAAATAAGAAATCAAAGAGTGGGGGCCAAACTGTTGGGGAAAATAAATTTACTATCTGGTTAACCTTGATTAGTCCCGGTTAGAACATAAGACTTGGCGGTACATTGTTTATGCCAGGTCATATAAGGTGACGATCTGGTATTACCTGATAATACGTCGTCTATGTCATGTAAGACGTGGAAATGACTTGTCATTACCAAGTAAGACATTGTTATTACGTCGTTACCAAGTCGTTAACACCGTTATGACGTCGCTACCAGGTTAGTTAATTTCTTTGATATATAATAATACATGGCTATTAAGATAACTTCCCAGAGACTTCGCGATTTCAGGTATTGTGAGGTTTGTCATTATCTAGACCTCATAGATAAAGGATTCAAGTATATATCAAGAATCTCGATTACTAAGAAGATAGGCTTGCGGATTGATACGCCAAGTCCGATCCTAATCCAAAAAGGATTTGATCAAGTCCTATAAATAGAGACATCTCAGAGTGAAGAAAATCATCACACAAACACTCAGAAAACTTGAGAGCTACATCTTCGCAGCATCCCAGAGATAGCAATTGAAGTTCTAACCCTTGTTTCTGACGTCCAACGAAGTTTTTTATAATGCTTTAGATACCTAGACATTATAATACCATTCGGTTACAAGCCGATTTCGTTGATTAATAAAGATATATTTTTTTCGTCATTCCGTAGATCTGCTTACTTGCGAATCTGGTTAAAATTTATAGGAGAATCACTTTCATAAACGTGAAATCATGATTAATGTTGTGAATGCTAAAAAAAATAACATAATTTTCAAAACATAAAAATGTGAATTAGCATCGCTATAAAATCACAATAGATGATTCAAACCGCAATATTCGAGAGCTTCAAGAAGTCTAAAGATACAATTTGCAATGACTTGTATATTCTATAATTTGAGCTTCAAAATCATGTGTACTTGGTGAATAACCAGAAAATAAATAAATTATTCTCAAATCATGTTTTCAGTTGACAAACTGTGAGCTGAGTAAATTGCTTGTTGACAAAAACAAACCAAGCAAATATTTTTGAAATTAAGACATAACATACAAATTATAATATAACGATAGGGTAAAAACAATGTGATTAAACTTACAACAAACCAAATGACCAATGCAACTCCATTTTCCTTTGGAGATATCACCACTAATACATATAAAACTACAAAGAGTTGCATAGTTTCTCAAATATACCAAAAGAGATCTCTAAGGTTAAATTGGTTTCAATGATCGATCATCTGAAGAAAACTTTCGTCAAGACTCGAGCTTTTTTAATTCTCTCAGAAAAACAGGTTTTGGAATTGGCCAAAGGGACAAGAAGCGTATATATGGTTGCTTATACACTCTGTACTTTTCCCGGCATCTCCTTTGCTTTCACGCTCTTCATTTCCTGCATTCGATTCAACAAATAAATGCTAAACACAAGATGTTTTTGAGAAACATATGCAATGAATCAATGGCTAAGGAGAGCAAGTCCAAAACAATTCCATGACTCTTTCAACTACCAATCGCTAATTTTATTGGGTGAAGATAAGCTTCAAATCCAGGGAATGATAGTACATTGCTTTGTTCATTAGCTTAGAAGCAAAACAAGATGTAAAGGGCCAAAAAAAAATTGAAACTAGCTTTGCTTCAAAGCTTACCCAAAATGTACATGAAACATAATGTTATCCAACAAACCTTTTAACAAAAAAACTGATGAATCAAAGCGAACAAAGGAGTCGATATGGATAGAAATTAGTACATAGAAAGATTCAAGAACCGAAAGATCGAGAGATTCAAGAACATATCAAGAATCATAAGGAAAGCTATAAACACAATCTATGAAAGGATTAAGGAACACTTACTGATTCTTTGCCTTCGTAGTACTCGTCCAAAGCCCACTGGTACTTAGATTGGTTTAACCCAAACCATCTCACCAAATGATCATCCACGCTTGAATGTGCTGTTAGTAAAATGGTTACACACAAGAATGTCAAAGTTACAATCTTTACCAAATCACAGAAACAGTATGAAAAATCCACAATTCATGGTACATTAGCAATAATCTCCACCTTAATAATCTACTTTCCAATTACATCACAAAGATAGAATCTTTACATCAATTTGCTTCGCAATCTCAAAACACAAGATCCGAAAATGAGGAAACTTTTCGTCTCAAAATCAGTCAGATTTATCCTGGTTTCTTACCATTTTGAACCTTTGTGACGGCGTTTCTGAAGAACCCCAAAACTGAGCCGTCGTGGTCAGAGGAAGCCACCGATTTAAACTGCTGCGGCGGAGGAAGAACCGGCGGTGGCACAACAGGCTTCTGAGACACGGCGGAGGGAGATTCAGGTGGTTTTGGAGTCGCCGGAGGAGTCATAAAGACAGTGTAAGGCCCGATTTTTCCGATGACAGGCGGAGGTGTTGATGGGTCTTTGTTGATCGGCATCTTGAGATGAAATTGAGAGAAAAAGGAATCTGAGAAAAAGAAAAGGAAGAAGAAGAAGCTTGCTTGTTGTGTTGCAAGTTGCAGTCTTGCAGACAGTGAAAGTGAAGACGGTTTCAGATATAATCTAGAGAGTGAGGTTTTGGTTCGTCTGTGTTTTTTTCAAGTGTAAATGTACTTTACTTTTCACACCCACCAAAGAGTCAAAGACAACTTCATATTTCCATGCTTTCTTCTTCTTCTTTTTTCCTTCGAATCTTTTTTTTTTTTTAATTTTAAATCTCCCAAAAAGAATATTATTATTTGAGCCATGGAGAGACGATATGATAAAAACCAAAAAAGTTTAAGGATGTTTAATCCGAGGATATCTCTAAGAGCAATCTTAAAGTCTTTATTTTTGAGGTTTTATGTTCTCCATGGGCAATTTCAAAATTTTAAATGGGGTTTCATCTTTTTTAGTCCATATAATTATATATTTCATATATGATTTTATTAATTTTTTTATTTATCATTTTAATCCTATTAGTTAAAACGAAAATAAATAAAAATACTCGATTTCAACAGTTTTTTATTATAATGTAACGTTAAAAATATTGTTTATAATATTTCTGTAGTGTATGTTTTATTGTTATTTATAAAAGTTTTATAATTTTAATTAATTGTGATTAATAACGAGGATTATAATGTAAAATACAAAACTTTTTGATGTTGAATTTGAAGTTTTACCATTGGAGAAGAGCATTCTCAAACCTCAAATTTGAGATTTGGTAAACCGAAAAATGAAGTTGCTCTTAGAAATATTGAGTAAAGAATGTTTTTTAATTAGATTTTTTTTCGATTTTCTTATTAACTAAAAATAAAAGAAATATATAATGATTTATAGCAACGTGGAATGAAATCATCGTAAAAGTATATATGTGAAAGCTGTAAAAATATGTGAGATGAAATAATTAAAATATATAACAAACAATCGTTAGTTTTTTTTGTCGGCACACAAAATAGTGGAGAATTGTCTAATGTTTGAATATTCCTTGCAATTTCACAAAATTACGATTGATGAAAAATATTTAGGAATTAAGAAACATTTCACTAATATCTAACGTATCAAATCATAATCAGTGTTTGGTCTGTTGCGAAATTCTATTTCGATTTTCATAGAACATATCATTAGTATAAAATAATTTCTTTTTCACTCTAAAGTAATTTAATACTACTTTTGTCCGAATTTAATATATACTAGATTTAGGACCCGCGTATACGCGAGTTTGTAATAAATATTTATAACCCGTGAAATAAATCAAAAGCGAAAAAGTGAAAATAAAATTAATCACCCACGAAAGAAAATAAAATAAGATTGAGAACGCAGATGCAAAACCACCAAAATAGATTTTTAACAGTTATTTATTTATTTTGAATCTCTTATTTTTTGTTATTTGGTTTACAATTAAATTTTGTTATATGTGTCTATATATTTAGTTGTTCATATTTTTATTTGAATTGAGTGTATTTTTATCATTTAAGTACTCATATTTCTATTGTCATAGGAATTTGTTGTAGTATTTCTATTTGAATTACTTTTACTTTTGTTACCATATTTTATAATTTAATACGCGGGTTTATAATTTAATATTTTATAACCCGTGAAAAAAAAATCAAAAACTAAAAAGTGAAAAAACAAAATTAATTCACTTGTGAAAGTAAATAAAAAATATTTAGAACGCCGACGCGAAATACTGATAGAGAAGTCTAATAGTTATATATTCATTTTGATTCTCTTGTCACATATTTCCAAATAATTATTTTTTTCTATTTTTATTTAAATTATGTTTACTTTTTATTATTTAGCTACTCATATATCTATTTTTTCAAAATCTTGATGAATTAATTCTCATATTTCTATTTGAATTAGAATTACTTTTTTAATCATATAACTTTTTTTTAGAATCGACATATTATATTTTTTCAGATGAGAAACGGATTATAAGTGTTTCATCAATTCATTTTTTATTTCTATAATTTTCACAACATGAAAACTTTCAATATATATTTCTTCTCAAACTTTAATTTTGTAAATTTTACCGTGTCCACATAATAGTAAATCTAAAAAAACTCACAATAAAATGCACATTGCTATTAGGATTTTTAATTCGTTTTGTAATCTGATTCAAAAATATAATGGTATATTAAGTTTTTAAATTAAATAGATTCTTTTAATACATGTCAAAATCTAATTGGTATATTTTTTTTTTTTAAATAAACAACTTTTTATCACGTGTTAAAATCTAAATCTAATTGTAAAAAGGTTTTTTACACGTATCAAAATAACACTAACTTGATACGTGTCACGACAATGTTAATAAGAAATTTAATGATGTCTGGATGTTAAAAAAAAAAGTGAAACAAATTAAACCGAACCAAAAATTGTTCTTGTTTCAGAATAGTGTTTTTAAGTTTTGGTTTTGGCATTCGGTCACCTACAAAAATTTACTACAGAAGAAAAGAATATACAAATCAAATTCGTAATATTGCATATACAAAATACCATTAAAATCAACAGATGAACAAAACATGGACGCATCAAACTCACCATGTACAGTGCAATAAGAACATGTTTTTGAGTTCCCATTTTGATCAAAACATCTAGAAAGCCTTCTCTTCATTACTTGATCAGGTGATTGCAGTAGTAGTAGTAGCTAATAACAGTTCATGGGCTTCACTTAGCATCCACTCTTCTCCGGTTTGGCCACCTAAGACGACCAACCGAGTTCCTCCGACCACACAAGTGGTGTGTCCCCACGCAAACCGTGGTGGACTTCCCTGAACATTCAATATTCTCCATGCCGGTTTCTCCTCCGTTGGATCAAGAAGATAAAGCTGAGAAGCCGAGTCAAGCCCTGCAACAGAACCACCAAAGATCAAGATTCTACCACCGGGAAGGCTAATCGCTACATGATCTAGCCTCGGTGGTGGAGCTGCCATCCCTCCCGGAAGGCTAGATCCATACCCAATCACGGGTCTCCAACATGGTTCATCTTCGCTGAGATCCATTGTGTATACATCGTTAGAGCGGAATCTCAGAGATCCAGATTTCGCAAGACCACCAAACATGAGGATCTTGCGGTCACCATAGACAGTTAGAGTATGTCCAAGGCGAGATGGAGGACTCCATGGAACCGGTATCTCCCTCCAAGTTGGTATATCCATTGACATGTCAAGCAGGAATGTATCGCTGAGTAGAGCTCCTGAATCAGCACAACCACCGGATACAATCAGCTTGGTTCCATCGAGTGTGCATGAGCTGTGCCACGATCTTGGTATTGGAGGGGCCAAACCGGATACTTCTTTCCATGTTGGTGGGTCTGCATCAAGGTCTAATAAGAAAACATCGTTGAGTAATCCGTGGCTCCCGTAACCTCCAAAAACTACTAAACGGGATCCGTTGACACAAGAAAGCGTGTGACCCCAGCGACCCGGAGGAGGAGAGCTAACCAGAACGGATTTCCACTCGGGACTACTCGAGCCTAGGTCCAACACAAATGTATCATTCATCGGTTGCATATTCACACCTTCCCCGCCAAAGATGACAATCTTGTTCCCAACCGCACAAGCGCTAAAATTACATCGGGAAGGCTCAACAGTACCGCCAACCGAAAACTTCCTCCACGCCGTTGCTTCATGAGTGGTAAACTCTCGGGCCAGTCGCACCCAACCGATCCTCTTTGCACCAGGAACACTCTCCAGAACACGTGTTGCCTCGGTCCCCCATGTGTTTTGACAGACCATTCTCCATACATCATCATTTTTTGTCAACTCATTGAGCCGCCGACAGACACAACCAACCGATGCAATATCACGCGGAGTCAACTGTGACAATATCTTGAGAGCTAACACCTCATCGCTCAGCTCAAATATTCCACAGAGTCCACGAGAAACATTACGCTCTCCAATTGGTAAAGCAGATGCAAATGTGCGAGATGTTCTTGGGATTTCTTTTGCAAATAAACCAGGGGATGGGCCGAGATCGATTTTTGCATCTGTGAAGAAGAGAACACCTATGAAATGAGTGATTTCGTCTTCTTCACGGATAGGGACTAGACGCAGCTTGTTCATCAAAGGAGACCCATCTTTCCGGAAGTTCAGCAACTCGCCTTGAAACTCGATGCCATTCTCAAGACATTGTCGCATCTTCGCTACAACTGTAGAATCTACCAATGGATGTCTTCTTTTAGCATATGGTCCTCTACACTGCAAGAACCGGCTGCCAAAAGAAAAAAATATAACAGTAACAAATCAACTCAAATAGGAAACCCTCTTCATAACTTCAACTGAACAGATCAAACTTTATTCATACTCAACATGGAAAACCACTACACAACGCAAGTGAAACGGATTCAACAGAAACTTGTAATAAGACCCCCCAAAAAAACGCATTTCCAATAACATTTTGTGTGTTGAATCAAAGATATTAACACTTGAACAATGCAAGAGAAGAACAAATATCATAAAAACCAAAGCTCTAGACTTTCAAGAACGATTAAGAGATATAAGCAAGCTATCTATTTCGAATTCCTAGACAGAATCAGCGCACAATTAGGGTTACCACAAAAGGGCAAAGATTCGCTGAGTACCAAAATCATCGCACAATTAGGGTTAAAGAAGAAGCAGAAGGAGCATCAAACTCACCAATTTCTACCAATAACTTCCTCAGCTCGATACCCAGTAACAATCTCGAAGACGGTGTTTACATAAATAATAGGTTGGTCAGGCTCAAGAGCATCGCTGACCACGAACCCACACGGCGCCGTTCCAGGAAGACTACTCACCGGAAACGGAATCGGTCCGTTATCTCCGCCGAACCATCCATCCTCCGCCACTTCATCGCCGCCGCTTAGATCGGAATCACTATCCCACTCCATTTGATTTTCCAGCAAAAAAAGCTAAAATTTTGAGACAACCCCAGAAATCGCCTTGAAACCCAGAAGAAGAAGATAGTTTTGGATTTCGATTATGAGGCGAGCAAAGTAGTAAGAGAAAGAGCAAATCTGATATTTGTAGGTAATGGATGTCTCCACCGCCCACTTCTAGAGGAGAGAGGAGAGATTCGGTCGGTCGATGACGATGACGATGACGATGACTCAGGATCTCACTGCCTCCTCTCCTTTTTCATCTTAACCGGTTCCTCAATTTTACATTTCCGGTTCAATTAGCTTTCCGGTTTACAAAAAATATCCTGCTGAGTTAACTTGATAACTTCGGTCACCGCAGGTGATCTTTAGGTTTGGACACTTTTTTTTCTCGTATCACTTCACAAAATGTAGATATGAGTTTCTGTATATAATAGCAAACCCGTTTTTGGAAACTGCTGACGTCATCATTTTTGTATGTGGATAAATAGAGACAATCAGTGAACTCATAGATAAGAATCATGGTGGTCAAATTTTGTCATATTTTCCATCATCTGATTTTATTAGTTTATGTTTTATTTTCTGTAATCCGTTGAAGCAAACACTAACAAAAACGTTGCACTTCTATAATTGTAATATTTTGAAGTGTGAGGTGAAATAAAAGAACATACTTTGAGCATGTTTAAATTTATTGTTTTAAGTATTTGTCGTCAGTTTCGAAAACTTAATCTTGGCATGATCTTCATATCGTGATGAAAGTTTCTCTTTATGTTTGTGCTTTTATGTCATCGTTACTAATTACAAGTTTTGATTATTAATTTATTTCTGCGGGTTGTTGTTTTGTTATGGTCCTAAGTGAAAATTTTGAGTGTCTGCATTTGCTCCATTTGACAAAAAAATATTCACAATTGGAGCTCTCATCATTCCTTTTTTAACATTCACAAAACCTAGAGATAAAACTGTCTATCTTCTTTCTTGAATTGATGTCTTCCTTCGTAAAATGTCTTTTCTTTGGCTATACAGTATAGCCATAGCCTTTTTTTTTTTTTTTTATCATCTCGAATTATATTATTAAAACAATTTGACGGATACAAAACAGAGGGAAAATAGTGATCCTCGGAAAACAAAGCCCAAAAAGAGATTCGAAAGCCCAAACAAAAGAAATTCGAGAACCCAAACAAAGAAAACAATCTAAACGATACGGAAAGATATTAATTTTAAACAAACTCTACCCCGAAAAATCTAACCAGAGGATGATATGAACTTGCATAAACCACCACACGCACCAGCATATAGCAATGAAAACCGCTCGACTCACCTTAAATTTATAAACCACGGCTACCATAACCAGTAGCTTTGGCTAAACCCAGAGACAGTATAGCCATAGCATATACATCTCTTCTTGGGTTTTCTGAATTTCTGATATATTGATTCTCTTACTTTTTAATCATTTTCATTTATTGTTTATGAATTTTTAAGTATATAATGTTTGTATTTTGTTTACAAATTGCAAATCAATACATATTCCTTCACCAACAAGTGCCCATACATCAACATTCCCATTCACAAGTCTACTTTCTTAATGGTACTAATCGAAATACTTTTTTCTTCAAAGTTTAAACAAAGCGTCTTTTCAACAAAAAATAAAGACGACTCCTCAGTCCTCATACTTATAAATTCTAGTTCTAAGATATCTTTACTACTTTCATCCGAGAATGCAGTTTTTATTACTCCAATTAATAAGCATCTCCCTCTCTCTGTATCAATTGTGTTCATTCATTTGGTTCGGTAAACCATCATCCATTTGTCCTTCTGCCTACGACTGGCTCTTGAAATTGCTTTCTCAATTTATTTTACTCTTTTTTTTTTGCATTTGCAAAGATTAAAGGGTCGACTGCTCTGGACCCCCTCAACTTTTCCCGTTCCGACCCAATCCCTCCAAACTTTGGACCTCTTCGGTTTTCCCCCTCATAAAGTACATCTCTTCATAATTCCCTCTAATCTTTTTTAGTTCTACGAAATTTCCAAAATCGTGATTGCGTGTCATTAACCGATAATTAACCGGTAATTGCATTTATCCTAATCGCGTTAAGATTAACCCAAAATCATGTCCAACTTAATTAAAACCCGAATTCGACCCAACTCAAACACTCTAAACGGAATAGAGGATTTCATTTTATACTTAGAAGGTTAAAAATCGTGGTGTTAAAAACAAAGGGGAAAATCGATTTCGGTAAAATTAGGGATTAGGGTTCTTCGTCGTTGGGTGTGCGCAGGTGGGAGTGGTTTTCCGGCTTGATTCTGACGATGATATTCAACAAGATGGAGTAAGTCGGTTATTATATTCCTGTTTTCATCGATTTTGGTTAGCATTTGCTAATCGAATTTGTGTTTTTGTTTCAGTTTGGGGAAGGAAAAGGCGTATGAAATGTGGCTTGAAGAGAGTGATCCGGATGATGTCGACTACAATGCATCTGATGAAGAGGAAGAAGAATCCGACGATGGGTCTGATAGTACAGACGATGCTGAGGAAGAGGAAGAAGGAACAGAGACTGTGGATGAGGACAAGGCTGAAGAAGGTGAAAGAGTGTCACTTGTTTTGGAGGTGTAAGTCGTACCACTCTCACCACACCAACATCTCGTCGGAACCCCATTCGATGATGTTCTTGAAGTCAATCGACTTGAGGCCGAAGAAGAATAACTCCTCCTCTAAGATTTTGCAACTTTCACAATCGAAATCAGAAACAAATTTGATCCCCAAATGCAAAACCTAAGAACCCTAATCAATTTTCCCCAAATCGATTTTGTTTTTACGATTTGAACATGTTAAAAATCAAACCCTCCTTTTCACAGAAGGTTCCAATAAGGGTTATATTATGTTGACTTAATCCAAACGCGATTACGGATAAACACAGGATAAACGCAATTACCGGTTAATTAAAAGAATTCAATGGTTTAATCCTATTTTGGAAACTTCGTAGAATTAAAAAAGATTAGGGGGAATTATGAAGAACGGTACTTTCTGAGGGGAAAATTTGAAGAGGTCCAAAGTCTGGGGTGAGGATCGGGTCAGAACGGACAAAGTTGAAAGGATCCAGAGCAGTCGACCCAAAATTGAATTTACCTTATATTTTTGGAATCCTTTTATAAAGACAGACAATTTCACGCGACGCCATGGTCTTTCCCGATGTCACCGACCTTCTATTTGTCGTTGCCGCGCTATCACCATAGTCTTCGATCGATCTCATTTCGGTAAGTCATCCTAATTTGGTCTCTTAGATTATTATTTTATTATAATAGTTTATGTATATGCTTGAAGGCACCAATGACTTCATCTTTTTCTACATAGACGAGTATACCGTTAAAATACCAGTATCAATTCTCATGATACGTTTTCTAGACTATGGAGTTTCAGTAGTTTCATCACTAATTTCCTCTCTACTTGATGATTTCCCACAAAATCGAAGAGAAAGGCTGCATCGGTCTCGTATGGTAGTAAATGTTGTTTCTCTTCACCAAACGAGTCTTTTGTTGTAAGGATGCATGATACATCGATTCTCTTTATTGTGGTGGATTTTAATTATGCCCTATAGTTATAGTTTTCAGTATCAATTTTTTCACAAATCCCTCATGAATTTTAATTTCCATATACGCAGATTCTTATTACTTTAGTTTTGCTATTTGAAGCATTTGTTATTATTCGTTTTTGTTTGTTTGCTTCAAATATTTATTAACTTTATAACATGTTTTAATTTGAAACATGTTTAGATGAAGTCGGATGTGTCAAATATACAATTGATTGAACGGCAACCACTTAATAGCGCGATTTCAATGTAAAAAAACCATATTTGATCTTAGATACTTCTATGGTGCATTAATGAAAAGTCGATGGTTAGTCTGGTTTGATCTTAGATAGTTTTATGGGCTCTTGACTTATCATGTTTTGATAAACCTAATCATGGATCTCTAAATAAGGAGAACATAAGAAGTGATAGAGGACTTTCATCTGAGAAAAACGTCCAAATTGGTTGTGTGGTATGTTTTCAAAATTTGTCTCGTCATCTTCTGGGGAATTTTTGGAGCTGGATTGGAAGGGTGTCTTCAATGGACATTATTAAAGGATTTGGAGATTTTGTAGTTCGGTTGGTACATAACATATCTTCCATATAAAGGGAAGATTATAGCTTTAGAGTCAGGATTTGGTACCAATGGTATGGTAAGATTGTGATATGATGTGAAAGGATTATGCAAGAAGAAAGCTCGAAGGGGTTACACATGAGAGAAGAGAGATTAGTATAAATAGAATAAGGAATTGTAGGGAAGGATCAAACATGCATTGAAGATTTGTGAGGGAAATCAGAGAACGTATAAGGCAATAGAGTCTCGTGAGGCACATGACTCTGTTGAGTAAGATAAGAAAGGAGGAACTAGCCTCTGATCTTATCAAATGATTTATGGAGATGATGGGACAGACCCTTTTGAGGAACGAAATATGGAGTTTTATCTCGTATATCCGAGAATTGGCAAGAGAGATATTGTTACAGTGAATCATGTCAATTGAGTTATGGTGTTGTGAAGGATTATTCACAGTAACATATCTATCTAAATTTAGTGTAATGAAGGTAGATGAATTTCTCATGAGTTACGGTGTTGTGAAAGATTATTCACAGTAACATGGAGTTTTATCTTGTGTCTCCTCTTTATTTATTTAGTAAAGAAACTCTGAGCTCTCCAAGTAGTAAAATTTATTTACTTTATTTTCAGTAAATACATGTGATTGGTCATAACACTTTTATACATGAATTATTTATCAATGTTCAAGAGAATATGAATTATTTATCAATGGTCATGAATCTAAAACTTCTCTTACAGTTTAAAAATCAAAATCAGCTAAATATTACTTAATTGTGTAATCCGTTTGCTTAACTTTTGGTTGATTTTTTTTTATATCATTTGCATAGCGAAACAAAACATACGTTGTTAAGAATAGATCATGACCAAAGTTCTCATGGCAAAATTGTTTATGTGCTTTCAATGAGCCAAAAAATAAATTATATGTGGATAAATTTTGAATTCACTAAAAACCGCAAGTTTTTTTCATTTTTAGAAGATAAAAGTAATAAATTTTATTTTTTTGCGCACTATTGCTTTGTTCATAAAGAGATTAATAATATTAATTTTATAAATTTCACTTTTCTGCACGGCAGCGCACATGTTTATTTCTTAATTACCAAAATAATAAAATAGCATTTTCTGCCAAAATAGCAAAATAGTATTTTTCTGCAAAAATTTTTAAAAATTGTGTTTTTTTAATAAAACCGTAAAATAGCATTTTTCAGTAAAATCGGAAAATAACATTTTTCGTATAAACCACAAAATAGCGTTTTCCACCAAACCATAAAATAGTATTTTTTTGCCGAAACCATAAAATAACATTTTTCGCCGAAATCATAAAATAATATTTTCCGCCAAAACCAAAAAATTGTGTTTTTCACCAAAATTGAAAATGGCATTTCTCGCCAAAATCGGCAAATGGCGTTCTCTCGGATAAACCACAAAATAGCATTTTTTCCCCTCTTCTCCATGCCTTTTATTATGATTTCCTATACAACTTGATTGGGTAGTCCTCTATTCTTATGAGTTAATAAAATTGACTTTATATATTGTTTTTTTATGGTTTACATATATTGGATTTTTTAAGTGAAAATGAAATGTAAATTTCAATACAAAAACACCAAATCTACCAAAAAAACCAATATATAATCGATTTAGGATTCTAAATTCTCACGTACTCGTAGAGCTAGCCGTTGGATGGACTGATCATCAAAGCAAGCATCAACGGTCTTAATCTTGTATACAAAATCCATGGCTTCACTATACTTCCCTGCTCTGCAATAACCATCCACAACCATTTTATAAGTCAACTCATTTGGTCTACACTTATTCTTCGCCATACACTCAATCACATCCTCAATCTCTCCAAACATTCCCATCGCCGTGTAACCCGAAACAAATGTGTTGTAAGTGAAAATGCACGGTCTGATTCCGCGCTCTGTCATCTCAGACAGCATCCTAACCGCTTCTTGCATCAACCCTTTTCTGCAGAAACCTTTGATCACCGTGTTGTAAGAGACGAGGTCGGGTCTTAACTGGGACTTGTCTAGACTCTTGAGGATTTCTTCGGCTTTCCAACACTCTCCTCTTCTTACATACATGTCCATGAGGCTGTTGTATGTTACAAGATCCGGGTTTAGCTCGTGCTCGCGGATAGACTGGAGAATTTCGTGTGCTTGATCATACATGTTGTTCCTTGTGTAAATGGAGAGCATCGAGTTGAAAATCACCATGTCGGGTTTGTACCCGTGCTTTTTAAACAATGCGAATGCTCTCTCCATTCCCGGTAGTGCTCGGCATTTGAAGTTTGCGAGAAGCAAAGTTCTCAAAAGCATCCAGCTCGGGAATATCTGGCCCTCGTTTATCTCCTTCTCGATTCTCTCTATCCCTAGAACGTTCCCTCCTTTAGCATAACATTGAAGCATCAAGGAGTAAGATGTTTCGGTTGGTTTGAATCCTTTAGTTTTCATGTCCGAAATCACTTTCTCCCCCGATCTCCAATCCCCTTGTCTAGCCAAGGCATTAAGTAATGCGTTGTAAGTCGTAACACAAGCGTTGAAACCCGCCCTTGTCATCTCACCAAACATTTTCGATGCATCAACCTCTGAACCACATCGTCCGTAAGCACTAATCAACGTGTTGAATGTGTCTCTATCAGGTTCAAATCCGCAGCTCTTCATTTCACGGAACACCCGGTTCACATACTTATCCATGCCCTTATTCCCACACAGAGCAAGCATCGTGTTCCAAGTGACCCGATTTGGGGAACATCCATTAGACTTCATATCACATAACATCTTAATCATATCATTTGTTCTCGACTTTTTCCCCAACATACTAAGCACTGCATTGTAAGTGCAAGTATTCGGAACACAGCCGGCTTCTTTCATACTGTAAAACAGCTTCAAAGCCTCTTCCTCCTTTCCCGACTTTCCATATGCATCTATTACTGTAGTGTAAGTGATTGCGTTCGGCATTACACCCTTTTGTGTCATCATCTCAATGACACTAGCAGCTTCCTTGCTAAAACCAGCTCTAACATAAGCAGCAACAAGCTCATTATATGTCACAGAATCTGCTGGGCACTTGTTTTCCTCCATCTCTTTCAAAATCTTTAATGCTTCTGTATAAACTCCTGCTTTACCAAAAACTTGCAACAAAGCATTGTAAGTTACGGTTCCAGGTTCATAGCCGCCTGACTTAAGTTCAGCGAAAAACTCCTTCGCTTGTCTTAACAAACCTTCCCTTGCACAAGCAGATAGCACAGTGCTACAAGTAAATTCATCAAACTGCAATCCTTTGCTTCTCATTTCGTCTAAAACCACTAGAATTTTGCTCCAAGATCGACCCATTTTCCCGAAAACGTCGAGAATCACATTGTAAGTTACCAAAGTAGGTGAAGGTCCCATCTCTTTCATCCTCTCAAACAAATTGATTGCCCTTTCATACTTCCCTGTCCGTGAATAAGCATATAAGATAGTCGTGTAAGCACGAACATCCAGCAGATATTCTTGTAGAGGAATTTTATCGAGCAACTTAGCTGCAACAGAGTATTGAGATTCTCTACCTAAGATTCTAACTAAGATTTCGATAACCTGATGATCGAGCTTCAAAGCTCCCGAATTCGAAGCTAAAACTAACCATTCAAACAACAAAACTGCTCTTTCCCAGTTTCCCGAATCATCTAAACCCTTGACCAAACTAAACAAATCGGTTCTAAGCAACTCAGATTTCGCGGAATCGAAGAAACTGCTCAATCTAGGTAAAGGCTGTTCCACAATGGAATTAAGCAACACAGCTTCCTTCTTGCAAAGTAGTTTCACAGACCCATCTCCAAATTTCCCTTCTTCGCTTCCAATTTCGATACCCAGAACCGAACTCGAAACGGGTTTCACCGATTTCACCTCGTGTCTCCATTTATGAGTCGATTCCGTCGATACCTCGAGAGAAGGGAAACGAGCGGCGGCGGAGTTAGCATGTCGCGGCGTGGAAGAGAGGTGAACGAGATGGTGGAGAAGCGAATCGAGAGGAAAAGGAGGAGAAGGAGGAGAAGGAGGAGGTAAGTGAAGTGTCGCAGAGCTGAATTTGACAGATTGGTGATTAGAGGATTGAGTTGGTGGTGGAGGTCTCTTGGATTGAATTGGGTATGGAGGTTTGTGAGGGAAGAGTGCACCATCCATTGGAGAGAGACGTTATCCGATTTGAGGATTGAAGAAGGAAGAAGAAGAAGAAGGAAAGATATAAAGTTAGCGCCTTTGGGTTAGAAGTCGGATTTGAATGGCCGTAAAAACTCGTCCCTATCGAAAACAAGATTTGGCCATTACCAACATTTCGTTCCAAACCGTAAACCAGATTTGATCCCTAAACCCGATTGATCCCGAAACCAAACTCGAATCCAAAACTAACCGAATTGTCAATTCTATCCAAAGTTGATTTCTACCCAAAATCTTTTTTTACTCAAATTAGTGAGAAGACACAAAGGGTGTAAGAAGCAAACAAATATCATTCTCAATATATATAAGTAATACATTTTCCATCATTATTTAAGTTCCAGGAACAATTGTTGTCACCTCACATATCATCAAGTAATTTCTAAGAACAACAATTGTTTTAATCTCACATGTAATAAGTAATTTCTAAGAACAACTTTGCAGTCATTTTTTCATGATATTCCTTAATAACTTTCAAACATCATTAAACTTATTGTAATGTCCAAATCGTTTCTCCTGAAAAATGTTTCATTATCATAATACAACTGGCCAAATACGACTATGAATGCGATTTGGAAATATCCAAATACAAACCAAACACGACCACAAAAAGAAATCGTCTCCCATCATACCATCTCCAAACATACCATTTTTATCTTTATCACTAGTCTCTTCGTTCTCCGTTTACTATACCAAATTTTTTTTGTTGATCCCGAATTCATTGATTCCATAATTTTTTTAGGTTTCCTATTTTGCATTTCAATTTTTTCATCTTCAAATATCCGCCACAACACCAAAAAACAACTATTACTATATGACTCTAAACATATTAAAAACATCAAATACGCATATCCATACAATTAATAACACAAATTATAATAAATCAAAAGTGTAAAAATCGTGCATCATGCCGAAAATTAATTAATTATAAAATAATCCACCAAATGGATCACACCCACTATATGTATTAAATAGAGGATTTTGACTCCATCTCCAATAACATTTTTCCTCATCATTTCTTCATCCTTTGATCTATTTGTAAAAATTGTCTCATCTCTTGCAGTCAGGTTTTGCATAGGACAACAACTTTCTCTTTTTTCTTATTCGAAGATTTCAGAACATATATGGGTTTCGTAATTTTTGGATATATTCTTCTACCTCAGCAATTTCTTTAAGATCTTTCGAAGGTATTTCAACATCTGCCTCTTTTTTTCTTCCTTGGCCTATAAAGCTGGTCTTTAGAAAGCAGATTCTTTGACTTAGAGTCTGGTAGACTAGAGAAAAGTCATCTAGGCCAATAGGAAGAATACAAAAAAAGAAAAAAAAAATTAAACCTTTAAAAAAACTTTAAACTCAAAAATAAAGGAAAAAAAACCCAGAAAAAATGTCGAACGAAAAACCTTACACTCTAAAGAAAAACCTTCAACTCAAAAAAGATAACCAAAGCTTTTAAAGGAAAAGAATTACATGTGAATGTCGAAAGAAAACCTCTAAATTGACGAGAGATGTGAGCTATTATCGACAAACCAAAAGAATAAGACGGGTCTAGACTTGGGTAAACGGGTCATATCTTTACCGTTTGGGCTTTTGCCCACAAGAGCTTACAAAGAAAAACAGAATTCAGTTTTGAGCTAGTTTTAAGCTCATTCTCTTACCAAAAGGTAATGTATATAAACTGTGAAAGGGGTTGAGAAGAGGAGTAGATGAGAATATTGGCTTATTGTTACAAACCGTATAAACCAAGAAATTAGATTTGAGACCTAAACCCGGTTGATCCCTAACCAAATTTGAATCCAAACTAACCGAATTGTATAGGTGATGCGAAATGATGATAATTGGACCATCAGAAAGATGCCGGTTTAGTAATAAACCGGCTAATTTGACCATCTAAGGCACATAACCGGATGATTTAGCCGTCTGAACCGCCTGACCGATTTGTATATCCGGTTTACATTAAATCACGGCGGCTTTGAACCAATAGAGAAACCAGAGAAGAAGTACACGTCACCATCTTTTTTTCCAAAAACAGAACCATCCCTAAACTAAAACATCGAAACATATTCGGAAAACAAACATCTTTTTTCCCAAAAACAGAACCATCCCTAAACCAAAACATCGAAACATATTCGGAAAACAAATATTTTATTTTGGCCCCATAAGTTTCACTTTATTTAAAATCAGACACCATATTTTTCTTTTTTCTTTTTTCTTTTTTGTTACTAAACGACACAACACGTGACATTTTTTTCTCGTCAGTCAGATTTTTCTTAACTTGAAAACAAGTGGCAAAGCTACACCACACTTTTTGGCTTAAATAAACCTCTTAAAAAGAGATACGTTCTAAGAAATTATAAACTACTTCAAAACTTCCAAGAAAAGGTTACTGTCAAATCTAAATCTAATTTGTATAATTTATGAAAAACACGGAACAGTGACACCAATTTAATCACAGAGGAGGACCGACTCTGCACGATTCCACACTTCTCATGCTGAAATCATTATTTCATCTCATCGGTTCCTCCCAAAGATCATTTCTTTGCCTTTGATTTTTGATTTTTCTCTTGCGAGCTGTCATGGAGTCTCTGCTCTCTAGTTCTTGTCTTGTCTCCGCTGGTAAACTCTTTCTTCAAATCTCGTCTAGATCTATTTCCTTTTCTAGGTTTTGTTTTGTGATTGAGTTTCATACGAAAGTTAGATTTTTTTCTTTTTTGCAACTAAAATTTGAAAAGGTTCGATTTTTATATGAATTGTTGAAATGGGTCTCAAAGGTTTGTTTTTTTTTTTTTTTTTTAATGTGGAGAAGCTTAATTTCCGGGGATTAATTTGAAATTTGTTTTCTCATGCATGCAATTTATCAGCTGGTGGATTTTGTTGGAGGAAGCAGAAACTAAAGCTTCAATCTTTATCAGGTGCGTTTAGGGTTTTAAGGGGTTTTGAAATTTCAAAACTCAGTCTCCTTAATTTCCACTGTTCTAAGCAAACTTCATTACGGAATCTGGTAGATTTCGCTTCTGAATTGCTTATATTCGATCCACATTTTTTTCTACTTTTGGGTTTACGAGACCAATGTATGTTGGAATTTGTTAAGTTGTTGCTGGTTTGAGATTCTGACTATCGAAGCATCTGATGTTGTTTAGCTCTTTACACACTATACCCAATTTGCAGAAATCGGGGTTCTGCGCTGTAATTCGAGTAAAGTTGTTGCAAAACCGAAGTTTAGGAACAATCTTGTTAGGCTTGATGGTCAAGAATCTTCATTTTTGTTGTATCCGAAACATAAGTCGAGATTTCTGGTAAATGCTACTACGGGTCAGCCCGAGGCTTTCGATCCGAAGAGCAAACAGAACTCTTTCAGAGACTCGGTAGATGCGTTTTA
Source organism: Pseudoturritis turrita (assembly GCA_900406555.1). Classification (NCBI taxonomy): domain Eukaryota; kingdom Viridiplantae; phylum Streptophyta; class Magnoliopsida; order Brassicales; family Brassicaceae; genus Pseudoturritis; species Pseudoturritis turrita. The sequence goes on along the minus strand of OVBL01000284.1, from coordinate 1,589,205 downwards.
TAGGTTTTCCAGGCCTCATACGGTTATCGGCACAGTTAAGTTTCTTGATTTATCTGAAATCTTTCGGAGTACAAGAAGATAACATTAGCTCTGTGATTGGATTTCCTTTGCAGGTGCTTAGCATTTTATCTGTATCTTTCTTAGCAGTAGAGAAGATTTCTGATATTTCGCCATTACTTTTCACCGGCATCTTGGAGGTAAATGATATATGATTGAACGAATATATATGCACGCATTTGCAATTTCTTTTATCTATTTGAACAAATTAGGTTTCGTTATCAGGCTGTTGTTGCAGCCCTCATGATGAACATATACATAGTCGGGCTGAATCAGTTGTCTGATGTTGAAATAGACAAGGTAACATTTGTGTCTGTTCTTCATATGATTTCGATAAGACTGATGAGATCAAATCTTCGCTAGTGTGCTTAGATCATACTCTCAATGGGTTTTTGCAGGTTAACAAACCATATCTTCCATTAGCGTCCGGGGAATATTCTGTTAAAACAGGCATTGCGATAGTAGTTTCCTTCTCTGTCATGGTATGCTGCCATTTTAACAAACTTCTAACTTTTAGATGTCTATATGTACATAAGTACTTTAACTTGTTAAAAAACCTTACAGAGTTTCTGGCTCGGGTGGATTGTTGGTTCGTGGCCATTGTTCTGGGCTCTTTTTGTGAGTTTCATGCTCGGCACTGCATATTCTATCAATGTAAGTAAGTTTTTCACCAGTAGGATTTGGCTCAAATCAAATCTCGGTTTCTAGTTCGGGTTAATGAGCTTTTTAGTAACCTTTTCCTATTACAAACAGTTGCCACTTTTAAGGTGGAAAAGATTTGCATTGGTTGCAGCAATGTGTATCCTCGCTGTCCGAGCTATTATTGTTCAAATCGCCTTTTATCTACATATTCAGGTACTTGACCATTTTCCTTATGTTTTGAAGCTTTCCATTAAAATCACTTTTTATGTTACCCAAGCTGTGAAACTTTGTCGCAGACCCATGTGTTTGGAAGGCCAGTCTTGTTTACGAGGCCTCTTATTTTCGCCACTGCGTTCATGAGCTTTTTCTCTGTCGTCATCGCATTGTTTAAGGTAAACAAAGATGGAAAAAGTTAATTGTGTATACTCAAAGTAGAGCATTCTACTCTTATATATGGATGAGAAGTTTTCTATATTTATATGTTGCAGGATATACCTGATATCGAAGGGGATAAGATTTTCGGAATCCGATCATTCTCTGTAACTCTGGGTCAGAAACCGGTAAATTTCGAAACCAAATAATATGTTTGACTCTAGTTTTGAATTAAGATTACATACAAAAAGGAAACTTGTTTTTTCCTTGCAAAATTCAGGTGTTTTGGGCATGTGTTTCACTACTTCAAATGGCTTACGCTGTCGCGATTGTGGTTGGAGGCACGTCTCCTTTCATATGGAGCAAAGTCATCTCGGTAAATATCTTTCTATACCCATCAAACCGCGCTAATTCATCATTTAAGTCATAAAGGTTTTTGTGTTTTGTTCGGTTTCTGTTGATTTTTAGGTTGTGGGTCATGTTATACTTGCAACAACCTTGTGGACTCGAGCTAAGTCCGTTGATCTGAGTAGCAAAACCGAAATAACTTCATGTTATATGTTCATCTGGAAGGTTAGATTGGTTATAAACCGAGTCTTTACCGCCTTTTCTTCTTCTCTCCAATTCGGATTTAAAAGAGTCTTTTAAGTTCATCATATCACCATTTTTACTGATAATTTCTCCATTTCTGTCATCAGCTGTTTTATGCAGAGTACTTGCTGCTACCTTTTTTGAAGTGACATTAGAAGAAGAGGAAGAAGAAGAAGTCATCACTATGTTCTGTTTTTATTAAGACAAGTTCATGAAATTAGGTAGAGATTAGGGTTTTATCCTCAAACATCATCAAACTGCAACTATTTCGAATGAAAAAACAATTTCTGTTAGAGGATTAAAAAAAGGGAAAAAATCCCTTCTTGTGCACCAAGTAAATAAGCGAAGCGTTTTGTGTTTATGTAATGTTGTAGACTACATAATGGGCTAACTTACTGGCCCAATAACATCTAACAACTCGTACACAATTGTGACCTGGTCATGCAATTCTTAAAAATAACATAATAAAAATAAGTTTTGGTTTCACTTAGTTTTTAAAAAAAAAGTACTACAATTTTTTTTTTTTTTCAAAAATACCACAAAAATAACACTAAACTTTAAACCTTCAAAATTAAACCTTAAACCTAAAATACTAAATTCAAACCCCTTAAAATTCAGTGTTAGTTGTATTTTGAAAAAATAAAAAATTTAGTGGTATTTTTGGAAAAAAACCCAATGATGGTATGTTTGGAACAAAAACATATTTTAATGGTATTTTAAGGAATTTCTTTTTATTTATTTCAAAGTTATTAATATTTTATTAAAACAAAATTAATAAGAACAATTCTTTCTTGGGAAATTCTCAAAAATACCACAAAAATAAGTTTTTCTTCCAAATATATCATCACTAGTTTTTTTTCCAAAAATACCACTAAAATTTTTTTTGTTCTAAAAATACCACAAAATTAAATTTAAACTTTAAACCCTAAAAACTAACCATAAACCTAAAATACTAAACCCAAACCCAAAAATTTAAATTATAAGCCCTTAAAAATCATTTTTAGTGTTTGTAGTATTTTTGGAAAAACAAAACTTTTAGTGGTATTTTTGAAAAAAGAACTTGATAATATATTTGAAAAAAAAATATTTTAGTGGTATTTCAAGGAATTCTTCATTTTTATAGGAAAAAGAGCAATTCTTTTTTAGAAAAACAATTTTTTGTATATAATCTAAATTACCTCATGTTTTATAGATTACTAGATTTAGGACCCGCATATATGCGGATTTAAAATTTATTATCTTATAATCTGTGAAAAAATAAAAAAACACGAAAAAATAGAAAACAAAATCAGATCATCCGTAAAAAAAGATTGAGAACTCTAATACAAAACCACTGATTGAAAAATTTAACAGTTATTTATTTATTTTGATTCATTTATTATCGAATTTTCAATTAAATTCTATAACATATTTCAAATAATTAACTTTCCTATTCCCATTTGAATTAGATTTAGTTTTTTACTATTTTGCTATATCTATTTTTCAAAATTTTGATAAATTGATTATCATATTTCTATTTAAACTATTGTTACTCTTTTAATATTCTATAAACCTGTAAAAAAAAACTAAACACGAAAAAATGAAAAATAAAAATCATATCACCCGTAAAAATAAGATTAAAAAAATCGATGCGAAATCACTAATAGAGAAACTTAACAATTAGTTATTTATTTTGATTCTCCTATTTTTTTTATATTATATTATTTTCAATTAAATTTTGTCACATTTTTCAAATAATTAGTTTTTCATATTCCTATTTAAATTAGGTTTACCTTGTATTATGTAGTTACTCATATTTATATATATTTTTCAAAATCTTGATGAATTGATTCTCATATTTCTATTTGAATTAAATTTACTTATTTTTAATCATATTTGACTTTTATTTTTCTTTTCTGAGTCGACATATTATCTTTCTTATGATGAGAGAATTATATGTCTTCTATTATCGGATTTTCAATTAAATTCTATAACATATTTTAAATAATTAGTTTTCCTATTCCCATTTGAATTAGATTTATTTTTTTACTATTTTGCTACTTATATATCTATTTTTTAAAATTTGATGAATTGATTATCATATTTCTATTTGAATTATAGTTACTCTTTTAATATTCTATAAACCGTAGAAAAATTAAACACAAAAAATGGAAAAAAAAAAATCAGATCACCCATAAAAATAAATAAAATAAAATTGAAAAAAATCGATGCGAATCACTAATAGAGAAACCTAATAATTAGTTATTTATTTTGATTCTCCTATTTTTTCTTATATTCTATTATTTTGAATTAAATTTTGTCACATTTTTTCGTATTCCTATTTGAATTAGGTTTACCTTTTATTATGTAGTTACTCATATTTATATATATTTTTCCAAAATCTTGACGAATTGATTCTCATATTTTTATTTGAATTAAATTTACTTATTTTTAATCATATTTGACTTTTATTTTTCTTTTCTGAATTGACATATTATCTTTCTTCTGAGAAACGAATTATATGTCTTTTATTATCGGATTTTCAATTAAATTCTATAACATATTTCAAATAATTAGTTTTCATATTGTCATTTGAATTAGATTTAGTTTTCTACTATTTTGCTACTCATATATCTATTTTTAAAATTTTGATGAATTGATTATCATATTTCTATTTGAACTATTGTTACTCTTTTAATATTCTATAAACCAGAGAAAAAACTAAACACGAAAAAATAGAAAACAAAACCAGATCACCCATAAAAAGAAATAAAATAAGATTGAAAAAAAAATCGATGTGAAATCATTAATAGAGAAACCTAACAATTAGTTATTTATTTTGATTCTCCTATTTTTTTTTATTATATTATTTTCAATTAAATTTTCTCACATTTTTTCAAATAATTAATTTATCATATTTTTATTTGAATTAGGTTTACCTTTTATTATGTAGTTACTCATATTTATATATATTAAAATAATACAAAAACCACTGATTGAGAAATTTAACAGTTATTTATTTATTTTGATTCATTTATTATCAGATTTTCAATTAAATTCTATAACATATTTCAAATAATTAGTTTTCCTATTCCCATTTGAATTAGATTTAGTTTTTACTATTTTGCTATATTTATTTTTCAAATTTTGATGAATTGATTATCATATTTCTATTTAAACTATTGTTACTCTTTTAATATTCTATAAACCTGTAAAAAAAAAACTAAACACGAAAAAATAGAAAACAAAATCAGATCACCCGTAAAAATAAAATGAAATAAGATTGAAAAAATCGATGCGAAATCACTAATAGAGAAACTTAATAATTAGTTATTTATTTTGATTCTCCTATTTTTTTATATTATATTATTTTCAATTAAATTTTGTCACATTTTTCAAATAATTAGTTTTTCATATTCCTATTTGAATTAGGTTTACCTTGTATTATGTAGTTACTCATATTTATATATATTTTTCAAAATCTTGATGAATTGATTCTCATATTTCGATTTGAATTAAATTTACTTATTTTTTAATCATATTTGACTTTTTTTTTTTTTGAATCGACATATTATATTTCTTATGATGAGAGAATTATATGTCTTCTATTATCGAATTTTCAATTAAATTCTATAACATATTTCAAATAATTAGTTTTCATATTGTCATTTGAATTAGATTTAGTTTTCTACTATTTTGCTACTCATATATCTATTTTTTAAATTTTGATGAATTGATTATCATATTTCTATTTGAACTATTGTTACTCTTTTAATATTCTATAAACCGGAGAAAAATTAAACACGAAAAATGGAAAACAAAATCAGATAACCCGTAAAAATAAATAAAATAAAATTGAAAAAATTCTATGTGAAATCACTAATAGAGAAACCTAACAATTAATTATTTATTTTGATTCTCCTATTTTTTCTTATATTCTATTATTTTCAATTAAATTTTGTCACATTTTTCATATTCCTATTTGAATTAGGTTTACATTTTATTATGTAGTTACTCATATTTATATATATTTTTTGAAAATCTTGGCGAATTGATTCTCATATTTCTATTTGAATTAAATTTACTTATTTTTAATCATATTTGACTTTTATTTTTCTTTTCTAAATTGACATATTATCTTTCTTCTGATGAGAAACGAATTATATGTCTTTTATTATCCGATTTTCAATTAAATTATATAAAATATTTCAAATAATTAGTTTTCATATTGCCATTTGAATTAGATTTAGTTTTCTACTATTTTGCTACTCATATATCTATTTTTAAAATTTTGATGAATTGATTATCATATTTCTATTTGAACTATTGTTACTTTTTTAATACAAGCTTTATATAATAAGATTCTATAGAAAAAACTAAACACGAAAAAATAGAAAAAAAATCAGATCACCCATAAAAATAAATAAAATAAGATTGAAAAAATCGATGTGAAATCACTAATAGAGAAACCTAACAATTAGTTATTTATTTTGATTCTCCTATTTTTTTATATTATATTATTTTCAATTAAATTTTCTCACATTTTTTCAAATAATTAATTTTTCATATTCCTATTTGAATTATGTTTACCTTTTATTATGTAGTTACTCATATTTATATATATTAAAATAATATTTGTTTTTATTTGAGTTAGAATAAGATTTGTTTTATAATCTGATAAATACAAATATATAAGGGCTTTTTTGAAATAAGGTTTGTTTGGCATATGGCAAGATATAATTGGAAATAAAAATTTACACTTGTCAAAATCTAATCGATCGGATGTCATATGTCACGATCGTGTTAATTACAACGTTTGACGCATCAAGCTTTATATAATAAGATATTTTGTGAATTTTATAAATGTATTTGTGTGTATATAATTTTTTTTTCTAATAAAAAAAAAAAGTTCATGTGGATAAAATCCATTAAATCCGCAATTCTTTGTTGGATGGTTTGCTTAACCCCGTTTGCACGTTTTGATTTTGACACCTCCATGACGCTATTTGAATAACCAAGCCAGAGTCTGTTTTTTTGAACTCAAGACCAAGCAAGAGACTTTAAATGGTGATATTCATTTGTCTTCTTTTTCAACTGGATCTTTGGCCTATTTCTACAGCTTTTTATGGGATGGTGGAATTGAAACCTCGTGCTAAAAAATTCAGCAAAAGTGGCAACACCATTTGCACTAATAGATGATATATGACCCATAGCAAATATACAGCTTTTTATGGGTTGGTTTGTTGGCGTAAATCACCGTTTTCTCAAACGAATTATGTCTTCAAATTTGAATATGATAAGATTGTAAGAAAAACAATTTATAATTAGTTTTCAGTTGAACTAATTACGCGTGGTTGCATATTAGTGGTGTGGAATAGAAGGTGCCAAACTCAACAAAACATTCGTATATATGTACCAACAATTCAAAATAACAAGTAATATATATATTTCAGATTCAAACTAGTTATACATACCATGAATGGTTAATAAAGATCGAAGTGCTTTTACAAAGGATAAGAAGAAAGCTAGTCCATTGAAAGTTGGAGCAAATGGACAAAAGAATGTTATGATTATTCCTCTCTCATAAACCTTTGAAAGAATATATGCGATTTGTGAGAGAATTTTCATCATGATCAAAAGAAAAAAGAATATAATATTTTTTTTATGTAAAATAAATACAAGAAACTAAAAAAAAAGTTCCGAAAGTGAGAAGTGGGCACAAAAGTGTACATCTTTGGTTACAATCAAAGAATCCAACACAAAATCAAAGTTCTCAAGATGCTCCATATAGCATATAACCTCCTTTTTTTTAAGAGCCAATAATTTCTTATAATTATATAAACATATTATTCCATTTGCTTTTGCTTACAATTTTTTTTCTCCTTTTGGGTCCATTGACACAAAATCTCTTTGAAGCTCCAACATACAATGAGGCTAAGGACTAAAGTAATAAACTTTTTTTTAGCCGAGTCACTTCAATCTATTCCAATCTCAAAATTTTGTTTTAAGCATCAAAGACTCCAAAGTCACTGATTTTGATAATTTATTTACGAAAGATTTAATATCATCTATTTTATCCAAAAAAAAAGAGATTTAATATCATCTTTTTTATGTCTAAAAACTGGTTTGGATGGTTGCTAAACATCCTAACATTTTTCCTTACAATTCATATTAATTTGACAAATATGCATAGTCTGTAGTCTCCATAAACAATGTGATCCCCTAATCAATTCCTGTTTTAAGAGTTAGGATTGTATTGAATAAAATTTTAAAATTTTAATTAACACAACCCACGTTAGCCAGATAGAGCAATATGCTAGATAATCAAATCAGGAAAGGAAAATTTCAAAGAAATTTGTTTAGAAAATATAACAAAAAGAAAAAGAAAAATGGAAGTAGTCTTTACCGTCCTAGAATGTCACCTAAAGATATAAACTTGGCAACAACCGTTTCATTACTCAACAAAACTAAAAATAAAGTATAACACCTTTAATGGTTTTTAACTTTTTATTAACACTTTCACAAATGTATATGTGCCAAGACACACGTCTAAAGAGTTGATGAAGTTGACATAAATTTTATTTTATTTTATTGTATCATTGTCATTTTCATGAGCTTTAGATTAAAATTCTTATTTTATTGACATTCTATTTTTTGATGTTCCATAGCATCCGAGTATTTTTGGACTGAACATTTATTTTCAGCAGAGGGTATTTTCATATACATACGTTGGATAGAATAGAATGTATGTTTCGAACTTGAAAATAATATGGCAGTGAAAAGAAAAAGAAAATAATAATATGGTATAGTGTGGGTAAAGGAATATCTAATTAACGAGAAAATAGACACAAAATCCTTAGATACATCAATATTTGGCTCACATAATCCATCATAATGTATATTCAACTCTCAGTGTGTATATTTTCAATTATTTTGATAGATAATTGGACCCCCAACAAATGAAATAAGACTTTATTTTTTGACAAACATGGGCAAATTATATTTTGATTACAATGAGATGGGAGAAAGTGGTGGGTACATAAACAGATGCACAAGCATGGCCACCTAATAAATAAAAGAAGAATACACATGCATCATCATACCACAATTGAATTACTAATATATAAGTATATTTTTATATAAAAAAAAATTATATATAAAAAGAAGAATATATATATTATAACAAGAATAAAATTAGGTCTAGTGGTGCCAATCTGTATTTTAATTATAGCTGTCCCTTAATATGTGTCTACTGCCCTATGGATATATATATATATACACAACACAAACACACATGTATATATATTATACATAAAAATAAAGCATGTTAGGTCCTTAGCTATATATTTTTATCACCCAAAATATTTCCTTATGCATGAATATTGAATATATACCACATGATCACATGTTTATCTTTGGAAAATTTTACCTGCAAAAACTATAACTTATATATAAATTCTAATGAAGAAAGTTCGCTTTTTTTATTCAAAGTTTTGAATATTTTCATTTATTCTTAGAGCAAGTCCCTCGACCGGTTATCTGTTAGTAGCATTACAATTTTCTGACATTTCGCATACGGCATGTATAATTTGAGGTTACATAATAGTACTGGAGCCCAAACCGAATTTAATTAGGTTCAACTTTGTTTGACCTAATAGAATATAATTTTCAAAACTATTCAATTTGTTTTTTACAACGTAATCGACCTATTTATATTCTCTTAAAAGAACAACAATCAAACTGAAAACTGATTTGAATGTTAAAAGGTTTAAAACTTTTGGAAAGCACTAGGCTATCAATTAATTATGAGGATAAATTGGTGAGTTTATATTTATTTTGAATAAAAAAGAGTGGTACTCTTTTTACAAAATATGCATAAATTGGTGATAATTTTATATTTTAGAGACGACGACAAAGATTCTAACGATTGTTTCTCGGAAATCGAAATTTTTTGAAGTCAGACTCTCAGCCTATTGATGTTGGTAAATGGTAATTAACCAAGTCACCTTACAACAATATTTCATATCGATTCATTGTAATTCAAAATGGTTATATATATCCGAAATTCATTGATCAATAAATTATATCTCCTTCCATTATTATGTAGAACTATGTACATACAATCGACTAAAGTTTGTCCAAACACTTTACATTTTTCTAGTATTTATAAAGATTTTTGCTTGATATATATATATATATTTTTTTGTCGACTTTACAAGGTATTATTAATTATAAAAGGAAGAGACTGTATAATTACTTACACTCTTCGTATATATGTGCAATATATAGTATTTACACGTTGTCAACAACAAAAAAATGGTATTTACACTTCGGAAAAGGTTAGGTACGTAGCTCAAATTAATAGTATTTGGATTATTCAAACTTAATGGTTAATACATGGGTATAAAATTAATGCGATTGAGGAACATCAAATAAGGGTGTTTTTGTTGTCTCAGATTGAATTTGATTTTTATTTTGTTTCTGTTTAAGGAAAAATACAAACCAATAGTTTGTAATTTAGTTTGGCTTATTTCGATTTGGTTAGTTTGGTCTAAATCAAAATTAAACCAAATTACTTTCGGGTTAATCAATTCTACGCTAACCAAGTAATCAACAGTTACTTTTTATGAACGAGTAGAAAGATTCATTGGAAATTTGGATTGTAGCAGAAAGTCTGCGGATGTTACTGTCTTGTTTTCTAATTTTTTAATTTTATTATTGTTACTCTCTTGTTTTTTATGAGAGTTTATTTTTATATTTTGTTTTCGTTGACTTCGAAATAAATAACGAAACATAGAAAGAAAGTAATACCATTCGATCACGTGTTTGATTAAAATTTTGACATGTAATCTTTTTTTATTCAACAATTGACATGTTATCTACCTTAGGAAATGATTTACTATTTCACCAAATACATGTGTTACCAACTAAATAAGAGTTTAATTGATTATTTAATGGGATAATTTTAAATTGATGTATCCATTTTTAAAAACGCTATCATGAATTTTCTATTTTCAAAAATGACATTAATTAAATATAAATTAACTAAATTGTCTTTATTTATTGAAATTAGGATTTTATAAAGATTAGGGTTTTGGGTTTTTAAATCATAAACCCGGATTTTGACCCCTAACAATCTCTTAACCCTAAACTTAAAATAGTTAACCCAAATCTAAATATCATTTAGGATAAATGATATAATTTTAGTAACATTTTTGAAAATATTTTTGAAATTGAACGAATTGATTTTAACATATACAATTTTTTATATATTTAAAACCATATAATTTCTAATATCTATAAACGTACAAAAATGATATGTATTGTGCATAAATATAATAAAAGTGAATATGTTTGATCAAGCATATGTTAATGCCATTAGTTTTGATATTTTTATGTATAAAATTGATCAAAACATATACAAATGTTATTTATTTCAATATCTTTTAAGTGTAAAATTAATCTTCATTATTCGTATAAATTATAGAGCATACGATAAATAAGATAAATTTTAGATTTATTAGACTGAGTTAGTTAGTAGTTAGTCAATGATTAGTCAACAGATTAACAACTTAATCATATGTGTTGTTAAGTGTAAAATTAATCTTCATTATTTCAATATGTGTTATTTCAATATCTTTTAAGTGTAAAATTAATCTTCATTATTTCTCTCTCTCAATAATGAAACGTATAAATATTTGTAAGTGTGACTACATCATAATAAATATATTAGTATATTATACTAATCTAAATACATATATACACAATAGATAATATTGTTATAAATATAATAATAAAAAACTTGTTAATATATCAAAAATTTAAAAATAGATGATATGGTAAATCTAAAATGTTACTTTTAGTCGAGCTTAAATTTGTAAAACATGTATTAATGAGTTTATGTTATAAAATTAATGAAGAGGTTTCCACCATGTCATATAGTTTTAATTAAAATGTTATGAGTTCAAATTCGTTAGTATGCAAATGTGAAGTTGCAAATGACAAAAAAAAATGGATAAAAAAAGTTATGGTGATTTTAGGATCAATCGAAAAATTACAAAATTTTCATTTAGAACAACAACTATTGTTGGAGAACGGTGGGATTTTCACAATTTTGTTGTTATATGATTGTTATGTTTTCTTAGAATACGGAATTTATTATTTTCAATCCATTGAATTTGGACTTTATAATATCTTGCTATTATTTTTCCAAAATGACTTGTAAGAAAATACTCACTAATGAAATACTTTTGCTTTATTCATATGCTCATGTACACAAATACATTCCCATGTAGGTGCACAAGTCATCCTATTATTGGACTCTTATTGTTCTACAATTAAATATTTTCTATATATATGTGCGTGTGTGGCTTACTTATACATGTGCAGAACAAAAAAAAAAATAAGGGTAAACATATCATATGTTATATGGTCTCTTTCATGAAGCCAAAAGATGGGACAAAAGATCTTAGATTTTTCTAATATCTTATGACTAAATTATATGTCTTTCATCTCAATGACTCATCTTCAATTTAGACTTAGTTCTATGTTGCCCCATCTCTCTCTCCTTAGCCAACCTTTACACACACAAACACACATACGAATATATATCAAATGTGTTTTAATTTTTTTATCTTAATATGTCGTTATCTTTATAATCAATTGAACATTCGCCCCAAAAAAAGATATGACAATAAATAACGAAAAAGTTAAAAATGAAAGTACATAAACGGTAAAAGTGGATTTTTTCTTATCTGTTTTTATTTGGTTCGTCCATAAAAATAAAGAATAATTACTAAGATAGACACTTTCTAGCAAAGTATTATCCAATAAAAACACTTTCTGATATTGGGATACTTTGTTCAAGCAAAAATACTTGAGTTTCCATTTATGCCTCTAACCAAGCATCAGAATCGTGGTTAACTCTGACCATGTGATGTGTAAAGGTGAAAAAAATTTTTTATTTGCTTTCTACACCGTCAATACCAAACTGATTTTATCAGATCGTACGGTCCAGATTTTATAGTAGAACTCGACCTCTTATTGGTTATAACTTTTACCATCGTGTGGCTTAGATCTATTGAGGAAAAATAGGTATTTGAAATTGACGATGGAGAATGTGGATAGGGTTTTAATGGTTTTCATGGAGCATACCAAAATTGAGAGGAGAGTTAAAGTTTTCTAGACGGTGGATTTTGGTCTTAAAAACCGTGAATGGAAATTCATTGTTTGGTAGTATCCGAAGAATGGTATTGTTCAGTCTCTGGCGAATGGGATTTCTTAATCGACAAACACCGTCTGTCTCGAATGATGCCATTGAAGAAATGTCTAGTCTTGTCGAAACTATTCGGTCTAAGTGGAGAGAGTTGGAAGGTCAGCTTCAGCTCCTAAATAGACTTAGTTCTACTTTGCCCCATCTCTCTCTCCTTGGCCAACCTTTACACGCACACATACGAATATATATCAAATGTGTTTTAAATTTTTATCTTAATATGTCGTTATCTTTAGAATCAATTGAAGATTCGGCCAAAAAAAAATATGACAATAAATAATGCAAAAGTTAAAAATGAAGATACATAAACGGTAAAAGTGGATTTCTTGTCTTCTTTAATCTTTATTTGGTTCCCCCATAAAAAAAACATTAAGTCAACAAAAGTTTACGGCAAAAAAAAAAAAAAAGTCAACAAAAGTTTGTATCGACATTTCTTACCAAGAAAAAAAGTAAAAAATATTAATTTTCTTGTAAACTTAACCATATGTAATTATTTTCATAATTGAGATGTTCTTGGTTGTATTATAGAAACATGACCGTAATATAAAATATACTTCACTGTTTGATTACATACATAAACGTTACACCACCTAGAATTTACTTAATTTTTTTTTTTTTTTGTTGTTGTCAATTTGATTTTAAATGATTACTAAAAGAAAAGAAAAAAAGTTTGGCTAAAGTGGCTTCACACATCACGAGATTCAGTGGATATAGATTTTTTTATTATAATCACAGAAGCTGTAGTACCACGGATCCACAATAGCTTTTTTCTTCTTCTTTTTCACGTCTGTGATTTTGAAGTAGTGGACCGTACACGTGGCAAGGTTTGATTAGATGTATGTGTCTGTCACCTACGTAAATGACAGATCCTTAAAAGCTTAGTAAAAAAATCATATTCTTCTTCTTCTTCTTCGTAACGAGTAACGGTCCCGTTTAGAGGTGAAGTCTAAACTCTCTGTAGCACAATTTAATGACAATTGACGTCTGTTTCTTACTAACTGTAACGGTCGTTCGATTCTCTAACGGTAAAATAAGGTTTTTTAATTTATCGTTTTACTATATATATTTTTTATTTTTTATAACTGATAAATTTCGAATGACCATTACATGTAATTTAGCCGTTTGTATGGATGTCATCGATGTTGTTGATAATTTTTTTTTTTTTAATTCCGGTTTGAAATGTATGACCGGTGAAAAATTAAATATTATTACAATTTATTATGTATACAGATTTAATGTGAATGAAATCGTTGCGAAAATATATTAAAAAACTAGTCTAAATCCATATGGAGCATCATCAACTATTAAACCACATAAACATTTTAAAACATGTCTACCAAAAGTGACATCTTTGTAAAACATTATAAAACAGATGACATCTTTAGAGTTTAGACTTTTAGTAAATGCATTTATCAAATGACATGAAGACTACTTGCTTATAAAATCACATTCCAAGATAATATTCTCTAAGAAAACTGACTGTATATAGTTCAAAATATAGTGATTTCAATTTTTATTGTTATTACATATTCTGACATTGATTGATTGACATATTTTGAACTTTCTGGATTCATTCTTTTTGTAGCTGTAGATAGTTTCAACCATTTTATTTTTTAATTGAAATTTCTTAAAATAAATTTTGCTGTATAAAAACATTGTTTTTCAACTATTTTCGTACCATATTTACTATTTACTATGTTAGTTTTAAAGTTCAACTTAAACTTACGCATGATAATTGTTTGATACAATTACAATTACCTATGTTATTGTGCATTTATGTATCAATTTTACAAAGATAAAAAAGCAAATTATACATCTAGGAAAACAAATTGATTTTAAAATTTCTGCTCTATTTTATATTTTATTAATTTTGACTAAGGGTAAATTAGATAGTTTCCTATAAAATTACATGAAATACTAAAATGACATTCCTTTTCGAATAAAATTATTTTAAAGCGATATTTATTGTTGATAAGATATATTTGGAGTATTTGTTTACACAAGAACAACAGAGAAATTAATGTCCAAAGTATTTGAATTCAATTAGAATATTTTAAGCAAATAGAATTCTGTTTTACATATATTGAACAGAATTATGTATTTAAAGAACAAATATTTATTAGCAACACGAACTAGAATATATTATATGACTACATATCTGAACTAACATAATGTATGTTTAGTTACACCAACAAAAATATAATATATGAAGACATATTTAAACTATATGACATTACATAGTTATTAAAGCAATGTATTTTTAACTACACCAAAAAAATATAATGTTTGGTGACATGCACAAATAAAAAAAATTATGTTAAAAACTATATTTCTGTTAATTTTGTATAATTTTTGTCTAATCGCGATAAAAATTATTATTTTGTATTAAAATTAAATTAACTAAATTCAAAAACTCGATCAAAATCCAATTTTCTAATCCAACAAAGATCATATGAATAAAACCCAAAAACAAAACCCACATTTAAAATAAACTAATTTTTTAAAATTCAACCAGACTTTACTCCTTCTTATGAATAAGAAAAAATTTTGTATGAAAAATAATGAAACACGAAGAAGAACAAAATATTTTTTAAACCAATATTTAAAAAAAAAACTCAGAACAAACCGGCTAAACCGTGGCCAGACTAGTAGTCTTCTCCATTTTAATTTTAAAAACCGTACTCATATTAAATCGATAAAACCCGTGAACCGGTGGTGGTTGAGCCGGCGAATTGAATGTAATCTAAACTTCAATATTTATGTTTCTATTAAGTGTGTCTTTATTTTCTTTTCTTTTTCATTATTCTTGTCAATTTTATTTTATTTTATCTTCCTTCTGGTGGAAAATACTATATATGTAACAATCAATTTTTTTTTACTTAAAAAGGTTAGATTTGTTAAATTTATATGTCTACTATTTAATCAATCATAATTTTCTTTATATTTATTGGAAAACTAATTTATATTTATAAAAATCAAATTAATATTTATTAATTACCTGGCCCTGGTTTGACAGGTTCGACTAATGACCTTGTCACCCAAAACGCTTATGGTCTACCTTCCAGTTTAGTTTTAACACATTGACTGAAACGAGTTAGCTTTTATTTGGAAGTGGTTTGAAATCAATTACAATATTGCAATTGAAAGTGTTGGGGATAAAATAATCCCCTTTGAGTTGAGTGAATCACCTGATGCCACGTATCACACGGCAAGGTGGGACCCTTAACATTTTTGGTGGAGTATATCCTTCAATAAAAGCCTTAGAGAAGTTTGGGTCTGAGTCTACAAAGGCCCAAACTGACAGGTAAGAAGGACCATGCCCATGTTACACCCCTGGTAGCGTATCCCGCCACCCGGAGTAACTGGGACCCAAAACTAAGCCTTCAGGAGAGCCAGCGCTGAGCATCGTCACCCGGAGACGAAGCACGAAGCCCGAGTTCTCGTATCAAGAACTCAGGCTAGGTATGAAATATCTACTTAAGAATGCCAAGTTTAAATTCTTTCGTGTCTTAATATTTGAATCCTTAGTCAAAGGGTAAAAATACTTTCACCTTATGCGTGCTAGGGTAACAGCAGGTGGTCCACACTTGGAGAACAATTAAAGCACCAAGGAACTGATTCTGAGGGAGCACCCCGGTGCCCTATCCACCGTGTCAGACGCTGCCACCAGGTACGAGGTCAGGTTCAGCGTAGCAGATCCGTATGGTCTGCCAAGTGGCACGAGAAGACAATAAAAGTAGGTGAAAAGCACTCGAGTGCATCGTACCAAGTCAGACCCGGAAGTCCAAACCCAACCCACCTAAAGATGCAGAGCCCGGTATCCGAACCCGGGCAGGTAACGATGTATAAATACTACTCTACTTCCTTCATAAAAAAGATCCATACTTTAGGCTAAAAAAACGTACATAGTGTCCAGTTCTCTCGAGATTAAAGCCCATTTCCCTGAGTTTTAGTGTCTTTCTGGTTGTTTAGGACCACTTTCCCGGATCTTTGCCCGAATCTCTCTTATTCTCCGGCCATCCTTCGGCCGGAACTATTCAAATTTTCTCTTCTTCTTCCTCTGTATCACCTCTAAATTTCTTTCACCAATTCACATATACTTCGCGGATCATCTTTCATTCGGCCCGAAGTTACTCATTTCTTTTTTTTCCATTTTTCGACTATCCTTTTTCTTGCTCCCACGACTCCCCGTGGTCTTTTCTCTTCTTCTTTCATTTGTCTTATTTTCTGACTTGAGCGTCAGAGAGCCGTCGGAAAATACCTTCCAATCGTGTTTTTCGAAGGCCTTCACGTGTTTGTTGATTGCGTAGGAGCGGATCCCCCCAGTGGTTGTTTAAGAAGACTAAAAATCCCCGAAACAATTTGGCCCTAGAAGGAGGGGGCTCAAATACTCTGTCAAAAGAAATTAGTAAACACATGAAGGAGTGACAAGGTACGCCATGGCTCGCGCACAAGAAGACACCGTGCCGCAGGCAACAAGGGACAAAAAATCAAGGCGAGGAATGGACGAGGAATCTCGCCCCCTCAGGAACGATCCTGTAGTACTTCCAACGGTAGTGGAACGAGGCGAACCATCCTTACCACCACGCCCTTAGTACTACTCATAGCTAATGCGAAGCTTAGAAGACAACGAGCAGCTCTGGGAGCGACGACCCTGCTAGAATCCCAGCAGAGGATGCCGTCGAGCCCGGACGTGATTCAACCTACAAGACATATGACTACCGATCCGAACAATGGCGGGTTCATTGGGGGGGGGGGGGGTTCGCGGCCCAATTGCAAACTAGGGCACCTCCGATCCCCCGAGAACCCATACGCATACGACAATCCAAATTCGAGACTGGAGAAGACCGACCAAGATGTCAAACGCGTATGATGTTCAGCATTTGCGGTAACAAAGATCCCGATGAGGCTAATTCTACCCATCAAGGAGGATATAACACGAGGACGTACAGAGCCAGACAACATAGGGGACGCGAAAATAACCTGTCAAAAGAAATTAGTAAACACATGAAGGAGTGACAAGGTACGCCATGGCTCGCGCACAAGAAGACACCGTGCCGCAGGCAACAAGGGACAAAAAATCAAGTCGAGGAACGGACGAGGAATCTCGCCCCCTCAGGAACGATCCTGTAGTACTTCCAACGGTAGTGGAACGAGGCGAACCATCCTTACCACCACGCCCTTAGTACTACTCATAGCTAATGCGAAGCTTAGAAGACAACGAGCAGCTCTGGGAGCGACGACCCTGCTAGAATCCCAGCAGAGGATGCCGTCGAGCCCGGACGTGATTCAACCTACAAGACATATGACTACCGATCCGAACAATGGCGGGTTCATTGGGGGGGGGGGGGGTTCGCGGCCCAATTGCAAACTAGGGCACCTCCGATCCCCCGAGAACCCATACGCATACGGCAATCCAAATTCGAGACTGGAGAAGACCGACCAAGATGTCAAACGCGTATGATGTTCGGCATTTGCGGTAACAAAGATCCCGATGAGGCTAATTCTACCCATCAAGGAGGATATAACACGAGGACGTACAGAGCCAGACAACATAGGGGACGCGAAAATAACCTGAGAGAACAGTTCTTGGAGGAAAGACTCGTTAATCTAGAATGTTTTATAAGTACAATTATAATGCCACAAAAAATAATTTAACTCCCATAGATCATATGCATACGAATACTCCAAAAAAATCACAAATTATGCCAAATCCCTGTTAATCATAAATCATAAAGACATTGATATGTATATAGAGAATTTTTGAAAAATGCCACTTTTGAAATACTTTTTTTTAAATGTCACTATTCTAAAATATTTTCAAAAATATCACTAAAATTATATCATTGATTCAAAATAACCTTTAGATTTGGATTAACTATTTTAGGTTTAGGGTTTTTAGGATTTAGGGTTTTAGGATTTTTAAATCCTAAACTCTAGACCCTAAACCATAATCTCTATAAAATCATAATTTCAATAAATAAGGATAATTTAGTCAAATTACACTTAATGAATGATATTTTTGAAAATAAATAATTTTTGGTAGTATTTTTCAAAATAAATAATTCTTGGTGGTATTTTTTAAAATTGACATACTAAAAATGGCATTTTTAAAAATTGTACCACGTATAAACGTAAAAGAACAGACAAACAAGATGATTTAGAATTAAACTATTACAATTAAGTTCATGTTTACATATAATTTCGCAGTGGCATAATATATATATATATATTTTTTAATCGGCATAATAGTTTTTGCTTACTTTTTGAGAAATACAAACAAAATTGAATAAAACCGTTGGTTTTTGCCAATAACATGTATCCAATGATACAACAACAACAATAACCTTAGTACAAAATTACAAATCATAAAACTATGTTTTGTGGTAAAAAAATTTTTTTTTGGAAAAAACCTAATTCATGAAAATAGAAATAAAATTACGTAGGGGAGGTGTATTATTGGGGGACCCAGCACGATCAAAAGTCAATACCTCCCTCCTTAGCGATATATTTGATGAATAAATAAATGGTAAATAAATAAACTTGAAACAATTTTTCGTGAAATTAAAAATAAAATAATATTCACAACATGTGAATTGTTCCAGCAATTGCTGACCTTGCCATGAGGCACCTTGGAAGAGCCATTGCTTCATTACCATCCTTTAAAGCCATAATTATGAGATTACGATTTTAGGATTACCATTCACATTTTAGTGAATTTAATAATTCATTATAAATGTTTTAATATATAATTAGACCGACGTCATCTAAGTATTTTTTTTCCCCCCAACCCATAATGTCCACATTCTCTGCAATTTAACCTGTCCGTATACTACCTTATATTTATTACATAACATGACATTGAGATTTGAGATAAATATATGTGAAACAAAAATCGAAACATCACTTAAAAAAAACAAAAACTAGTATCATAAAAAAACAAATAAACAAATCTAACAAATCTGTGTATTTTATTATCAAATTATCTTTGTATCTAAATATCAAAGGGAGGAGGGAAGTGGAACTAATTTAACTGATTTGTGTCTAATTGTCTGGATTTTTTTTGGTAATAATAAATACGTATATTATATTTGTATAAAAATAATTTTAATTATAAAACTTGGTGAACTAAAAAATACGTGTACAAAATTATATGCGAACAAGTCTTAGATTCAATAATATCTTAAGCATGACATGACTCTAACAAATTCTGTTTTTTAAAAAATGTATCTTATATAAAAAAACAAGTTAAGATTAGCTTTGCACTACTCTTTGGAACCAAAACCCAATTTTAAGTATTATTCAGTTTTATATTATTACTAGATAAAGAACCGTATATATGCGGATTTGTAATCTAATATTTTATAACATGTAAAAAAGTTAATTAATTAAAAGTAGAAATCAAAATTAAATCAACCGTAAAAATAAATAAAATAAAATTGAGAAAGCTGATGCAAAACCACTAATTCAGAAACTTAACATTTATTTATTTATTTTGATTATTTTATTATTTCATTTTCAATTAAATTTTTACATATTTTCAAATTATTAATTTTTCTATTCTATTTGAATTTATACTATTTTTTAATCCATTTTTTAAATCTTGATGAATTTATTCTCATATTTTAGTTGAATTATTTTGACTTCTTTAATATTTTATAAACTGCACAAAAATGGAAAACAAAATCATATCATCCATAAAAATAAGTAAAATAAGATTGAAAACATCGATGTGAAACCACTCATAGAAAAGCCTATAAATTATTTATTGATTTTGATTCTCCTACTTTTTTTATATTAACTAAATTTTCAATTTTTTTCTTCACATATTTCTAAATTATTAGTTTTTTCTATTTCTATTTAAATTATATTTATTTTTTATCATGTAACTACTCATATATCTTTTTTTAACTCTTGACAAAATCGACGTATTTTTATTTGAATTAGACTTATTCACATTTTTTAATCATATTTGAATTTTTCTTTTTCACTTATAAATCAAGTATTATCTTTATTCCAACGAAAAATGAATTATATGTGTTTCATCAATTGGTTTCTTACTTTTTATAATTTTCACAACATGGGAAACTTTCAAAATAATTTTCTTCTCGTACATCAATTTTACAATATTTAGGATGTCTACGTAGTGGTAAGTCTTTAAAAAAAAAATACAATACAATATACATTTTTTAGTCTGATTTCAAAATATAATGATATTAGATTTTTTTTTAATGGAAAAATTTATTTTGACATGTGGTTAAATATATATGGAAACAAAAAATTTAGAAGAGGTTATTGAAATTTTAAATTGGTTGGTGAAAAGATCGAGAGAGTATAAAATTGTTTAAATAAATGTGAAATATTATAATATTTAAAGTTTTGAGTATGTAAATCTAATTTTATTCAAAAGATTTTTACAAGTGTGTTTAATATTCTAATGAAAAATATGTTTAATTTTTTTTGTCATATCAATTTCTATTTAAAATCAAAATATATGTAAGCGTGTATATATGTAACTTTTTTTTTTATGAATTACTAAAATAAACTAATTGGAAACTGTTGAGATATGTTATTTTTATCGAATAAGAGAATAATCGATATTTTTCAAATAAAAAAAACTGTAATAAAATTTGTGGAAGAGATTATTGAAGTTTGAAATTTCTTGGTGAGAAGATTGAGAGAGCACAAAAACTTGTTATATAAAGATAAAATATTATAATAAAACTAAGTATATTTGAACTCAAAAAATATTTTTACACGTGTATTAAATTAATAACATAATTCATCTTAATAAATGTAAAGAAAAAGAGGGGTAAAAAAAGAATGGTTGTACGAAAAAAATAAAATCGAGACATATAATAAAGTTAATATTTAAAAAAATAGACTATGCTTATCAATTAATTATTTATTAGAAACTAATAAATTTTTAATATATATGTTGATTTTTATAATCTACTTGATAAATACAAATGTATAAGTTTAAAAAAAAAAGATTTGTATCACATGTCAAAATCTAATTGGAAAACAAAATTACATATGTCAAAATCCGATCGATCGGTTAACACGTGACGATCGTGTTAATTACGAAGTTTAACACATCAACTTTATATAATAAGATTTGTATAGAGATTTGGTCAATTTTATATTCACAAAAATATATCAACTTAATTAAGATTGTGCATATTACAATATTAATCAGAAACAGAAATATAGCTTAGATAAATTTTCTTATGATGACTACAATATGTATTTCTTAATCTATACATTGCAATGTTGTCATTTAAATTGTTTTCTGATATGCATATATATCTAGGAAAAATACTAAATAAAAAAATTAAACTTTTTGTGTTAAATTTGGCATCATCCTTAATTAGTGTTAATTTTAGAGATTTCTCTTAAATTTTAAACTTACTCTTTTTAGAAAAATATATTAGTTACCTTTTCGTTAGATTCCAAAGTCAAAATAAGTAATCAATTTTTGTTTAAAATTGCATTTTAATCACAAAAACACAGTATAATATCTGATTCTTGTAAATTAGAAACCATAAATCTAAAGTCAAAATACGTTTTCCAAGTGAGAAGGGACCCATTAAAAAATTGATTAAGAACCATTGATGAACACCAAATCATAATCAACGGTGGAAATAAAATAAAAAATAAATAAATAGAGTCTGGTAAAGGACCCACATAGACCAAAACGGTGAAGACGTTCGTCGTTTTAAGCCGTGTATAAAAAAAGAAGAAGCGTATCTTGTTTGCAACAGAAGCTCGCTTCACCCACTTTTCTCTCTCTCTGTGATTCTGAGTGTTGAAACGACAGAGAGAGACGCCGTTTTGGTTTCTTTTGTGAAGGAAGGAGAGAGAGGGAGATGTCAGGTCTCGAGGATATCAAGAACGAGACTGTTGATCTGGTAAAATCTTATTTTGATTTCTCTAATCTTCTCGTTTTTAATCGATTTTGATCATCACTGTTTTTGGTGTTTTGTGTTTATCATGTGCTCACCAAGTGTTCGATGATTTGCTTGAATGAGAATATTATAGATCTGTTTCGTTTACCCTTTGCATGATTGTTGTTTGCTTCGTCTAAAATCTTTCCCCGATGATTCTTCTTTTTTCTTGGATCGGATACTGAATCTCTAAGCCCTGAAATCACTGATTTTTCTCAGAGCGTTTTTCAATTATATCAGCCTTATTTTCCGGATGATTCTAATTGATATTTTCATGGATTCGATTGAAAACCTCAGTCAAAGATTTTCTACCTTGAAAAATCCTCTTTTTTTTTTGTTTTTCCTGTTTTAATTATTTTGTTAAAGATAAATCGACGATTTCAAGGAAATTAATCAGAAAAAGATTTCAACTTTATAGATAAGACTCTAAAAGTGGAGTTTACTGTTCATCGGAAAAAGTAGATCTACGCAAAACTACACACATGTGAAACGCTGAAAAAATTGAAAGATAAAAGAAAAACAGAGCGTCTTTTTTAGTGGTGGAGCTAAGCTACGTTTCAATAAAGTCTTTTTCCAAATATTAATTGAAAACACATTAAAAAAAGTTTGATTTTGCTTGTGAATTAGTCATCTTTTTCCTCTCCTTTTCTTTTTCTTAAGATAACGTTTTTTGCTGTCAAAGCAATTCTTAGTATTTCTATCTTCCACCCATAAGATTACAAAGAGCTTTGATTATAAAGGAATATATAATTTTTTTTTTTGTTATTGGAGTTGGAATTTGATGTACCTTTCCGTAGTACGTTTGTCATTTAGCAAAACATTATTCAGCGGACGCAAAAAAATCCTCGTAGATTGTAAAAATCCAGTTTTTATTTTTCTTTCTGAAATTTGTTTTTTTGACCGTTATACCCTTAACCGGACCTTGGCTTTCACGCCGGAAAGTAGCCACCTTTCATGGAGGGAATCACGTAGCGCGTGTGTACACGCCCTTAACACGTGCATTGTTGTAGTGGTGGTCCCTGCCTCCTCCACTGCAGTTTTTTTTTTTTTTTTTTAACCTTTCACTGTCACTGCTCGAGTCAACGCCACTCTCCCGAGTCGCTGAGTTAGATCGTTTCCAAATTTGTATGAAATTGAAAAGTTTTGATCTTTATTACCCTTTTGTTGTTTGAAGATGTATGAATGAGTACTATCGTTTGGTTTCTGATCGAAGTTTGGTTGGATTCTCAGGAAAAAATTCCGATTGAGGAAGTTTTCCAGCAGCTAAAATGTACAAGGGAAGGATTGACGACGCAGGAAGGGGAAGACAGGATTCAGATATTTGGCCCCAACAAGCTCGAAGAGAAGAAGGTTTGAGCTTGATATTTAGGAAGCATTGTTGTTTTCTGATATTTAGAAATAAGCTTTGGTTTTGTAAATTTTGGTTGTGAATTGCTGGGAACTCACGAGGTTTGATCTTTCATTTAAAATAATAAACAGGAAAGCAAAATTCTGAAGTTTCTGGGGTTCATGTGGAATCCGCTTTCATGGGTCATGGAAGCTGCGGCTATCATGGCCATTGCTTTGGCCAATGGTGATAATAGACCTCCGGATTGGCAAGATTTTGTGGGTATCATCTGTCTGCTTGTTATCAACTCCACAATCAGTTTCATTGAAGAAAACAATGCCGGAAATGCTGCAGCTGCTCTCATGGCTGGTCTTGCTCCTAAAACCAAGGTAATGTGTTGCAGAATTTGTGACGTTTTTCCAAACTTCTCTAGAGCTTAACCTGTTTGTTTGTTTTCTTGTTGTGATGTTTCTGTTTTTCAGGTTCTTAGGGATGGAAAATGGAGTGAACAAGAAGCTGCTATTCTTGTCCCAGGTGATATTGTAAGCATTAAACTTGGAGACATTATCCCAGCCGATGCCCGTCTTCTTGAAGGTGATCCTTTAAAGGTTGATCAGTCTGCTCTAACTGGAGAGTCCCTTCCTGTGACCAAGCACCCTGGTCAAGAAGTTTTCTCTGGTTCAACTTGTAAACAAGGAGAAATCGAAGCGGTTGTTATAGCTACAGGAGTTCACACCTTTTTTGGTAAAGCTGCTCACCTTGTGGACAGCACTAACCAAGTTGGGCACTTCCAGAAAGTTCTTACATCCATTGGAAACTTCTGTATCTGTTCAATTGCTATTGGTATTGTGATTGAAATAATCGTCATGTACCCTATTCAAAGAAGGAAGTACAGAGATGGAATTGACAATCTCTTGGTCCTCTTGATCGGTGGTATCCCCATTGCTATGCCAACGGTCTTGTCCGTGACTATGGCTATCGGGTCTCACAGGTTGTCTCAGCAAGGTGCCATCACCAAACGTATGACTGCCATAGAAGAAATGGCAGGAATGGATGTCCTGTGCAGTGACAAAACCGGGACACTAACCCTCAATAAATTGAGTGTGGATAAGAACTTGGTTGAGGTTTTCTGCAAAGGCGTGGAGAAAGATCAAGTCCTATTATTTGCAGCCATGGCTTCTAGGGTTGAGAACCAGGATGCTATTGATGCAGCCATGGTTGGAATGCTTGCTGATCCAAAGGAGGTATAACTCTTCTCGGTTTGAATTACTTCTGTAGTTTAGTGAACATTCGAAAAAACAAGTTCTTATGTTTCACTTGGATTTTCGTAGGCCCGGGCTGGAATCAGGGAGGTTCACTTCCTTCCATTCAACCCTGTGGACAAGAGAACTGCTTTGACTTACATAGACTCTGATGGTAACTGGCACAGAGTCAGCAAAGGTGCTCCCGAGCAGGTGATGATTCTTCAACTTTCCCCTGCAGATCTTAGTTTTTTCCTTTATTCGGTTTACTAATTCGGTTCTCCCACACAGATCCTCGACCTTGCCAATGCCAGGCCTGACCTTAGGAAGAAGGTACTCTCTTGTATTGACAAGTACGCGGAGCGCGGTCTTAGGTCATTGGCAGTTGCGCGTCAGGTACTTATTTACTAGTGGTCTTATATTTTCAGACTTCTTTGTCTTTTTTTGCATGGAAATAAATGTTCTTATTCCTTTTAGGTGGTTCCCGAGAAAACAAAAGAAAGCCCAGGTGGACCATGGGAATTTGTTGGCTTGTTGCCTCTTTTCGACCCTCCAAGACATGACAGTGCCGAAACCATTCGTAGGGCTTTGAATCTTGGTGTAAATGTCAAGATGATCACCGGTAACTATACTTATTCATCATTTTATTTTTCATGAAATCCATGGCTATTTAGATGTTTCCCCCTAACTTGCGCTGTATGTTGCCAGGTGATCAACTTGCTATTGGTAAGGAAACTGGTCGCAGGCTTGGAATGGGAACCAATATGTATCCATCTGCGGCTCTTCTCGGTACTGACAAAGACTCGAACATTGCATCCATTCCTGTTGAGGAGTTGATCGAGAAGGCTGATGGGTTTGCTGGCGTCTTTCCAGGTTATAACTTGCTTTCAATCTTAAACCTCATCATATGTTTATTAAAAAGGTTTTGTTATATTGATCCAAGCTTCTTATGTTTCTTATTGCAGAGCACAAATATGAAATTGTGAAAAAGCTGCAAGAGAGGAAGCACATTGTTGGAATGACTGGTGATGGTGTCAATGATGCTCCTGCTTTGAAGAAAGCTGACATTGGTATTGCTGTGGCCGATGCTACAGATGCTGCTCGTGGTGCTTCAGATATTGTTCTCACCGAACCTGGATTGAGTGTTATCATCAGTGCAGTGCTCACTAGCAGAGCTATCTTCCAGAGAATGAAGAACTATACCGTGCGCATTCTTTTAATTTTATTCTTATATTATGCCCACTACTTGTGTTCGTATGCACCAGAAACTAATAACTTTTTTCCTGCTTGTGACAGATTTATGCAGTCTCAATCACAATCCGTATTGTGGTAAGTAGACACCCCATATAGATATGTATCACTTGTTTAGCATGATTTCTCTTTTTTTTTTGTGTGTACTGATCATATTGCGTTGTAACTTTTGCAGTTTGGTTTCATGCTTATTGCTTTGATATGGGAATTTGACTTCTCAGCGTTCATGGTTCTGATTATTGCCATCCTTAATGACGGTGAGCAAATGATTTTACTTTACTATATAGCCTCCTAATACTCTATGTGCCATATCTTATATCTTATGGTATTATGTGTTGCTATCTTTTAGGTACTATCATGACAATCTCAAAGGACAGAGTGAAGCCATCTCCCACACCTGATAGCTGGAAGCTCAAAGAAATTTTCGCCACCGGAATTGTGCTGGGAGGCTACCAAGCCGTTATGAGTGTTATTTTCTTCTGGGCTGCTCACAAGACTGACTTTTTCTCGGTAATCATCATCAGTTTTTTTATTTTTGGGTAAAGGTGCTTCAGGGATAATATAGATATATATTGCCAGGCCATCTGCTCAGACTCTTAAAAAATTATTTCACCTTTGATTTGCAGGACAAGTTTGGTGTTAGGTCAATCAGGGACAATAACGATGAACTAATGGGTGCTGTGTACCTACAAGTTAGTATCATCAGTCAAGCGCTTATCTTCGTCACGAGGTCAAGGAGTTGGTCGTTCGTTGAACGTCCTGGGGCGCTTCTGATGTTTGCATTCGTCGTTGCACAACTGGTAAGAACATCAAATACACATATTTTCAGGAAGTCTATTAGGTACACTTTGAAGAAAACAAACCCGTTGAAATTCATTCACTCTCCCTCCCAAATGCAGGTTGCAAC
Source organism: Pseudoturritis turrita (assembly GCA_900406555.1). Classification (NCBI taxonomy): domain Eukaryota; kingdom Viridiplantae; phylum Streptophyta; class Magnoliopsida; order Brassicales; family Brassicaceae; genus Pseudoturritis; species Pseudoturritis turrita. The sequence continues at coordinate 1,561,619 of OVBL01000284.1, read as the reverse complement.
TTTGATTGCAGTGTATGCCAACTGGACATTTGCAAAGGTGAAGGGTATTGGTTGGGGATGGGCCGGTGTGATATGGGTTTACAGTATTATAACATACTTCCCACAAGACCCTTTGAAGTTTGCCATTCGATACATCTTGAGTGGAAAGGCTTGGGTCAGCTTGTTTGACAACAGGGTACACACAGCTAACTCTCAGCTAACTCTCTATCTACCATTATAGAGACCTCTTTTTCACAGCCTGATGGTAATACATTATTCTAATTGCTTCTGCTGTTACTTTAACAGACCGCTTTCACGACCAAGAAAGATTACGGTATTGGAGAAAGAGAAGCTCAATGGGCACTTGCTCAGAGGACATTGCACGGTCTGCAGCCAAAAGAAGACGTTAACATCTTCCCAGAGAAAGGAAGTTACAGAGAGCTGTCTGAGATCGCCGAGCAAGCTAAGAGAAGGGCCGAGATAGCTAGGTAAGTACTTGATTGAATCGATCTCAACCGAAAATGCAATTTGATTGATTCTGATTGGTGAATGCTTTGATCTTATGTTGTGACAGGCTTAGGGAGCTTCACACATTGAAGGGACATGTGGAATCAGTCGCAAAGCTAAAGGGCTTGGACATTGATACAGCAGGACATCACTACACTGTGTAGTTGCAGTTGCACAACAGAAACATTACCTAAAAACCAACCCATCATGACTCCTTTTTCTTTTTGTCTTCACAAATCTCTCTTTTAAGGTCATTACAGTAGAGGGAAGAGAACTTTGTGTATTGCCATAACTCTTCCAAAAACTCGTTTTTATTGTTAGTCATTGTTCCTAAACTTCTACTCAAGCTTTGCAAAATTTGCCTTTGAAGAAACAAGGCTTTTGCCTTGGTGTTTTGGCGCTTTGGCTACACCCTTTTTTAATGGCCTAATGTGAGCTTATCACTCTTGTTTGTTTGATAAATTTCATATTCAATCTAATATTTGATTTCATTCTAAAATAACATTATTTTAGTTTTAGAAAATATTGACATATAATCAAAATGTCATATCTTGTGTGATAGATTGTGATTGTAGAGAGATTTGGATAAGTAAAGAATGACTTCAAGACACGTGCAAAGATATGGATGATGACTTCAAATCATATCACTTGCTCTTTGTAATCTTGATAGGAACCTCTATTATGTCATTATTCCTCAAATTTTATTTTCACTTTTTTTTTCCCAAAGCCATTTGAATTCATTGAAAAGTTATTGTTAGCTTTTATTTTGCCGACCAACAAAAAAAAAAGCTTTTATTTTACTCGTGTAGTGGTGCACTATAAGATTTACTAGGGATGTTGGTTTTTTCCAATTTTCTTTTATTTGAACAAGAATAACAAAATTCATCAAAAAGTACAAACATTCCAGACAAACTCATCTACTGTGATAATTACGATGATGATGAGTATCTATGCAGCAAAAAAAAATATTATTACTTACAAAAAAGGTTGAAATTCAAATGTCTTGACTCTTGACACACAAATACAACAATGGAAATAATATTATTACGTAAAATCAGTCGGTGTGAAATAACTAGAATATGGTTTATTTTGTATACTCTGGAATATTAACTAAAATAAAATAATGAATTTTCTTTTAAGGAAAAAGAAAAAAGTCAAAACAAAGGATTTGGGTAACACATGCTGTTTTTGGATGCATCACAACAAACAACAACTTCAAATAAAAATGTGTAAACATGAACAAATAAATATATATATATTCTCATTGACCACCATTTCACACTTTATTCACATATTTAACTTAATTACATATTATATTTGGGAATTATAGATATATCATAAGCGAGCTTCTAAGTTTCATATTGAACCAAGATGAATTTATAGATCCTGCCTCGTAATTATATATATCCTTAATTCATTATCATATTTAAAAGAAGAAATAAGACCCCATTAACGTTAAGAAAATACCCATTAAAATATATGTTCTTTACTTGAGAAACAAATTAAAGAAACAAGAAAAGTTTAGCTTTAAGGAAACATATTAATTTTTTCAAAATAATTGATGTTATCCGTAATCATACGTAAGAGAAAAACCCCCATTATAATATAAGTTCCTTCTCTTGAGAATTAAGGTTTTCTTTGTTTGATTTAAGGACAACACATGTGAAACAATTAAATTATATAATATTCAAATTATGAGGTTGCTGCTCGAGACGGTGATGATGTTATTGAGATTTTGAGTTCAGATTATGTTCATTACATGTATTCTTTGACTGTATATTCTTTACCATGTCTTCTTTTTCTAAAAATTGCTTGTTGTTCACCTCAATCTGATTGGCTTCTCTTAAAACTATCAACTGAAATTGTTCCTGGAATTTGCAAAGATTCACCATAGCTAAAAGCTTTTCTATTTTCAAACTAAGCCCAGACTCCAACTAATAAAATTCATTTCTGTAATTGGAACCAGAAATCTTCACTTGTGCGATTAACTCAGATGATTGCATCTTCGAGGATATTACTATAAGCTTTGAGGGTGAGGAGTTATAGAATCCTTTTCTGAGTATCTTTTGATGTTCTCTGCAATTTCAGTTAGTGTTTATGAGTTATGACAAAGTGTGTATGCTTGAACAAATGTAGAATAATGTGATGTTCATTATGTTCTGTGTAATTTATAAGTCAATGAATATTTTTACAAACCCTGCAAATTTGATACATAAAACAATGTACTTGATAGTTGAGAAGAAGAGACGCAACAATAGAAGTGGAGAACAAAAAAAAACAAATGGAAGAACTGAGCAGAATACTTAAAGAAAGTAAACTTGATGATACTCTCTGGAAACCCATCTGGATACGAGTTGCATATGTTCCACAAGATGGAGATGTTATCAGTCCATAGCCACTTAAACAACACAAATTGTCAGTATTTCATGGTCATGTATGTATAGTCCATGATTAGTAGTTATTTCTTGTACATATCAATTCAATGTTTCAGCTATATGGATTCACTAGAATGGTGATTCTTGTAGATTATGATATATTTTGTTGTTTTGCTAGAGAACTTCCAAACTATAAGATAAATTCCTAACTTAAAAGGATTTTCATGGATAGTGTGTATGGACATGTTTTTGTCTATCAATGCATATCGTAATGGACATGTTTATATGGATAACTTGTAATGGATATTATGTCAAAATTTGTTCACAATGATATGTCCATACAAACGTGTCCACGGAGATACATAGTAAACCATAGATAAAAGACAAGCAAGAGTGTTTCAAAGTTAAGATATTGGTCATTCTCTAACTGTCTAACACAAACATAATGTTAAATAAAAACACTAAGAACAAGCACTAGCCAACTCAAAACCAATCCCAACCCGAAACCATGTATGTGGACAAAGTACTATAGACGAGTGTGGATGGACATGATGTCATGGACAGAAATGTTGTCCGTGCATAATTTGTCTATGCCCTACACCTTAAACTCCAACACAAAACCATGTGTTGGACATAGTATCATAGACGGTGTGGGTAGACAGGTTGTCATGGACTAGAAGTCTTGTCCACACGTAATTGTCCATGTCCCAAACCCAAAAACAAAACACATAAAATGGGAGACTAGCATCATTTGCAATCTTAATCATGGGTAAACATGAAAAAAAAAAATCAACAACTAATCCTTTGACCATATATCCATCGGAGAAGATAAGATAACAATGCTTAAATTTCCCACAAAATTTATATTTTTCTCAATAACATTGTATACATAGGCTTCCACAGACTGTGTGATAAAAGTTGTTTTCTCTTCTAACTCAGGAACATCAATGAATCAAACAAATGGCTGAGACTAGGCAATTGACCGAACATACGAGAAAAGATGGATAGCTTTTGTTCTTTCCTCATCTCTAACAACATATAGTTTCTCGTCGTCTCGGAGAAAAAAATCCCGAATATAAGAAGAAGACGATGAAAAACACAACTTTTTAATAGACAAAACAAATAAAGAAAGGTAAAGGAGACTGCTTTAATGAATATGATGCCCATTCTTTCCCTTTCAAAGCGAATTCTCTCATCCAATATGATTCATCCGATTAGCGACGATAGAGCTGTCGAGGAGCATAAGAAACGGTGGCTTTGGCGATTTCGTCGAACCAGTGCATCGTTTTTGACGAGACATGGAAGCGCGTCGATGATTTGGGAATTCTGGTGAAGAGAATGAAATCAGAGCATGAGAAATATGGGAAATTGAAAGTGGATGTCGTGGATGCATTTTTTTACGGCCGATGATAAAGATAGTTGTGATAGATTTGGAGGACACTTAGAAGTATAATAGTTTCTCTTTTTATTGATTAGCATACTAGTACGTGAAATAGGGTTTATAATATTTTTAGAAACTCTCTCTCTCTCTCTCTCTCTCTCTCTCTCTCTCTCTCTCTCTCTCTCTCTCTCTCTCTCTCTCTCTCTCTCTCTCCGCCAATCTTTAGCAGAAAAAATCCTTGATTAATAACCAAATTTCAATATATAGCATGTAGGAGGTTTTGCTAAAAATGACTCAAAATTTCATTTGAAATGCAAATGTACACCCCTTATTTCATATTTGGCAAAAGTAATCTAAAGGGATAGTGAAATTACAACTACACCCCTTATGACCAAACAAAAAAGGGAACACACAATTACTATTTTAACCCTCGAGAAGTCTGCAACGTAATAGAGAAGTCTGCTATGTAGACTTTAGTTAGAAGACGAACTCGTAGACTCTACATGAAGTCTAATCATCACTTTGTAGACTTCAAAAGAAATCTACTCCATAATTACATATAATATTTAAATTTATAAATTAACAAAAAATTAGTTTGTTTAAGAAATTATACTTATAACCAAATTATAAATAATTGTGAAGTATACAAATTAAAATTTCATAGAATCGAATCAAATTAAACCAACAAAGACAAATTAGATTATAAATGAAATACATACTAATAATGAAATGAATGCTAAATAAATACATGGGATACCAAATAGACTTGTCCATAACCATATGTTTAGATATTGATGTGGTCACATGTTGGTAGTTATTGTTGTTTGATATTTATAAGTTTCATGAGTTTATGGTTGTAATGGTTTAGGTTTAGGGATTCGTATTTATGGTTTAGAGTTTAGAGTAAACAACTTTGTAGAGATTACAGTGTAGAGTTTGATTTTTAAAGTTGAGTTAACTATAAGGTGATGTTAAATTTTGAGTTATGTATGTGATTTTGCGTATGTCTCCGAATTACGAGTTAGAAATATGGGTAATGGTTTGAAATTATAAGTTGGAAACATGTTTTTACATTTAGGGTTTATAATTTTTTTAATTTAAAATGTTAAATTTGCATATAAGTGTTAAATTGTGAATATATTAAACGTTTTGAATGTTTGATATAAGTTTTTTTTGTAGAATTTTGAATAATCCATTGAAAATATTTGATTTAGAGTTTCGGATAGCAGACTTCAGATGGAGTCTGTACCAATTTAGAGACTTCATGTGAAGTCTACGTAGCATTTAGGATTTTACGTAGAATTTAGGGTTTAGGAGACTTCAAACGAAGTCTGCTAAACCGAAAATTATTAACCTAAATGTATTTTTAACCTCCTTATATAAAGGAAACTTACTGAAACCCTAATTTTGTATTAAAAAAAAACCTTGACACTTTCTCTCTCTAAAACGGCGTTCGACCCTTCCCCTCTCTCGCCGTTAACCTCCGCTGCCTCTCGATTGTCTCCTTCAAATCTATAGATTGCCACCTTCCTCTTCAATCTTTCGTCTCTATTTAACAACAAAGTGAAATGGCGTATTGGCATCATCCTGGCCAAGCCGTGGACAAAGATAAACTCACTATCGAGGAATGAAACCTCCTCTCTGTCGCCTACAAAAACATCATCGGTACTCGCTGTGCCTCTTAGTGTTTCATCTCCTTCTCTCTCTCTTTCAGATCTGCACACGACCACCGTTCTAAAATAGTTTCCACCTCCGTCGATCTATCGCCGCCGCCTCCACCAAGGTTAGCCATCGTCATCTCTTTCTCTCCTTTTTGTAGTTTGTCTCCTTTTTGTAGGAATTCGTACCGGTTTATAACGATTTATAAATATCAATTTCGAATTCAGTTGCCAGGATTTGTGTAAATGCTGAATTAAATCTAGACTACAGAGTTTTGAATATACCTGGTTATTCTGCAGCAGAAATATGAACTGAAATATATCAAGGTCGCGTAGCATTCCAAATGTCGTGCCTCTATCGGTATCCACACGCACACAAACTAGATCAAGACGGGATGCTAGTGCCGTAGAAATCTGATCTCAATTGTGAAGACAAACTATTTCGTCTTCTTCTATTAGGGTTTTAATCGGCGGCTTAGGATTATGATCATTATCATAACGTCTGGTATATATAGAGTTAATACACATGGTCTAAATGGGCTAAGCCCATCCGTGGCGTGAACAAGCTTGTAGAAGAAGTAATCATAATTACTTTTACTTTACGTGCACTCTTATATACCTTCTATATATATATATATATATATATCTCATATAACATATATTTCCTATTATTATATATTATTTATTTCAAGTGCTAAATACAAATATATATGTATATCACATATAATATATATTGTATTATTATTAAAACCTAATTTATTAGTGATCTAGTTTGCTTAGGTGTGTGACCTTATATGATCGCATAATATTAGTAATGGACTTTCAGGTCCATAAGTTATAAGCGGCTTCTAGCAAAACATTATAACAATATAATATTACACAATTGTCGAACCTTGACATTACAACTTAATCAAGAGTAAAGTAAAAATGATTTCAGGACACAACAATCTCCCATTTGCTTTATGGGTTTTATATATTCAGCTCCGCCGTCGGCCGAGATATTTCTCTGACCTTGAATGATTACTTGTTCAAGTCCAATGTCAGATATCAACGTCATTGGAGAAACCGGTGAAACTCAAAGCAATGTTGAGGGTTTGCAAAATTTAAAATTGGTTCCTTCTGTTTTATTAATTAGATTCTGGTTTTGATGATATTGTTTGTTTTTATCAATTTTTTACAAATGTAATAGGGTTGGATCATCGTTGGGAAATACACAGAATATTTGTAGGCAATACACATAAAATTCATTATTTTTCTTATTCTATCTCGATTTGTCGTACTCTAAACATTTACCTTTCAATAAAATTTATAATACTTGTTGTTTTGCCATATTATAATATCGTTTCCTTCCGCCGTTAGACGAACAAAAATAACCAAATAACGACGAACCCAAAAGATAGTAAAATAGCTCGTTGGTTAACATTTTTTAATCAAAAAAAAAAATTGTTGTACGAAGTTTAGATGTAAAAAAAAAGAGAGAGTCATCAGCTAAAATATTTCATATATATATATCATATGACCATTAATATAGCAAACGTAAACAAACACTTTTTCGTTATATAACTCTAGATGAACCAAATCCAACTTGAAGCTAATATACATATAGTTACCCCAAGACCTTTTATCAAAAACCAAACCAAGACACAAATAGGTTGTTAGAATTTTAGAAATTAGGTCATATGACATATATGAAATAGACATGTAATTGCGAAGCAGACTTCGTAAATGAATGAGTTAAAAGACTAATAAAACAAGAAAATTAAATTCTCCCATAAATATTACATATAAACAAATTAAATTCACACAAAAGCAAAAACATTAGTTAACTCACATGTGGGAACAAGAAAATCTAAAAATTTATTATAAATAGAATATAACTGCATTTTTAATAAAATTTAAAATGCAGACTACAAGCAAAGTCTATAGCGCAAACTACGAACGAAGTCTGCTCTGCGTAGACTTCATCCGAAGTCTAAACAAATGAGCTAAAAGCTAATCAAACAAGAAAATTCATTTATCCCATAAATATAACACATAAACAAGTCAAACTCATATAGAAGCAAAAACATTAGCTAACTCACATTTAGAAACAAGAAAATCTAAAAAAATCATTATAAATAGGATATAAATGCATTTAAATTAAAATACAGACTAGAAACAAAGTCTACGGAGCAGACTTCGGTTGAAGTCTACGGAGTAGAATTCGGTTGAAGTCTACGGAGCAGACTTCGGGTGAAGTCTGTAGAATTTGGGTTACTTTTGCAATTAAGGCATATCACGGAGGAGACTTCACCAGAAGTCTATAGAGTTTGCAGACTTCGGGTGAAGTCTCCTCAGTAAAATGCAGGTTACTTTTACATTTGACCAGAAATTTGACTTTATAAGAGCAGACTTCACCCGAAGTATGCAAAATAAAAAGGTTAGTTTTGCAATTGACCAGAGTTTGACTTTCTAGAGGAGACTTCACCTGAAGTCTGCGGAAATACGCGGAAAACCGTAAAAATATCGCAGACTTCACCTGAAGTCTGCTCCCGAAAAGGAGAGGTTAGATTTGCAATAAACCAAAGTTTGACTTTTTGGAGCAGACTTCGGGTGAAGTCTGCAAATCCTACAGACTTCACCCGAAGTCTACTCTGAAAAGAGAGGTTAGTTTTGTGTTTGACCAAATCTCGAATTAAATAAATAGTAGACTTCACCCGAGTCTACTATTTAATTAAATAAGTTGCAGACTTCACCCGAAGTCTGCGAATTAATGTTTTTCTAGGTCAATTGTTCGAAATTTTGGTCAAATGCAAAACTAAACTCTCCGTACAGAGTAGATTTCACACGAAGTCTGCTATAAAAAGTCAAAGTTTCAGTCAAATACAAAATTGACCTCGATTTTTTACAGAGTAGACTTCACAAGAAGTCTGCACGAATTTTTTTTGTTTCCAAAGGAGAACGCGCAGATTTCAGGTGAAGTCTCCTTCAGATATTTTCAAAAATGGTCAATTGCAAATCTAACCTCTCCGTTGACTAGCAGACTTCATGTGAAGTCTGCTATCGCGAAACACATGAAATTAGCAAAAATCAAGTGATGTTACACTTTTCCGCCGTTCGAGCTCATTTTTTAGCTTCGTTGAGCACCTGCAACTTTCTATTTCATCGATATAAGCATAAATATTGAGCATTTAGAGCTCCAAAATCGGTTGGGGAAGCATTTAGAACTCCAAATTGGTTGTTCATGGTGGTTGAAAAAATTGAAGAAGATGACATTTCGGTAAATAAGTTGATTTATTTGGGTTTTGTGTCTTTTTTATATTTTTGGATTTTAAAAAAAAAATTGTATCATAATGACATTTTCGTGAATAAGTGTGGAGGCTAGATATTTTTTTGTGACAAAGTGGCAAAATATGAAGAGGAGGAAAAAGTAGGTTATGTTTGGGGTTGACCACAAATTTTGGATTATTTGTGAAACAACCCTAGTATGTATGATACTTTTATATAGCGTGTTTCTGAACGTTTGAAATCAATTAGAGAATGTTAATCAAAATCAGAAGCTTACAAATGTTATAAAATGCATGCCATTAGTTTAAATTAACATCAACAATATTCGGTATAGCATCTTGGAAGTAAATTGAGCAAGATTGAGATTATAGAGAAAGGAAGAAGAAAGTGAATAATGTGGGGAAGGAAGAAAAAAACACGTGGAGTCACATGGAAATGCTCTAAATTTGGATGAATCATACCTACCCTAAAAGAGAGGGGGCTTGAGTTCCCTCTTTACCATGTGGCTCCATTGTAAGAATATGAAGACATCAACATTCAAAACCCCACCTCCTATTAATGCCTTCACATGTCTCTCTATCTCTCTCTTATACACATCCACACATAATTGTATAGTTGTATACTGTATGAGTTTGGGTATATATGTATGCATGTGTGCATTGTGTTTGTGTGTCCTTGATTTTACCCATTTGTTCACTCTTTACCTCTACTTTACCCTCCTCATCAATTAGTCTCCTTTTGATCATTCTCTTTTGGTGCACTTGTGATGACTTTGGAATTATTGGTTTCAATATACCCACATCTTATTATTATTTTTTTGCAATTTACAAGTTAACAAAGTAAATTAAACTTAGTTGAAAATCAAAAAGAAAAAGAAAATTGAACTTAGTTGATCTTACTAATGTTACAAAGCTTTGCAACCGTCTATATTGATAGATACCATTTTAAGCAAAATAATAACTTCTATTGTATTTTTACTATTTTGAATTCACCTTATAGATGTATTTTAAGGAATAGTTTGAATGTTGATTTGAGATTTTTTGGCCATTCAAAAAGAAAAGAAGTGCAAAATTAGGTTTATTAAATAATGTGATAAAATTAGTTTTCATACTTTAAAACTTTGTGAATTCTACACAAAATAGATTTAGAATTGATCATTTATTCTTTGAATTTATTAGAATTTTATATATTTTTTAATTGTTTGCCATCTAAATTTATTAGAATTATATATATATGTCTGTAGATCCTTTGCAACATATTTGGTGTGACTGCTGGTGTTAAAAATAGATGAAAATAGCATAATAAAAAATTAATACTCTGAATTTTTATTTTATTGCACCAATCATATTAAAAGAAGTAGAAAAATAATAATTCAGTATGGCTTTGTTGGAAAACGGGGAAAAAGAGTAAAAACAGAGGAATTTTTTTCTCTCCACAAGAATTGTTTTTTATATATAAAAGATTTTTAAATTAAATGTAAAGGTAAAAATTACAGTCATTTGATTTTAAAGTCATATGGTGTGAGATAGTTACTTATGAGAAGACGAAGAATATTATATTAAAGTAAAATCTAAAGAGAAATGAGGAAGATTTGGAAAAAGAAACTCTCTAGAGACTTTAAAAAAAATGGTCTGCAGTTGTCTCGACCACCACGTCTCCGATTACCTCGTCCACTAACCATTGCATCTCTCCATGAAAATTGTTTTTCATTCAAAGATAATTTTTTGTTTTGTTTTGTTTCTACTTGTTATTCTGTTACACAGACCGTGTACACCCATTTTTTTCCTTCAAACCATCTTCACATGGAGTTAATTTCCTCTTTAACCTCACTTTAATTTAATCTATAATTAATATATGTATAATGTAAAAAATTGCCATTGAACTTTAGAAAATGCACTTAAAAATTATTAACATATATAGATACTTATTTGGAATAGTCTTCCATTATAGACATTTTTTGAGTGAATGGACTCTTTTGCACTGTTTGAGAAATTTAAAGGCCAAACTGCCCCTGGATAGGACGAGATTGAAACGTGTCTGTTGGAAGAGTTAGTTAGGTTGATGAGTTGTGAGCCGTTGCCGAGGTGCAGTTGTTACTAATGATTGGTCCAAATTCAGCATATTTAAAAAGCGGGACATTAATGAGGATGGGGAAGGGGGGGGGGGGGAGTGGATCTATGTAATCGTGTGGTGTAGAAGAGACGGTAACTTTTGGTAGGTGAGAATGTGTGGATGGTAATTAAGCGTACAATAAAAAAATATAAATTTATAAAGATGGGGTTTTAAGGTTAATCACCCTGATAATACCACAGATAAAAGTGGATGGCTTAATGAGAGTGACTTCTTTGCTGTCCACAACGTATTGGAAATAATACTTTGGGTGTTCGAGTATGGAGTTGATGGATGAGCATTGCTTTGTAATATGTGGAGATTGGCGTTGTTGTCGTGGTGGAAATTGTAACTTTGTTATAGATAAACAGATGATGGCCAGAGTTGTGTTTGTGAAAAAGGGTATGAAGTTATCAGACATCGGGGTTGCTGTGGCTGTTGAGTTTGGGTTTAGTGGTATATCCGGCGAGACAATTCTTAGTTACTGGCCTGCGCAGGGTAGAGAGACGGTGGTGGGTAATAAAACGCCGCATGTGTTACTGTCAAGCGATGGTTCAATTGGTTATTTATGAGTAGGATGCGGGATAACAAAGCTTTGAATCTGTTCGTTAGCTTCAACATGACGAAAGTGGTTGTAGGAGCCGGTAGCGGTAATGAGAATGGGTTTAAAACTCTAGAGGGGACAAGGAAGAGGCAGATGGACATAAACAAAATGTATGATAGCGTAGAAACAAAGGAAGTTGTCGGTTATATGTCAACATCGGCGTCTAAAACCAAAAGTTGATAGCGAAAATAGTGTTTGGGAGGTTATGGACCTGGGTCAAGTAAGAATGGTAGTGAAAGGGTTGCAACAAGAAAGGCGTGGACCCACGATGAAGTGTGGACTGACGATGAAGAGCTTATATCTGTGATGGAGGAAGTCCAAGCTAAGATGATGAGGGGAGGTAAAGAAAATGTTGGCGTTGACAGTGAGGGTGTAGTGAGTGATGACGACGATGATTGTGATTTGGTGGATAGTAGCGATGCATTTGTGAGGCCAAAAGGGTATGATGAAGAATTTTGGGAACCTTTAATTAACGAGGAGTATGTGGGTTCTAATGCAGTCAAAATAATGTGTAACAACAATGATGCATTCGATCACATGGTAGTTTTGGGAAGAAGACACGGTTGGTGGGAGGCTAAGTGAAAGTGTGGTAAAGAATAAATTGGAATGGACGACTGCCATATATTATATTTTAATTGATGTAACTAAACATATTTATTTGATTTATTAACGATGTGTTTGTTACGTCGGTGAACAAAAAATACTGATTAGAAATATAATGTTTTGAAATACAATAAAAGGAAGAAAGAACAATAATTTATCTATGGAACTTTAATTCAATCTTAAATTGATTGGATCCACAAGTTTATATCGTCGGGTTGGTAGCGTCTCTGCCTCTAAACCATTCCACTCACTTTTTTTTTTGTCGGTCACCATGTTATATTAATAAGAAATTAACCCACTAAGGGGTACAAACATTCCACATGGAAAAACGACAAACCCATTATAGGATAGACAATACACTTCATGAAAGAGGTATTCGAAACTCCTAAAGAGTAGGATTGTTCCCGTTGTACGGGATTACATAATCTGATGTCGTCCCAATCACCAGATTTGGAGAAACCCAATACATCCAATGTATTCGGTAATAACTGATTCGAGATATTACCATGGAAGATGTATCCTAGTGAGTAGTTTCCGATTAATACAACACCTGCAGATATAGTCATAAAAACTAATACACAGAAATAGACAAATATTAAAATATATACACACAACAAAAGAAACGATCGGCATAATAAGCTAATAACAACTCCATGGCCAAGGCCCAAATTCATCAACATGACGTTCATAAAGCCCATGTCATTGGTGAGGCCCAAATCCATGAACATGATTCCTCTCCTTCTTTGACCAAAGACCGATCGTGACGTCATGGCTAGACAAAGGAGCTTCCGATCGCTTAGCCGGAGAAAACTTCCCGTCAGCAGCCCAGAAAACTTCTCCAACCCACTTAGCGAAGAAGCTTTGCTTAACCATTCCACTCACTAACCGATCAAATTTCAAACATATCAACAAAAATAATTAGACAAAAGTGGATATTAAAAAAGAAGGCAGCCAATGTTCATTGTCCACATTAGTGGAAATAAACAATACCATTTTTTTTTGTCACAATACCTATACTCTTTAATTATTAACTCTTGATTTTTTCTAACAGTTCTCGTTTGTTTTTGTTCTTTTTATGGATTCACTTCTTAATTTTCCCAGATTTTTCTAAATTACGACTTATCAATATAATTGAGTGTAATCTATACAGAGAGACAAATTAAAATTGCTTTGCTTTATTTAGTTGAATTTTCCAACTGTTTAAAAGAAATTATTAGAGTTTTTGTTTTGCTTTGTTAAAGTAGAAAACAACAACTCTACTTATACTTTTTTTTCTTGTAAAAAAAATATAGTTGTTGTTTCTAATTTTAGTTCTGCTCTAAATTAATGTTTCATTTTTTTTTAAACCATCTCAAATTCTTATAAGTAAAATTACAATGTCACAAAAAAATGATTTAAATCCCATAGATCATATACATACGAATATTCAAAAAAATTCACAAATTATACCAAATCCTTGTTACTCATAAATCATAAAGACATTGATATGTATAAACGTAAAGGAACAGACAAACATGATGATTTAGAATTAAACTATTACAATTAAGTTCATGTTTACCGTGTATATATAATTTGGCAGTGGCATAAATTTTTTTTTTCCCTATCAACCGGTATAATAATTTTTGCTTATTTTTTTAGAAATACAAAATTGAATAAAACCGTTGGTTTTTGCCAATAACATGTATTCAATGATAATACAACAATAACAATAACCTTAGTACAAAATTACAAATCATTAAATTATATGCCGTGCTAAAAAATAAAAAAATGGAAAAAACCCTAATTCATAAAAATAGAAATAAAATTACGAGGGGAGGTGTCTTATTGGGGGGGACCAGCACGATCAAAAGTCAATACTCAATGCCTCCCTCCTTAGCGAAATATTTAATGAATCAATAAATTAAATAAATAAACTTGAAACAATTTTTCGTGAAATTAAAAATAAAATAATATTCACAACATCTGAATCGTTCCAGCAATTGCCATGGGGCACCTTGGAAGAGCCATTGCTTCATTACCATCCTTTAAAGCCATAAATAATTATGAGATTACCATTTTAGGATTACTATTCACATTTGAGAATTTTTTAAAAATACAATTTTTGAAATACATCTTTTTAAAAATGTTATTTTTTAAAAAATTTTAAAAAATTACTCCTAAAATTATATTATTTATTCAAAATATCATTTATGTTTGGGTTAACTATTTTATGTTAGGGTTTAGTTTTTAGACGGGTTTATTGGTTCATGGATTTTAATGGATTTGGAAATCCATGAGTATTTGGAAATCCATATAGAATTTTTTGATTTCAAAATCAATAAATTGAATTTAAAAACCAAATAAGATGGATTTAAAAATCAAGTAAAGTGGATTTAAGAATCTAATAAAAGTGATTTGAAACCAAATAACCTGTATTTAGAAATCAAACAAATATATTATAAAATCAATAAAACTGGCTTATACTAAAATATTGGATATAAAAAATTATATAAACAATAATTTTTTTTTCCGAAACTTACAGATTGCTCTTCGATAATTTATTAATTTTATTCGATTAAAAGTCAATTTGTAACTTATGAATATAGTAAAGGTAGACACATGAACAAAAAAATTGATTATTATACAATAGAAAATAAAATATTAAATTTTACTATACGTTGGAATGATGAATTGTGGATATGTGGGGATGATATGAGAAATAGATGATATGTGTTTGGAAAAAGGATGAGTCCAATAGTTTGTTTTGTCAAATCAAATTCAAAATAACAAGGTTTGGCTAAAGATTTCAACCTTTGTATTTTTAACATAAAATCACTCTCAAATCCATTAAAATCAATTTTGAAATCAAATCCATGTTTAACTCCTTGATATTGAATAACACTTGATTTTAATTTGTATTTAAAAATCACAGATTGAATAACACTTGATTTTAATAAAAATTTGAAAATCACAGATTGAATAACACATGATTTTAATAAAAATTTGAAAATCAATGATTGGATAACATAGAACTTTACTTGGATTTCCAAATCCATTAAAATATATGAACCAATAAACCTCCCCTTAGGGTTTAGAGTTTGTTAGGAGTCAAAACCGTTTTATATTCCCATTACATACACTTTAGAGTGCAATGAAGACCTCTTAGAGTATCTCCATTGGTGTTAACATAATGCGAAGAAACCTCGCAAAAGTTTAGCAGAGATTTACATTTAAATAGCTCGCGTTTAAAATACCTGTAAATCTTTGCGTTTAAATCAATAGCGAGGAGAACGGGATAAGAAACTAGAACCCCAAAAATGCATAACAATTTCTTTATTTTAACATTAACATTTATGTTATCACCAAAGAAGATATGAAAGTCTGAAATTTGATATTACAAGCTGGAACGAGGCCAACCAAACAAACTTAAATCCTATCAATATCATCGTCCTCAAACTCAATGTAATCATCTTCTGCATTATCGCCATCTTCATCAAGATCACTAACAATGTGATAAGCTTTCCTCAAACTCTCAGTTTCTCTTTTTCTTCCTGTAGTAACTCTTCCAGGGCATATCATTAACCCCCCCTCCCCCCAGAACCAAGCTTGCCCTCAAGCTGAAATTGTGCAGCTATTTCCTTGACGAGTTCCCAAGTCTGGTCATGAGCAGGAAGGCCTCTCCACTTTACCAACACTTCCAAATCACCCTCCGCATTGTATCTTGTGTTAGTGATGTCCTCCGGTTCTATCACATTATCTTCTTGTGTTTCAATAGCTTTGGGAAGTGGTAGAACTTCATGATGAGTTCCCAAAACATGTTAGAGTTGAGAGATGTGAAAAACCAGATGGATTTTAGACTCCAATGGCAAACGCAACCTATAAGCAGCTTGACCAATCTTCTCCAATACCTCAAAAGATCCATAATATTTGGCTGATAGTTTCTGAAACAGTCTCCTTGAAACCGATTGTTGTCGATAAGGTCGTAACTTGAGAAAAACCTTGGAACCTACTTCCAACTGTAAATTTTTTCTTTGTTTATCCGCATTGTTTTTCATTAGTTGTTGAGCCCTTCCCAATTGTTCCTTTATCAGTTTCAACATCTCATCTCTCTGCTTCAACATAGACTCCAATTCGAAATTGGGAGTAGAGCCTCTTTGAAACTGCATTATTTGTGGAGGATCTCTACCATAGACTGTTTTGAAAGGAGTAGCTTTGAGAGATGTATGGTATGCTGTATTATACCATAATTCAGCCAAGTGTAGGTATTGTGCCCACTTCTTAGGTTGTGATGAGGCAAAGCACCGTAAGAATGTTTCTAAGCACTGATTGACAACCTCGGTTTGTCCATCCGTTTGTGGAGGAAAAGCTGTACTGAACAACAATCTTGTTCCAGCCAACCTAAAGCATTCTCTCCAAAATTTACTTAAAAATACTTTGTCTCGATCTGAAACTATGGATCCTGGATATCCATGCAATTTTATCACCTCCTTGATAAACTTTGCTGCTACATCTGTTGCTGTAAACGGGTGTCTCATACCCACAAAATGAGCATATTTGCTTAGTCTATCCACCACTACCATGATCACATTGATTCCCTGGGACATTGGCAATCCCTCAATAAAATCCATTGAGATATCTTCTCAAATCTGCTGAGGAATAAGTAGAGGTTGCAGCAGTCCAGCAGGAGACAAAGTTGAATATTTGTGTGTCTGGAAAATCCGACAATGTGACACATACTTCTGAACATCTTCCCTCATTTTGTCCCATTGGAATTGAGACTGGATTCTTTTAACTGTTTTTAACACTCCGGAATGACCCCCTTGTAAGCCATCATGGAACTCTTGAAGAATCAGAGGAATGAATTTCGAGTTTCTTGATAACACCAACCTCTGTTTATAGAACAGCCTGCCTTCTTTGATTGTATACGATTTATTGGTTATTTGTCCTCCTCGGATCTGATTAATCAATGTCTGCATCTGATCATCTTCCTCCAATTCCTTATAAAAGTCTTGTAACTGTATCGAATTAGGTGTAGTTAAAACCAACAGGAGAGAGGTTGTATTGGCTTCTGGACTCTTCTCAATCCTTGATAGACCGTCTGCAGCTTTATTTTCTACTCCTGGGTTATAGTTGATGTCAAAATCATACCCCAACAATTTGATCAACCACTTCTGATACTCTAAGGAGACCTCTTTCTGCTTCAATAAGAACTTCAAGCTTTTCTGATCTGTTTTCACCAAAAACTTCTTCTCCATTAAGTAGTGTCTCCATTTCTGAATAGCCATCACTATGGCCATGAGTTCTCTTTCGTATATGGGCTTCAACTGTTCCCTTTCTGGCAACCCGTAGCTAAAGTAGGCGATTGGGTTATGTTTTTGCATCAAAACCGCTCCCAACCCAAAGCCTGAGGCATCTGCTTCTACCACAAACTTCTCTGAAAAATTAGGTAGTGCAAGAACAGGTGCAGAACTCATTGCTTCCTTCAATTTGTCAAAAGCTAGCTGTGCTCTGGGTCCCCACTCAAACTGATCTTTCTTTAGTAACTCAGTAAGTGGTTTAGCTATAGAACCATACCCTCTAACAAATCTTCGATAGTAACCTGTTAATCCCAAAAAACCTCTAACTCTTTTGACATTTTTAGGTACATGCCACTTCACCATTGCTTCTATTTTACTGGGATCCGTTAATACGCCTTGATCTGAGATGATATGACCCAAATATTCAACCTGAGGTTGAGCAAATAGGCAATTCTTCTTGTTAGCATAGAGCTGAAACTTCACAAAAATCTTCAACACTATCCTCAAATGCTCACAGTGGTCTTGTAATGAAGAGCTGTATATTAGGATGCCATCAAAGAAGACCAATATAAACTTCCTCAGATATGGTCTAAACAGCTCGTTCATTAAAGCCTGAAATGTTGATGGAGCATTGGTTAAACCAGACGGCATAACCAAGAACTCATATAACCCATCATGTGTTCTAAATGCAGTTTTCTCCACATCTTTCTCCTCCATTCTGATTTGACGATAACCATAACGTAAATCCAGTTTAGAGAATATCTTTGACCCATGCAACTCATCCAACAACTGATCTATAACTGGAATTAGAAATTTATCTGGTATTGTAGCCCTATTCACAGACCTATAATCCACACAAAACCTCCAACTATTGTCTTTCTTCTTCACCAACAGAACTGGACAAGAAAAAGGGCTATGGTTTGGTCTAATTACACCCGAATCCAGCATCTGTTTCACCATTTTCTCCATTTCTTCTTTGTGGCAGTGAGGGTATCGATATGGTCTTACTAATATTGGACCAGCTCCTGCTATTAGTTTAATAGCATGTTCTCTCCCTCTCAATGTTGGTAAAGTCGTAGGTTCAGCAAAGACTTGAGCAAATTCTTCCAACAATCTTGTAACCTGGTGTGGTATAAAACTGTGTTGTATTCCCTTCTTGTTGTCATTAGTCACTGATGTAGATAATGTTTTTAGAGATACCTTCTGAGAATGTAGGGTCGGATCTCCACAAATGGTAACAGCTTTGCCCAATCTACTTGGCCTTTCCCCAATGTCCTTAACCACTGAATACCCAGTATAATGTCAGCATTACCCAGCTCCAAATTGATGAAGTTAGCTTCAAATTCCAAGTCATTGATTGCAAATTTGACTCTTCTACAACATCCCAAGCCTTTGACAGTAATTCCAGTCCCCAATAACACTTCATAATTGTTATTGTTTCTGGTTTTCAGTTTGGCTCTTTTAACTACATCCGGAGACACGAAGTTATGGGTAGCTCCACTATCCAACATTATAATCACTTCCGTTTTTCCTATTCTTCCTTTCATCTTTGTTGTTGTTGGTGAGCTAATCCCCAAAAAAAAATTTAGGAAAAGTTCCATCAACTCCTTCTGATCATCTTCTATATATCCTTCTTTGATCGATTTTACTCCATCCTCTTGTAACTCAATTTCACATCCATTTACTACCAAAAACACTCTCAGCTCCTTATTAACACATTCATGTCCCACAAAGTATTTATCATCACACTTAAAGCACAAACCTTTTTGCTTCTTCTCTTCGAATTATGCTGGAGTAAGTCTCAGTTTTGGTTTGTGGTTCTTAGTGTCTAGGAATGAATGATTCTTATTCCCCTCTTTCATTCCATTTTGATTCCCAGTACTTCCTTGTTGTCTGCTTTTCCATCCTCCCTCATTATATGTTGGAAAAGTTGATCTGTTTTGATACCACCTCTTTCTTAAATTAAAGCACTTCCAACCATCTTCGAGATGATACTAGACTCCATCTCTAAAGTTGTCTCGATCAATTCAGTCAATCCTTTTGGTTTCAGCATTCTGACCAATGTTCTAATTTTTGGTTTCAGTCCATTTTTGAATATTGATTCTAAGCTCTCATCATCTACATTATCCACTTGAGATGACAAATCCTCAAAGTTCTCAACGAATTCATCCACTGAAGCATCTTGTTTTAAAGCGAATAACCTTTATCGATGGTGTTAAATTTCTCGACGCACCAAATCGCTTCAGCAGTTTCATCTTACACTCCTTCCAACTCTGAAATGGTACCTTTCTAACCTCCCAATCATACCATTTCGAGACCTTTCCGACCAGATTCATCGATACTGCACCCATCTTCTCTTCTTCTTTATATAACCCGATCTTAAAGAATCTTTCAGCCTTCGCTATCCATCCATACACATTCTCGCCATCACAAGCAGGCATTTCTAGCTTATTTAACCAATTTTCTCTAGGTTTAATAGTTGAGCTAGTCCCCTGATTCGTTACCCCACCACTACTCCGGTTTTGTTCTAGATTAGGAGTATGTACCTATGTATTTCGCTCCGATGTGGTTTGTTCATCGCCTCCTTGCACTATCGGCGTCTCCGATCTTCGATTATCGCCTGAGAGTAGCTTGAAAATGTCGTCGAGCTTTGATTCCATCGAGTCCAACCGCTTCGTCGATGATTGTAACTCTCCGGCGATTTCGTAAACTCTTTCTGCGAGATCGAGCACCGTTAACTCCGGTACACTAGTTTGAGCATTTTCCTTCTGTTTCGGCGGCATCTCAAGACTCGCGTCACCGCACCAAGTTGATAAGCTTTTCGTGTAGAGAAAGAGAAAAGTTTATTCACCAATCAATTGTTTAAAAATGTACGACTGAGATGTCACCAATTGAATACCCAAAACAATCTCCTAAACCCTCTTTATATACCAGAGGCTTTCACAATCATATGTTATTAACAAACTAACTGACTCTAACAACTTCGAGCCTTTTCCATTCCCTCTTTACCAACTCAGCAGCTCCCACCAATCATAATCAGCTCTCAAGTTCTCCTTTTCTTCCTGTAGTAACTCTTCCAAGCATATCACAATGTCTTCAATAAGGCGAGTATTATCCGGGAGCTCTTTACAAGCCTTGAGAAACCTTGCCTCATCAGACATGTACTTGAAGATGGCATCAGCTTTGTCGTCTTGGTAGTCCCTCAGGCCAACAAGTATGATGTCACCGGCTGCAATCCAAACCTTCTTGTGCATCTTACCACGGATATGGCAAAGATGTTTAGTGCCATCAATGCACATGGCTTCACAACGGCCATTACCAAGCATACGAACAACTTGTGCATACTCTTGCCCATTTTCCTTAAAGATAAGCTCACGCTTCTCATCATCAGCTTCATTCTTTCCTCTCTTCTTGTTCTTTCCTCCTTTTCCTTTGTTCTTCGGCATTGTCTCTGCATCGATTTGAAATGTTTAGCCTAGACTTGCAAACAAAGCCATCTCTACAAAGAGCATAAAACTTTGGAATCTACGCCTTTTTCGCAACAGAGATACACATATCCATCTTACGGATACAGAACAAGAACCAATCTGAAAATTCTGTATGAAAAAAACTACATATGTTAAAAGTTGGACGAATATATTCATCTCAATTCAGACAAAAAATGTTTACTACTGAACAAGAAACTCTCAAATTCCGTATGAGCAAAAACTGTTGAAAGTTTGAAGAATAGATTCGTCTCAATTCAGACCAAAAAACAAAAAACAAAATTGGCACAATAAACCAAAGAGAATCAAAATCAGAACATATTTGTTTTCGACCAACCAATTCAGGTAACGAGGAGCGGTCGGCGAAATATAATCCTTATTCAACCACTTGGAAACCCAAATTTTATTCATCACATCATTTAAATATATAGGGGATTTTGCATATAAGAATTGTATAAATGAGTTGTGTACTTTCTATAGATGACAAATGACAAATGTTATATTTAAGATCTTTCAAGTTTTAAACAGAAGAAATGAAAAGAGCAAAAAATGTAAAAAAAAAAATCTAGTATACATAAATGTTAACTTTTGAAGATTGACTAATTAAGGTGATTTGTATATTGATTCATAATGGCTGGAGAAATAAAATAGTTAATATAAGATATTTTAAGTAATTAGGGTCTGAGATGAAATATATTTTTCAGAATACAAATTAGGACGGATTTACACTATAATTAGTAAAATAATGGCGGGAAAAATGCGGCTAGAAACTGCCACAAGGAAGAAGGCGGTACAAGATAAATACATGAACGCTGATTCTGGACAGATGCATAAATCGCCGGAAAAAAACCCAGAGAAAAAATCGCAGCTGCGGAAAAATAGAGACAGAGAGATTTCTCAAGATCTTCTCTTCTCTCTGCGACTGGAAGCAATTATGGCTGTACGTTGAGAAAAAAAAAAGTTTCATGGATCAAAAAAACAAAAAGTTGCAGAGGATTGCTCTGTAGAAGAAGACAATGACTTGGATTGAATCGATTTGGCTTTGTGTTTCGAGAACTTGAAGCGAGAAAAATCATTGTTGTGAAGCATCATCAGTTGAGAGTTTTGTGTAATCAATTGCAGAATCACCTGAGATTTGTAATGAAAGGTAAAAGCACGGAAATTTAATCGAAGCATAATGGTTTTGCCCGAGGAGAGGACCGTTTTTTGGTTGCAATGGAGGAGCGGAAAACATATGACAATATAAATTACCAAAATCCAGAGTTTTCGAGGCAAAAATTATAACCATAAATGCATACCTCATGATCGAATAAGAAGGTTTCAAGTTTGAGGTGTCTCTGAATCATGCAGTTTCCATGACAATTTTCCTGTACATGACTGAAATCCAGTTGAGTCATTAAGAAAAAGTAATTGATCTCCCGCACACAAATCTAGTTTATCACCAAGCCAATAAAAATTCAGCAGACGTCAAGCAGATAATCTCGACGTATCACATCGTTGAGAAGCATACACAAGCAACATCGCAACAAAATCTAACAGACCATTTGAGAAAATGATGTTACTTCCAAACGACTTTAGTGTGGTCTCTATGTCCTTTTACAATGGATGTTACTTGAGCCTCATCCATGCTGCTAACACTGTTGCATCAAACAACATTCACTCGAAAATCTCATTCGAAATCATTCCACCAACACGAAAATAATAAAATCATATGATTCCTTACTTACTTCCACCATATGATCCACCAAACAACACAATTAGACATGCTTCCGCAGAGAACTTCCATTTTAAACCAGTCACAAAATCTCCCTAAAATCAGTAAAAAAATTGCTTTTGTTTTTCTAGGCTATGAAACAGAAAAAAAAACATCGACGAACCTCAAGAAAACAAGCAAGGCAGCGAATTTCGGAGCAATGTCCCAAATGAATCCGGAGTTTGTAGCGAACCACTTAATTTTGATGTCATTTTTTTATTCGAGAAAACGTTATTTATTTATTTATTTATTTTTAATTCTCATATTTCTTTTATTTTATATGGCTCCTTCCCACAGCATAAAATTTGGGTTTTCAAGACCAAATCTTGAAAAAAATATTTCTCACAAGTACACGAATCGTCATTAGTTAGGCTATAAAACCCTAAATCCCAAAAGGGTTTCCTTCTCAATCCGCCTCTCTCTCTCTCTCTGTTTCTCCTTTGACGACGCTGAGAATCCAAAAATACCTATGGCAAAGGAGGATCCCCAGCAAAGCGACGACAACGAATTGGAGATAGAGGTAGACGAAGATGAAGATCAGGAATCCGACTATTCCTCTGAAGAAGACGAATCTAACGAATCCGGTAAGAAATTTACAAACCCTTTTTTCATCTGCTCCTCCTAAAATCTCTCTTCCAGAAAATAACCCAAATTTTCGTCAGATTCAGATTCTGTCAATGAGACCGTCGTGGCTCAGCCGTCTGATGCTTCAGATTCAGATTCAGATTGTCTCTCTTTTCTTGTTCGATCAATGGTTGCTACTTGTGGTGTGTCTGAAGAAACAGTGAAACAAAGATGGAGAATGGTTCCTATGGAGGCTAAGAAGGGATTCGAAGAGCAATGGAGAGCATTGCAGGCCAAAGAAGTTGAGTTTTTGTTGCTAAAGACAAGATTTTCGTGTAAAGTGTTGGCTCTTTTGGCCCAAGCATCAAAGCCAAATCCTTAAAATGTCTTTGCATTTTCCAACTTACCCTTAAGCTTTTTGGTTATGTAATCTTTCTATCTATTTTCTCGTTTTTCGGAAGATGATTCGACTTATTATTATGTGATCTTTTTTTATGGTCTTGTGGTTATTTTGTTACTAACCTTCACATGTTTTAGATTGTTAAAAACCATTTGTTATATATATCTTTAAGACTCTCTGCTTCATCTTTGAGACAGGAGATTATGCGGGACCAACCCGAACAAATAAGTCATCTGATGAAAATAACGATGGCCTGATCGACCAAACCTGCGTGCCCGAATGTAACATCATTTGGAGGAACTGATATTCGAGCAAACAAGTTACTGACAAGTTAGATACATAAGAAGATAGCTGTAAGTAAGTAGACCCTTTTAAATTATATGGGTTTAGAATTTTAAGGTTTTGGATTTAAAAAATTCGTAATTAGTGACATTTTTAAAAATAGACAACTCATAATAGTATTTTTGAAAATGGACATATTTTTTTTTCCCCAGCTCATAATGTTCACATTCTCTAAAATTTAATCTGTCCGTATACTACCTAATATTTATTACATAAACATGACACTCAGATAAATATATGTGAAACAAAAATCGAAACATTACTTATAAAAAAAAACAAATGAACAAATCTAACAAATCTGTGTATTTTATCATCAAATTTTCTTCTAAATATCAAAGGGAGGAGGGAAGTGGAACTAATTTAACAGATTTTGTGTCTAATTATCTGGATTTTTTTTGGTAATAATAAATAAGTATATTATATCTGTATCAAAATAATTTTAATTATAAAATTTGGTGAACTAAAAATTTCAATCCCAGTATACCACAGTTATATTCGGTCTGTTGGAAGAACAACTTCAGAGGCTGCATCGTTAGAGTATCAGATACCTCTATATCCTGCAATCCAAACAGAATTTCAATCCCAGTATACCACAGTTATCCTCAGTAGTACCAGTTTTCCTAAGTACTAACAGTTCTACTCAGTAGTACCAGTTCTCCTAAGTACTAACAGTTTTTCTTAGTAGTACCAATTCTCCTAAGTACTAACAGTTCTCCTCAGTAGTACCAGTTTCCCTAGTCAATACTAGTTGTTCTACATTGTCCTAGTTATACTAAGTAGTACTAGTTGTCCTGCGCAAAATTAGTTGTCCTAGGCAGTACCCAATTGTTCCACAAGCAGTTAACCAAGTACGATATATCACATACTTTCGATAGCATAGCCTCATTTTCAGATTCAGACCCATTATCTGACTCGCTCACAGCATATCTTAGTACCAAACTACTTGAAGCTTTTGAAGTCGGATCCTTTGAAGTCCCTTTCTTCGTAAGTCCTCCCCTCGTCATAGGAGCCATTTCTGCAAAATCCACAACAAAACAAATCAAAACAGACACAAAATCTATTGATCTTGAAACCCTAATTTCAAAATCCGATACATCTCCAATTCATATAAAAACCCGACACATCTCTATTTGAAATCAAAATCATAGTACAAATCAAAACCTCAAAACCCTATCATCTCGCAACCCAAAACTCATTCGAAATCAAAATCCATTCTCTGAAATTGAAGAGATGTGATTGACGGTTACCTTGAAGACGGTGACGGAGTCAGAAATGGAGACGAAGAAGAAATCAGAAATCGCCTTCGAAAATGAGAGAAAAGAGAAAAAAAAAAATCGAGAAAATGAGTTAGGTTTTTTTTCAAATTTTTAGATCCATTATTTGAGGGTTTTTTGATTGGATCCGGATTCGGGTTAGGATCTTTGGCGGGATCCTGTAATATTCCTGATTCATTAAGGCTGTCTTGGTCTTTAACCAGATTTCCGATTAAAAAAAATTCAAAACAATATTTGTTTTTTTATAATGAGGGTATATGAGAATAAGATCCAAATGGAAACGATGGCCACACAGAAAATCATTCGGTCGAGATGGTGAAGAACTGAAAATGGTCAAGACAATGACGAAGATGGCGAGACGACGACGACGACGTCTCTGTAAACAAGTCGACCGAAGAGATCGAAGGAGGAAGAAGGGAAAGAAATTGAATGATTTCACATAAACCGAAAAATCGAATGGTTCGGAGGTGCCGAACCGAACTGGTAAACGAACCCATTTCATATACTTGCTGATCGGTTCACCACAGTTAACCGACCCAAAACCAAAATGACCAAAGCTCGGTTCAGTTCGGTTCGGTTAGTTATTCTAGGCCTAGGATTATAGTTTAGGGTATATGATTTAAAAACTCTAAATCCTAAATCAAAAAACATTAAACCCTAAAAATATTTGACTCCTAACAAATCATAATATCTGATTCTGGTAAATTATAAACGTTAAATCTAAAGTCAAAATACGTTTTCCAAGTGAGAATGGACCCATTAAAAAAGGAAAATTAGTATGAATAGCCAAGAAAAAAATTATAATTAGCCATATAATCATATTGGTTTATGGCTAGAATATATCATGTGTAAATTATATTTTTGACTTAAAACTCCCTCCCCATCTTCTCTTCTTTCTACCGCATCCCATTTATTTTAACTTTGATCTCTTCGTACATATTGATTTAATCTTGTTATTCTACTAAATAAAAATCTAGATTTTTTTCGTAGATATCGTTGTTTGAAAATTTTAAAATGGACATATATTAACCGTAAAATGATAAATAGTTGTAACCAATATACGTCAATCTATTCTATATAAAACACATAAATAAAATAGAATGCTATTATTGTTATATTTATCGAATCTAATTTTTTTAACTTAATAAAATAATTTGAAATTAAACCTTAAATTCTAAGTTTTGATCAAACTCTAAGTTTTGATCAAATTCTAAGTTTTGATCCCTAACACCAAAAAATTGAACACTAAATCTTTAAAACTAAACTCAAAATCTAAAATCATAAACAGTAATCCAAAAACGATGTTATACACCTTAAAAATTATAATATTTGAATCTATTTTATGTTATACATTTATATAGTATAGTCCATCTATTTTATACGCCTTACGATTATTTAACAAATAAAAAACACATATATTGCTCATTCTTAAATCTTGTAGGCACTTATTTGCTCAATAACTATACTAAAATATGTATTTTTGATATATTCATAAGATTTAATCAATTTATATAAAATATTAAATTATAAAAAATGTAGATGAGATAAATTAATTTATTTTGTACATAATAGAACGAAAAAGTATAGACGAAAAAGAAAAAGATGATGTGTCCTAGTCAAAAAGATATACACTAATGGGCATATTATAATTGACTTGATTATTTCTTTAAATATAAACTAAGCATAGCTATATTTTGTTTTTCGTTATTGAGCTAATTCTCTGTAAAAAAAATTGATTAAGAACCATTGATGAACACCAAATCATAATCAACGGTGGAAATAAAATAAAAAATAAATAAATAAAGTCTGGTAAAGGATCCACATAAACCAAAACGGTGAAGACGTTAGTCGATTTAAGTCGTGTATCAAAAAAGGAGAATCGTATCTTGTTTGCAACAGAAGCTCGCTTCACCCACTTTTCTCTCTCTCTCTCAGATTCTGAGTGTTGAAACGACAGAGAGAGACGCCGTTTTGGTTTATTTTGTGAAGGAAGGAGAGAGAGGGAGAAGCGAGATATCAAGAACGAGACTGTTGATCTGGTAAAATCTTATTTTGATTTCTCTAATCTTCTCGCGATTTTGATCATCACTGTTTTTTGTGTGTTTATCATGTGCCCACCAAGTGTTTGATGATTTGCCTGAATGAGAATATATAGATCTGTTTCGTTTCTCTTTGCATGATTGTTGTTTGCTTCGTCTAAAATCTTTCTCCGATGATTCTTCTTTTATCTTTTTTCTTGGATCGGATACTGAATCTCTAAGCCCTTGGATTATCCGAGGATTTTTCTCAGAAAAGATTTCAACTTTATAGATAAGACTCTAAAATTAGGGTAAAATAATGAAAGTCTTTATAGCTTTTTAGCCAAAAATAGTTTGGATTACAACAAACAGAGTTTACTGTTCATCAGAAAAAGTAGATCTACGCAAAACTACACAAATGTGAAACTCTGGAAAAAATAGAGTCTTTTTAGTGATGGAGCTAAGCTACGTTTTCAATAAAGTCTTTTTCACATATTAAAATGAAAAAGGTTTGTGAATTAGTCTTCTTTTTTTTTAATTTTGTTTTCCACCCATAAAATTTCTAAGAGCTTTGATTATAAAGGAATATATAATTTTTTTTTGTTATTGGATTTAGAATTTGATGTAACTTTCCCTGGTACGTTTGTCATTTGGCATAACATTATTCAACGGACGCAACTTGTGAAAAAATACTCGTAGATTGTAAAAATCCAGTTTTAGAGCGTGTGTTACACTTCCCTAATATTTTATGTATGTTAAATTTGATAAAACTAAAATATTTATATTTAATAGGAAAAATGACTAAAATTAAGAGGTAACATTTTTTTTTAACAAAATTCATTATCAAAATATTAAAAACTAAAGTGGTATTACAAAATTGTAAAATTTCGTTTAAACCTATTAAAAGTAAATGTAGATAACAATTTGTTTAGAAGTTGTGGGTTGAATTGAATCTGGTTTTAGTTATGATCTAGTAAAATTGTAACTTCGGTTCGGTTAAATGCTCAATTTTTGTATTATAAAAATCAAGAAAACACTAATATCTTGGTGGACGTTATCCCTAACTCCCTTTTTCTCTCCGATCCAATCGCTAAACGCAGCCAATCGCTCGACGCCGGCTTCCATCGGAGAAGATGCAGAGGAAATCGACGGCGGGTAGACCCAGTGGTACCGATGGATCTGATTTTTCATTCCGAATGGTTATTGACTCTCGTGAGTTTAACAAAATTCCAAGTCTCCGATTTCATTTTTCTCGATTTCTTCTTCTTAATCCATGCGCCTCTTTTTGCTTCTTAGGTTACACAAAGGTCACTAAAGGGAAATCTCGTCTCCGTCTTTTGATTTTTGTTCAGGTATGTCAGAAATTGAATTTTTTTCGATTTAGATTGTTCGCTTGATTTCGAATTTGTGATTGTTCGCACTAAATTTTTATGTTTGGTATATGATTCTTAAAAAGTAGTTATTGTTCTCAGTTGTTGGAGTTTAACAAATTTGTCTTAAAATTAACCAAGTCTTTATCTAATTTCTACTAAATACGCAGTTTTAAAGAAAAAAAAGTTCTCATTTCGTTTCCACCTTCAACTTTGATGTCATTGAGATTGTAATGTTCTTGAATTTGTGTAGCATTTAGTTTATAAAAAAAGTTTTATATTATTTAGGAGGGAGATATATCTCTTTTAGCTTAAATCTTTCAGGTTATTGTTTGCAGGCTGCAATTTACCTAATTGGACTATCGTGTGCATTTCTGACAACAACTAAAAAGGATGAGAAGAATACACTTGCAGTTGCATCTGCTGCTATTGGTTTAGTGTCTTCACTCGTAGGAGAATTAGGTTAATCCTCTTTTCTGCTGCTATTTTTTTTCACTGCACTCGTAAAACAAATCATTCTTATTGTTTCGGTTTCTTTACATTTTGTTGTCCACTCTCCATTAAAAGGTTGCAGACGCAGCAGAGTAAATCTTTTGAGGTTCTACACGGCTGCATCTACCGTTGTCATGGTTTTTTCCGTGTTTTGTGCTGTTAGGAGCAGATTAACAATAGAGGTAAATTTTCTAACAAGTCAAACAAACTTTAACTCTTATATACACTGCCATTTTTTTCCGGCTTCATTAGCTTTTCTTAGTTATAATAAATACATATAAAGGATCGGGTAATGGTCCAAAGCAGAAAAAGATTTTACTCTCCTAGTCGTGAACAATAGGTGATTGTGGTAGTAACAGTATCATAGCTAATATGAAATTTGAGCTTGGTGTTGATTGATGCTATCACCTTGACTTTTAATAAATGTTGTAGGAACGGAATAGCTTGGGAGCAACAGCAAAGCTTGAGCTAGTAGGGTTCATTTGTGCTCAATTAGGTAAAACTCCCCGAAGATTCAACTCAGTTCTTCATCGAGTACAGGCATTTCGATACCATTTGAGTTGCACATTTGCCGGTTATAAATAAATTCTTTTTTGGTCGAATGCAGGAGCGGTGGTGCAGATATTGGCAATCATCGTAACGGGTTCTCTTGTCAATAATATGTGTCCACCTACGAAGACAGCATAGAGAAACAGAGAAATTGGGTACTGTCATTTGTGATTCTTTTACATGAATAAGACATCTATAAAGTTCGAGTTTTGTACCATTTAACTTTTTCCACCTAATGAATAGTTATATAACGTTGTTTACAATTTAATTTATCTTTCAAAACACATTATTGATAAATAGTTGCACCTTGCAAATACGAATAAATCGTTTCATCATATACAATTCACTTTGGCAACATCTAGCTTGTTCCTTAGCCATACCACAATGCCGATTGATTCCATTGGAGTCACATATTATCCATCCTATATCCATTCTTGATGGAAAGCTTAGATAACAAGTTAGATTACACGATCTTTAGGAGAACTCACAACCAAACTTGGGTTTAGATAAAGTCTGAGAGAATTCGATTACGGCTAGGATTTTAGAATTTGATAAAACTAAAATATTTATATTTAATAGGAAAAATGGCTAAAATTAAGAGGCAACATTTTTTTTTTAACAAAATTCATTATCAAAATATTAAAAACTAAAGTGGTATTACAAAATTGTAAAATTTCGTTTACTTAGCAAAAGAGAAAATATTAAACCTATTAAAAGTGAATTTAGATAACAACTTGTTTAGAAGTTGTTGGTTGGATTGAATCTGGTTTTAGTTATGATCTAGTAAAATTGTAACTATGCTCTAGCCGATATCTTTTCAGTTCGATTTAGCTCTGTTTTGGATTCGGTTTGGTTCGATTAAATACTCAATTTTTCCATTATAAAAATCAAGAAAACACTAATAACTTCGTGGACGTTACCCTAACTCACTTATTCTCTCCGATTGACGCCAAATGCAGTCGATTGTTTGACGCCGGCTTCCATCGGTGAAGAAGATGCAGAGGAAATTGACGCCGGATGGATCTGATTCTCATACCGGATGTTCGTTGACTCTCGTGAGTTTTACAAAATTCCAAGTCTCCGATTTCATTTTTCTCAGTTTCTTCTTAATTCATGCGCCTCATTTTTGCTTCTTAGACCAAAGTTACTAAATGAAAATCTCGTATCCGTCTTTTGATATTTGTTCAGGTTTGTCAAAATTTGGATCTTTTCGATTTATGTTCTTCGTTTGATTTCGAATTTGTGATTGTTCGCATTGAATTATTGATTCATGTTTGGTATATGACTCTTAAAAATTAGTTTTTGTGATCAAGTTCTCAGTTGAAGGAGTTTAATAAATTGCAATTAGCTTAATCTCCGATAAATTATATGTCTCAAAATTAACCAAGTTTTTATTTAACCTCTACCAAATAACCTGTTTTTTTTAAAAAAATAAGTTTTTATTTTGTTTTCATCTTCAATTTTGATGTCATTGAAATTGTAATGTTATTGAATTTGTGAAGCATTTAGTTTATAAAAAAAGTTTGTCATTATTTGGGAAGGAAGAGATACATCACCCAGATAGTATCAAACTTTTATATAAACTAAATGCTACACAAATTCATGAACATTACAATCTCATGACATCAAAGTTGAAGGTGAGAATGAAATGAGAATTTTTTTGAAAACTGAAGTATTTGGTAGAGATTAGATAAAGATTTTGTTAATTTTGAGACAAAGATAAATTATCGAAGTTGGAGGTAATTGCAATTTGTTAAAACTCCATCAAATGAGAACCTGATCACAAAAACTACTTCTTAAGAGTCATATATCAATCAATAATTCAGTGCGAATAATCACAAATTCAAAACTAAGCGAACAATCTAAATTGAAAAGATTCAATTTCTGACATACATTAACAAAGACGAGATTTTCCTTTAGTTACCTTGGTGTAACCTAAGAAACAAGAACGAGGCGCATGTAATAAGAAGAAGAAATCGAGAAAAAGAAAATATGAGACTTGTGGTTTTGTAAAACTTAAGAGAGTCAATGACCATCCAGTATGAAAAATCAGATCCATCGGTACCACTGGACCTACCAGCCGTCGATTACCTGTGCATCTTCTTCTCCAATGGAAGCCGGTGTCGAGCGATCGACTGCATTGGTGTCGATCAGAGAAAATAAGTGAATTAGGGTAATGTCCACGAAGCTATTATTGTTTTCTTGAATTTTGGATAGGAAAATTGAGCATTTAACTGAACCGAAGTAAATCCAAAACCGAACTGAAAAGATATCGGTTAGAGTTTAGTTACAATTTTACTAGACCATAACTAAAACCATACTCAATCCAACCAAAAACTTCTAAACAAGCTGTTATCTAAATTCAGTTTTAATAGGTTTACTGTTTTCTCTTTTGCCAAGTAATCGAAATTTTACAATTCTGTAACTTTAGTTTTTAATATTCGATGATGAATTTTGTAACTAAAAAAATTGCTACCACTTAATTTTAGCTATTTACCCTACTAAGTATAAGTATCTAAGTTTTATCAAATTTCACATATGTAAAATATAAGACATGGAAAGAAGCCAAAGTGGTTGTCTACTATTTGCATGCCATAGTGAATTGTATATGATGAAAATATTTATCCGTAACATTGCATGGTGCATCGATTTATCAATAATTTGCTTTGAATGATAAATTAAATTGTAAGTAACGTTATATAACTATTCATTTGGTGGAAATAGCTAAATGGTACAAAATTCGAAATTTCTAAATGTTTTACTCATGTAGGCGAATCACACATGACAGTACCAAATTTCTCTGTTTCTTTATGCTGTCTTTGTATGTGGAGACATATTATTGAAAAGAGAACCCGTAACGATAATCACCAATATCTGCACCACCGTTTCTGCATTCGACCAAAAAAGAAAATATTTATAACTGGCAAATGTGTAACTCAAGTGGTATTGGGAAGCGGAACCGAGTAGAATCTTCGGAAAGTTTTATCTAATTGTTCACAAATGAACCCTACTAGCTCAAGCTTTGCTGTTATTCCCAAGCTATTCCGTTTCTACAACATTTATTGAAAGTCAAGGTGATAGCATCAATTAACACCAAGCTCAAATTTCATATTTGCTATGATATTGTTTGACTTGTTAGGAAATTTACCTCTATTGTTAATCTGCTCCTAACAGCACAAAATACGGAAAGAACCATGACAAGGGTAGATGCAGCCGTGTAGAGCCTCAAAAGATTTACTCTGCTGCGTCTGCAACCTTTTAAACAGAGAGTGGACAAAAAAATGTAAAGAAACCGAAACAAAAAGGATGCTTTGTTTTATGCAAAAAAAAGCGGCAGAAGAGAAGCTTTAACCTAATTCTCCTACGAGTGAAGACACTAAACCAATAGCAGCAGATGCAATTGCAAGTGTGTTCCTCTTATCCTTTTTAGTTGTTGTCAGAAATGCACAACGATAGTCCAATTAGATAAATCACAGCCTCCCAGATAATGTCTCCACCTACAAAGACAGCATAGAGAAACAGAGAAATTGGGTACTGTCATATGTGATTCTCCTACATGAATAAGACATCTAGAAATAACGAGTTTTGTACCATTTAGCTTTTTCCACCAAATGAATAATTATATAACGTTGATTACAATTTAATTTATCATTCAAAGCACATTATTGATAAATCGATGCACCATGCAAATGTTACGAATAAATCTTTTCATCATATACAATTCACTATGGCTTGTGAGATAGATTGTGATTGTAGAGAGATTTGGATAAGTAAAAAATGACTTTAAGACACGTGCAAAGATATGGATGATGACTTCAAATCATATCACTTGCTCTTTGTAATCTTGATTGGAACCTCTATTATGTCATTATTCCTCAAATTTTATTTTCGCTTTTTTTTTCTTTTTCAAATCCATTTAAATTCATTGAAAAGTTATTATTAGCACTAAGATTTACTAGGGATGTTGATTTTTTCCAACTTTTTTTTTTGTTCGAACAAGAAAAACGAATTCATCAAAAAGTACAAACATTCCAGACAAACTCATCTACTGTGATAGTTATGATGATGAGTATCTATGAAACAAAAAAGTATTATTATTACTAACAAAAAAAAGGGTTGAAATTCAAATGTCTTGACTCACAAATACAACAATGGAAATAATATTATTACGCAAAGTTAGCCGGCGTGAAATAACTAGAATATAGTTTATTTTTGTATACTCTGAAATATTAACTAAAATAAAATAATGAATTTTCTTTAAGGAAAAAGAAAGAAGACAAAACAAAGGATTTGGGTAACACATGCTGTTTTTGGATGCATCACAACAAACAACAACTTCAAATAAAAATGTGTAAACATGAACAAATAAATATATATATATATATATATATATATTTTTTTTTTCATTGACCACCATTTCTCACTTTATTCACATATTTAACTTAATTACATATTATATTTGGGAATTATAGATATATCATAAGCGAGCTTCTAAGTTTCATATTGAACCAAGATGAATTTTAGATCCTGCCTTGTAATTATATATATCCTTAATTCATTATCATATTTAAAAGAAGAAATAAGACCCCATTAAATTTAACGCTATAAGAAAATACCCGTTAGAATATGTTCTTGAGAAACAAATTAAAGAAACAAGAAAAGTTTAGCTCTAAGGAAACATATGTTAAAAAATTTCAAGATAGTTTATGTTATCCGAAATCATAAGAGAAACACCCCCCGCTATAATATAAGTTCTCCTCTTGAGAATTAAGGTAAAAATAGCTAACTTTCTTTGTTTGATTTAAGGACAAACGCATGTGAAACAATTAATTATATAATATTCAAGAAGTGTTATCTTGAACAAGAGATTTTAGAACAATCATCTGCAACTCAAGACATACAATGTAGCTTCCAATCTCACTCAACATCTCCTCCATATTCATCTCTTCTCCACCTGGCAAAAGCTTCTGCAATTCCTTCAATCTCTTCTTGATCTCTCCTCCTCTTCTTCCTCCTGATTCGCCGCGATTTTCGTAGTTTTCTAGAATCTTGGAAGAAGAACTAGTGGTGCTTGGATATTCATCATGAGAAGAAGATAATAGCTTGTGTTGCAAGAAACGGCTCCACGCGAATTCTTGAGCTGTCAAAGCCAAAGCCATGTCTACTTCATGTTTCAAGGTTTGTTCAAAACTTGAGTGGTTGATTTGTGAAGAGGTTTTGTCCATATTGATCTTCTTGAGAGCTGGAACCAAGTGACTCGCGTATCTTCTCACAAAGACGGCCTTAGGGTTCTTGTTTGGTTGGAGAGAAAAGACTCGTTTTCTCTTGTTTGTATTTTGCTTCTCCATATGAGACTTTGTTTGTTTGCTTCGTAGGAAGTCTATATGTATAATGATGGTTTGAGAGAGATCAGAGAGAGAGAGAGAGAGAGAGAGAGAGAGAGAGAGAGAGAGAGAGAGAGAGAGAGAGAGTGTCAAACATGCCATTAATTAGTTTAAACTAACATCAGCAATATTCGGTATAGAATCTTGGAAGTTAATTGAGCAAGATTGAGATTATAGAGAGAAGAAGAAGAAAGTGAATAATGTGGTGAAGGAAGAAAAAAACACATGGAGTCACATGGAAGTGCTCTAAATTTAGATGAATCATACCTACCCTAAAAAAGAGGGGGCTTGAGTTCCCTCATTACCATGTGGCTCCATTGCAAGAATATGAAGACATCAACATTCAAACCCCACCTCCTATTAATGCCTTCACATGTCTCCCCCTCTCTCTCTCTTATACATATCCATACATAATTGTATAGTTGTATATTGTATGAGTTTGTGTATATATACATGTATGCATGTGTGCATGTGTCCTTAATTTTACCCATTTGTTCTCTCTTTGTCCTTTACCTCTACTTTACCCTCCTCATCAATTACTCTATTTTTGATCATTCTCTTTTGCTGCACTTGTGATGACTTTAATTTGAATTATTGGTTTCACTATATCCACATCTTATTATTTTCCTTGCAATTTAAAAACAACAAAGTAAATTGAACTGAGTTTATATTACTAATGTTACAAAGATTTGTAACCGTTTATGTTGATAGATACCATTTTACGCCAAAATAATAATTTCAACTATATATTTGTTTTTCCCATCAAATGTTATATTTATTGATCAACAGAATAGTAAGTTTATGTACAAAAATAAAGAAAAGAAGTCAAAATTTTGATCTAAGCTGTAAGAATAAAAAATAAAACAAGAACCAGAACAACTCTCTAATGAAGAGGTGATCACGAGTTTCGTCAGGCTCATCCCATAACAAACAAGGCTAATTAGATTGGTAACTAGTACTCCGATCAGAAGAGCATAGTTTGTCCACATCGAACCTCT
The DNA here is from genome assembly GCA_900406555.1 of Pseudoturritis turrita. Classification (NCBI taxonomy): domain Eukaryota; kingdom Viridiplantae; phylum Streptophyta; class Magnoliopsida; order Brassicales; family Brassicaceae; genus Pseudoturritis; species Pseudoturritis turrita. Next base: position 1,525,231 of record OVBL01000284.1, on the reverse strand, counting down.
TGTTTTTATGAATGACGCAACCAATGGTCTAAGGTTAAACAACTTCTTCCAAATCCAAGATTTTATGATAGCTTCTCGCATATCCCAAAAACCGACCCCTAGCGAATTATACTATATTCTTATAATCGTGAATTCACCTAACAGATGAAGTTTAAGGAATAGTTTGAATATTGCTTTTGAGTTTTTTTGGTTATTCAAAAGGGACTTGGTTAGTATTTATTGATTATTTCAATTTTTTTCTCATCCTAATTTAGGTTTTATTAAAGGAAGAAGTGATAAATTTAGTTTTCATATTTCTTACCTTAGTGAATTCTACACAAAACACATTTAGAATAGATAATTTATTCTTTAATTTTTTTTTTTTTTTAGTGTTAAATATCTTCCAAATGGTCTCAGTGCATTAACCATTTAAAAGAAAGATGAAAAAAAAAATTGACACACTAAAAGTGGCATTAATTGACTTGACTAGCATTTATTGATTATCTCAAAAAAATTCCATCATAAGACCGAACAAACCATGCCATGCATAACATGTTAATCTCAATTTTGCCAAGATGAAAAGATGAACGAACTGAAACTGGAATTGGAACAAGCTTCACGTGAGGAAGAGCACAGACCGGTGGTTACTCGAGGTGATAAGAACACACGCTTTTTTCACGGCAGTGTACAAACTCGTCGAATGCAGAACCACATAGCTTTCTTACTGGATGAACAGGGAGTAGAACGATACAAGGAAGAGGAGAAGGGAGACATTGCTGTTAAGTATTTCGATAACCTGTTTTGCTCGGCTCAACCTTCATACCCATCTGAATTATTGGAAGGTTTTGAAATTAGAGTAACAAGCCAAATGAATAGAGAGTTGAGAACACCGGTCACTGATGCTGAAATCAAGAAGGCGATAAAAGCAATTAAGAGTGATAATGCGCCTGGACCGGATGGGATGACCGGAAATTTTTTTCAACAATCTTGGCAGATTAATGGTCCGTAGATTACGAAAGAGGTCAAAGCATTTTTTGAATCTGATTGCTTACCATCTGATTGGAACTTTACTCAAATATGTCTCCTCCCGAAGAAGACGAACCCAAATAGAATGACTAATCTCCGCCCGATCAGTCTTTGCTCTGTGGTTTATAAAATTGTTTCGGAGGTTCTGTGCTCTAGATTGAAGAAGATACTGCCACATTTGGTCTCGCCCACTCAAAGAGCTTTCGTTGTTGGACGTTTGATCTCCGATAACTTTTTTCTGATCACCTTCTTATTGCTCATGAGCTAATTCATGGCCTCCGTACTAAACCTGGTGCAAAGCGGATTTTTGGCTATAAAAACGGATATATCTAAGGCTTATGATCAAGTAGAATAAGATTTCTTAGAAGTGTTGTTTCAAAAGCTTGGCTTTGATCAAAAGTGGATATCTCGGATAATGTCTTGTGTTGGTTTAGTGACTTATACGATGTTGACGAATGGGCATATCAAACCAGGACAAGGTGATCTTTTGTCCCCATTTTTTTTATCTTATGTGCTGAAGCTTTGGTTCATGTGATGAATAAAGCCGATAAGGAGGGAAGGATTTCAGGGATGAGTTTAGCGAGAAAATGTCCTTCGATTCAACACTTACTTTTCGCGGATGATAGATTGTTCCTGTGTTGGGAGATGCTTACGGATTGCTCTGAGTTTTTGAGGTGCTTACGGTTGTATTGCTCTGCTTCGGATTAAGAAATCAATTTTCAAAAGTCATCGATTACTTTTGGTGAAGATGTTGATCCGATCATGAGGAGGTTAATGGCGAGTGCTCTTGGAATTGAAAAACAAGGAGGAGATGGGACATATCTTGGATTACCAGAATATTTTAGCGGCTTTAAGCAGAAGCTACTATAGTAAACAATTAAACCAAAGTATGAATCGTTGCATTTGTTTGCTTATATTTTATTTTTGTTTTGCTTTGCCTGGAAAAAAAATTGTTTCAACTTTTTCAATAAGAAGAAACTGTGAAACTTGAAGTAGAAAAATAAGAGTTATCAGCGAATTTAAAGGTAGGAGATAATGAAGAAGAAATAGGAATTTCAAGTGGCTTCATGAAAGATTGGTAGCCAAAATAAGAGTTATAAGCGAAGGCATATTAGTGAACATAGAAGAAGGAACGGTTCCTGAAAAGTTATTCACGGCAAAAGGGTTAATTATAAAGCATGTTTAGGTTGGTTACAAGGGGAAAACCACCGGTCAACATGTTTACTCTAAGATCCAAATCCCGTACGTCAGTTAGGTTTGCGAATGTTGATGGAATGTCACCCGAAAAATCACTATCATAAAGAGACAAAATTTGTAACTTGGAAAGCTTGCCAAACTCTGTGGAAACCGTGGAAAATATTTTTTTTTTGAAGCTGAGATCGAGATATTTGAGATGTTGGAGTCTAAAGAGACTACTACTAGACTTGAGTGTGTTGTTATGCATCACTTAGCGTAGCTCAATCACCACACCAGTCTTGTAGTAATAATAAATGTAACAAGAAGTGTAAGAAAAAAAAGTGACTTTAGTAAAACCAAATATTCCAAGTTTTTATTTCAAATCTCGGTGGATTATATAAGAAATTATACGCAATTATCTATAGCCTAAAAATTACATTTAAGTATGGTAATGGTTCTCTACTTCTGTTTCAGAAGAGATTACATCATTATGCTACATCTAATGTCACAACTTGTCATTTTAGACTAACTTTAGTATCATTGTGCAATAGAGAAATTAAGGGTCGGTTTGAGAAATGTTATTTTCGTGGAGAACCGTTTCAGAAATCCACTAATGTTAATTATTTGTTAGTGTAATTAACTTTTTGTAGTTTTTTTTGTTTTTATCAACTTTTTGTAGTTTCTTGTGTAATTAACGTGTTCTTATAATTGCAACGTTTTTTTCGTAAACTATATTCATAGTCACATCCATTACGTTTTAGTTGAGCTGACTTTATCACAAAATCTAAGGCACTAACTAAAATTAGTAGGAATGAGTATTATTCAGTTACCATCATACTTTGCATTGTAATCCATGGGCAGGCAAGAGACAACCTGGCGAACTGAAATCTGTTTACATAAAAAGGCATAGGACTATGTGTATGTTTCATAGAGTCCACGTAAGTCAACACCGGCACCAATTTACTCACTACTTATTTTTTACGCAAGTACTATAACTTATAATCTATAAGGCTTAAAGGCTCTATGATTATAATAATTAATTACCGGTTTTTGGCAAATATTTTTTAGTTCTTATTTCTTACCAAATCCTTAAATAAATTATTTATACTTAATTTCTTTGCATCACTAAATATAACATGAACCTAATATTTGGCAACAATGTCAAATATTTAGCAGTTTTATACTAAAACTATTATAATCGAGTAATCGCAAGATTTCTATATTATTTGTTTATTCTGTAGCATCTTACACATTCCTTCATATCTAGAAATATCATAATATAATTTGTTTTAGCGCAAACAAACATTTTCTACTTATTCTACAGAGAAACACCCACAATAAAAAATGGTTGGAAATACATTGGTATACACTGATTGGAAAATCCATATGAAGATCATAAAAAAGTAGGTCGTGGCTACTCATGACAACAAGAACATATTGCACGTCATTCTCGCTGACACGAATGTGAAATATTATATGTTTCTCCCTTAGTTTTATAAATGATGTTTATTCAATTTTTTTGGTAATACAAATTTGATAAAAAAACATAGATACAAATATATTTAAGATAATAATAAATCGTCTAACCATTTATCGGAAAAACTTGAGAGAATAAAATATACATAAAACTATTTACACGTTCTTAAATTTCATATTTATTCTGACAAACATAAATTATTGTTCAAACTTTATCTATTATTTATTTGACTTTTTCAACCAATTTAAAATCGGACATACGAATTAAGTGTAAACATGATTACTACAATGAAAACTATAACACAACAAAACATGTTTTTGTATAAACATAATAACTATAACATATCAAAATATGATAACAACTATAACACATCAAATTATGTTTACTACAATGAAAGCCGTTTAACACTTTATCATAAAACATGTAAATCAAAAGTTCAACCCAACATTTTTCTGCGCTTCATGCGCGGATCCGATCCTAGTATTAAAAAGTGGAGGAGATAAATAGATCAGTGTAGAAAAAATGGTGTGGAACAAATCTTAAATAATTACAATATTTTTTTTTTTCTAATATTTAAAGTGGGCGTAACAATTGTTTTTTTATTAAAAACATATGTAACTGGCATAATGAAAAATAAATTATTTATATATAATTAAAATCATTCAATTCAACAGCTTGCGCAATACAATGTCTAAACTCTTCAGATAATTCTATATAAATCTAGTGATTCCAAATTTATATCAACAGATTGTGCTGTTCTGAAAATTATAGCCGAAGAGACCACAATGGTAGAACCTATGAATGAGAGATAAACCAAAGTGTGGACGTAATTACATCGACGATGATGAAATGTAACGTTGACAATCTTATACAACAGTAAAAAGATCATTGAAAATATAGTGCCATGAAAGATTGGATCGCCTGTAATCATCTCCATCCCGAATAGTATGGCCACACTATGGAAGAGATTTGGGTTGTACTGCATGCTCAGACGTAAAAATAGCGAAGACACACAAGTAACAAACGCTGAGAATTAATATGAATTTTGAATTATTTCTCTTAATTGGTTATATAATAACAATAATTGAGAAAACGTTAGTAATAAATTAATAAATAATAATGAAAGTTAATTTAACCTTTTTTCAAGAAAATAAAATAAAAATAATATTGCAGAAAAGAAAAGGACATAGAACACGTAGTGAAACATAGTGGCCTAAGTTCCTCGTTTTTGGTTGAAATTGCAACGAGTCTCATGCTCCTTCACATCTTTTTTGGTTTCTTTTTCCTCTTTTTGTTGGTCATCTGAATATATATATAACTATATATATATATATATAAAAGAGGAGAAGGTTTGATATACAAACTATTTGAAAGGAAACAAAGGCTACATACAGCCATTGTTCCAACCCTTAAGCAAACACGTTCAAATAGCCAAAAATTTCTCTAGACTTATCCAATACATCTATAACACTTATCCGATGCTTTCTCTAGCCAAAATTTCTTGTAGCCATAAGGGAGCTCCTGATGCTACATATGATTGGACCCTGAATGTCACACTAAGAGCAATCAAAAGAGCTCCTTGATTCGAATGAGCACACTCTAATTCCATTTTCCATTCTTGAATATGGGATAGAACGACAAAAAATTCAGAGACATGCCAAGAGAAGGAGGGCCATGCATGTGGTCTCAGAAGGGCATTGATAAACTAAGAAGCTGTGGATCCAAAGATATGATTTACCTTGTGGGATACCATGCTCTCAAAAGCCCAAATATGAGCCTTAATCTTTGCCTCATCAAAAGAATCAATAGCCGAGAAACATCTTCTACTATGAAGTAACACCTCTCCCCTACTATTTCTAAAAATCTAGGCAGCCCCTCCCATCTGATGTTCTTTGGACCAAGCAACACCAATATTATACTTTAACCAAGGCTTAGGAGGTAAGCTCCATTTCTTCTTTACCCAAATCTTTTGTTGAATTATCCCCAGGTCTTCTTTCTTTTCCAGAGATTGAGCTAAAAACCATAGCTCAGATTCATTTTGGGCTTTCTCGACCACTTCAGTAGCCAAGAACACATTCCCTTCAAAAATAGTCCATTCCTATTTTTCCAGATGAACCAAAGTAGCCATGAGAAGATTATTCTAACCTCCAAGGGGACCTTGTTGCTCTTGGAAATATTCAACACATAATGGATATTAGAGAAAAGGGAGATATCATCAAAACCACTCTCCGGACAGGGGAAGGAGGAAGAAACCCAAATCTGTCTAGCCAATGTGCAAGAGAATAACACATGGTTTATAGATTCTCCTTCATTACCACATATCTGACATCTGGAGTCTATTTGAATTCCTTTTTTGGCAATCAGATCAACAACTGGGATAGCATCACTTAGAGCTTTCCAGATGAAGGCTTTGATCTTTGGCACTGTTTGAATTAACCACACCTTCTGCTTAATCTCAATGATGGATGAATTCATCTCTGCTAACCAATACCCAAATTTGACTGAGTAGTCTCCACTCCTGTTGTGCTTCCAAAACCATAAGTCATCTCTAGCCACTATAGGCTTCATCTTAAGAACAAGATTGATATCATCAGGGTAGAAAAGCTCCTCCAATCTACTTCTATTCCATCCTCTTGCATTGTTGTCAATAAGGTTATTCACGGATAGACTGATGTCAATCAGGCAGTTCTTGATGAGTGGAGCTTTCATTCTAACATCTTCAATCTAGAGGTCAGTCCACACATTAACTGAGTTCCCATTACCAATTTTCTTTTTAATCCCTTGCTTCAGTAGTTCTCTTCCATAAAGGATGCTTTTCCAACCAAAAGATGGTCTAGAACCTTCAAAGGGCAGTAGAAAATCATAGTAGTCAAAGTATCTACTTCTAAGGAGCCTATCCAGGAGACAATAAGGACTGGTAAGAATTTTTCAGGCCTGTTTTGCCAGTAGATCCTAATTAAAACATTTAATATCTTTCATACCCAAACCTCCTAGATCTTTATTCAAACAGATTTTCTCCCAATTTAACCAGTGGATCTTCGTTTGTCTTCAGTAGAATTCCAAAGAAAATCAGTCATTGCACTAGTTAAAGTTGTGACTGTAGAAACTGGCAGTTTAAAGCAAGACATAGCAAAAACAGGCATAGCCAAGGCCACTGATTTCAACAAAATCTTTTTCCCTCTATGTGAGATCATCCTACCAAACCAACCAGACAGCTTACTCTTGAGTCTATCCTGAATGAATGCTAGCATTTCTACTTTAGACCCACTAAAACATCCAGGTAGACCAAGATACGTACCTGCACCACCTTCATTAAGAATTCATGTGATCTCTTTGATCTTAAGCTTGACTTCATCCTCCACTTTTGCTCCAAATTTCATTGATGACTTGTTCAGATTGATGATTTGGCCAGTGGCTTCTCCATACACTTTCAAGATACCATTCAAGGTCTTAACTTCATTGATCTCAGACTTGCAAAGAAAAAGGCTGTCATCTGTAAATAGCAGATGATGAACAGATGGACCTTGGTTTGTGAAGCTTATCCCTTTAATAGACCCCTCCATTTCAGCCTTATTAAGTAAGTGAATTAGGCCTTATGTACATAGGACAAACAGAGAGAAAGATAGAGGATCTCCTTGTCTCAATCCTCTCTTAGGTTTGATGAGCCCAAAAGCCTGGTCATTGATCAAAACTAAGTAAGAGACCGAAGTGATACAGAACATGATCTAGTTGATCCATCTGAAGTGAAAATCCAAGGAGACCAAAAGCTTTCTGAGATAATTCTATTCCACTCTGTCATAAGCCTTTGACACGTCTGATTTGATTGCAAGATACTCCTTAGAAACCTTAGGGTGAGTTCTCAAACCATGGACAAGCTCATGGGCTATCAGAATGTTATCTGATATAAGTCTTTGTAGCACAAATGCTGATTGAGTGGGAGACACTAAATCTGCAAGCCATGGCTGCAATCTTTTAACCAGAATCTTAGAGATGACCTTGTCGTTAACAGAGCATAAGCTTATAGGGTGCATATCAGACATCAAGATAGGCTTTGATACCTTTGAGATCAAACAGAGATGCGTGTAGTTCCACTCTGTAGGGAAAACCCATGTCTCAAAGAACTTCTTTACTTCCTTAGTAACTTTACAGCCAATGATATCCCAGTATCTCTGGAAGAAAAGACCTGACATACCATATGGACCTGACCCACTAGTTGCTTTGATCGAGAAGACAACTTCCTTAATTTCCTCGAAAGTGGCCTCTTTTATCAATGGCTTCAAAAATTTTAGGAGTAAATCCCTGGAATAGTTCACTGAAGTTTGAATGGGAAGAGGATGTAAAGATATCCTGGAAGTACTTGACTGCAACTTCACCTTTGGAACCCTCTGATCTCTGGAAAAAACCATTTTCATCCTTAAGTTTCTCAAGCCTCTTTTTTCCTCTATTTGCTTTTACTGAAGCATGAAAATACTTTTTGTTTCGGTCTCCCTCCAAAAGCCAATGGTCACTACACCTCTGACTCCAATAAGCTTCTTCTTCCCTATAAGCTAACATCAATTTCTTTTTAAGAAGTCTGACCTGGTTGAGGATAGGGTAAGAGCTAGACTGTTCCAATTCCAGGGCACTCTGGATTTGCTTAATGTTATCCCTAGAGTTAACATTGTTCTCCTTTTTCCATAAGCTCATACCATTTCTCACTTCTCTCAACCGATCCGTAACATATCCAATACTTCCCTTATGATTCATGCTCCAACATCTCAGCATGGTCTCCTTCACCATAGGTTTGTCCAGGAACCTTTTATCAAACTTGAAACTACCTTTGTAAGACTCCTTTGAAGTAACTAGACTAATAAGAACATGTCTATGATCAAACCCTCTTTTGTCTATGAAGGCTTGATTGGACACCAGAAACATCTTATACTAGTTTTTATTCCAAAAATATCTTTCCAGCTTACACCTAATCCATAAGTCATATTATTTTCCTCCCCAAGTAAAGCTATTTCCAGTACTAGGTAGTTCCACCATTTCACATGCTTTAATTATCTCATTAAAATCCTTATATACATAGTCACTTCTATTAGGACCACCTAATTTCTATCCATTATGTAAAATATCATTAAAATCCCCAAAAGTACACCAACTACCCTTTCTATTAATACCTATCCGAGTTAATCTCTCCCAGAGATACCGCTTACGATTACGATTACGATACAAAAAGTTGAAATACCCATACTGAACCTGAAAATCCAAAAGATTCTTATCCGTAAACTTAAAAACCACTTCTAAGCTATTCTTCCAAAATAAGGCTATACCATCACTTCTACCAACCGGATTAATAGTGAACACCCTATTATACCCAAGCCATTCTTGCAAATCTACTAAACTATTTCTATTAGGCATAGTTTCCATAAGAAAAATCATCTAAGGGAAATGAGTTTTACGCCATTCCTTAAGACGGGGAATTACCAAGTCCTGAAACCATCCCAGTCCTTGGCAATTTCAGCTGATGAAACTCATTGGGTTTTGGACAGTCCCTCCATTGGGACTATCTCTGGATTTGGGAGTTTAAAAGCCTTAGGACCATCCTCTAAATTCATCTCTGCTTGTCTTTTAACCATTACTCCTTCTTTTGCCCCAATCTTTTTCTCAATCTTCCCAACCTCCACATTATGCTCTCTGACTTTTAATTTTATTCTAATTTTGGAAGGTCTCTTTCTAGGCTTACCCTTTTTCACATTGTTTCCGAATGAGCTAGCTTCATAGAAACCTGCTCTTTGAACCGTAGAACCAATATAAAAGGAAGGGTATCCCAAGTGATCACCTAGCTCCTCACTAACAGTATGAGTAGCATTCGGTTTCCAGACCATAGCATTACCAGCTTTGATAGCAGCTGATAACATTTTTGGTTATGCCGCAGGATAATTCATTTCCTTTGACAAAGATACTGCTGACTCATATTCAAAGACTAGACCTTTACCCTTGTTTACATAATGAGAAATGGTAGGTGCAGGCTCAAGCCTCAAAATAGTTCTTTGGGCCATAGGATCTTTCTCTACTTCCTTTAGAGATTTCTTCACTCTCTCTTCTCTGATAACTAGGTCGTCACCATTATCCACCAACAAATACTACCTTATCCCTTGAAGAACATCCTCTGCTATCCTAGGTCTACCAGTAAGTGGGTCTATGCCAACCTGATCTTCCATTAACACACCATAAATTGGATCTGATTCCCTGATGACTTTTAGTGGAGACAACAGCTGTTGTACCCTTCCTCTGTCACTTCTTTCCAGATCCACTTCCCGTTTTTTTTTTTTTGTATCAAAGGACAATCTTCCTTATCATGGATCAATTTTTGACACTCATAACACCTTTTTTGAACCCTTTCACAGTAAAAAAAGATAGTAGCACTCCCACCCTTACGAAAATTAATCACTTTCGATCTCCTTAAGGATTTGGAAACATCAAAACTGATCTTGACTCTCACAAACTCCGAGCTCTGAGGCTTGGCAGGGTCATATGCTACCTCCTTGACTTGACCAATCAACTCACCCAGCCATGTGATCGCAGGAATAGTATAGTGATTCATATGGATCCTTCTAATACGAATCCATAGGGGAATGTATTGCAGGAAGTCAGCCGGAGGGTTCTCCACCCAACGCTCCATTACTAGAGTCCGCTCATTGTACGTGTGAACACCCTTTTCAAGGATTTCCACCAAGTCATTCGACAAGGCTACACCTCTGTCCCTCTCATATTTCTGCCATTTCTTCGGTATATCCAAGATAAGATTAGCCATCTTCACTCCAACTGGTTGAGTACCCTTCCAATGATACTGAGAACATCCTCCGCCGACGAAAACTCAAAGAGATCCGACATATCACAGGGAACATCTTCATCTTCCAACAGCATAGCCTCAAGGGCTCTATCCATCTCCTCAGACATGTCGGATCTTGAATTCTTGGCGATGTGCTTGAAAGCCATAAACTCCTTTCTCTCCTCTATACCTTCGCAAATCATCACAGATACACCTACTATCTACCCCAACCCTAATTCCAGACGCCTTCCTCAGATCGACCGAACGAAACACTGAAAAAGACTACCCAAAAAAACACTAACCCCCAAATCGATTTCTTCCTGATACCAATAAACACTTGCTATTTTATTTGATTTAACTTTTTAAAATCTCTTTTTGAAAACGAAGCTCAATTTCTGCAAAGAGCAAACACTCTTTTCGAAATAGAGGGTCCTAAGCAAAATACGATGGTGGAATCCCGACTTATCTTTTTTCCTCTTTTTTTTTATATATATTTTTGATAAATCTAATAATTATTTAGTTGACAAAAGAAACTTAATTGGGGTTTCACCAATTGAGAATTGTTTCTCTTTCACATGCAAATGGGCTAAAAAGCTTATAAATACAACCGGATCATATATTCGTTTTGAGGTTACACGTAATATAGTTTTAGCCCGGCCCATATTTTCCTCTAAATCTAAAAGATGTATTAAATTATGAAGGAAAGAAACTGGTGAAATCATAATTGATTAAATGTTTATTTAATTATTTTACACCAAATTTGTGGTTCAATTCACAAAAATGCAAAAATACAGATTCAATGGATGCAAATTTACCAGATTTTTAATATGTAATATTTAGAACTGTTTATCATGATTTCGTATGTTATTGATAAATCTGTTTATTATGAGTGTGATATAATTAGAATCGGCTATTTTTGATTTTTATAGTGCATATATAATTGGTCGTGGAGTCATTCGTGTAAAACTTATTCGTTGTATTTCCAACTATGGCAAAGAATTAGATTTGCTATTCATGATCATCATTTGTATAAAGATTTAAAAGTATTTTTCAAATGATGTAATATAAGAAAACAAAACAAGAAAACAAAATTACTTTGCAAGTATATTAGGTTATTTAGGTTTTAAATGGTATTAGTGCTACATAATCTGGTGGAATTTAATAATAAGTTATGGCGAAATCTACCAGATTAGCTTACTAATGCAATAACTAAATTTTTATCCGATTGAATAATTGAGAATAATAATAGAATAATGGAAAAGCAAAAAATCTAAAAGAACAAACAAATATTTGACTGTTTATCTAGTTGATAGATTAAGAAAATATTTTTTTTATATTAAATTTAATATTAATATAATTTTATATTTTATTTAATAAATTATCATACTACATTTGTCAAGAAATACAATCAATGAAATATTTAAAGTTTTTCCACAAAATTTAAGAAGTTATAAAATTAAATTTTCTGAAAATGTAAACTAAAGAGATTTAATTGAATTGAATTTGATTTATTATTTTTAGTAAATTATCAATTTCTTAAAATTTTACCATTTTTCAACAAATTTGTAAATGATGTGTATTCAGCCAACTGCTCTAAAAATTCCACCAACTCAGCTAAAGATTTTTGTTTTGTTTAAAACTCAGCGAAAGTTATGTCACCATTTACAATTCTACAATAGAAACTCTATAAATTAATACTCGATAAATTAATAAATTTTTCCGGTTCCGAGTTGGACCGATTCAAAATATAACACAATTCGATAAAATAATAAGATAATAATTTAAAAAAATTCTATACAAATATATGGTTCCATTAATATCATAAAATAATAATTAGTATATATTTCCTCTATTTCATAGTAAGTGATGTTTTAAAGGAAAATATTATTTTAAATTATATTATATTTTCAAATTTCAATAGAAAATTAATTCATTTTTTATTGTATTTAACCATTTGTGTTCTGCAAATTGTTTTATCATTAGTTGAATTGTATTTTAAAATAAAATAGTTATTCTTAAGAAAAAACCGAAAGGAAAGGATTTAGTTATGTAATAAGTCATTAATTATCATACCAAAAAGGAAATTACTTTGCAAAGGTCTTTTGATCCGAAAAAAAGAAGGGGAAATTACTTTGAAAAATATTTAAACGAAATGATCTCGAAAGTCCTTTATAGATATCAATGAGGACTCGCCGGCGATCATACACGCCGGAATCGGAATCTCCGACGTCATTGTACCCCGAAGCTCTTACAGGGAAATCCATTGTTCTAAGGAGAACGGTTTATTCATACATCAATTATTAGCCACGGTTACAGGACGGACATGAACTGCATACCTGTGCGAATTTATACATCAACTCATACAATTTGGCTAAAACATACATTGACAAGTCAATAGTGCCGAGTCAGCTGCCACATCACTGAATCATCAATAGCCAGCTGACGTGGCAGCTGAATCATCAGCCACGTCAGCTGCCACGTCATCAAAATATTTTAGTCATAAAAATTAAAATTACACTTAATTAAAAAATATTTTTAATTATAAAAACATAAAAATTACAATTAATTTATTCTATATGTAGTTATTTTTCTTGATCTAAATAGAAATTTACTTTGCACCAGAAAGAAAATGTGAGGATTGAAAGAGAACGAGAATGCTAAAGTGAAAAATGTACATGTCGTGTGTCGTATCACTAGTTTGCCATTGAGAAATTATAAAAATACATAGAACTGTGAAAATTTCAAAAATCTATTATCTTTTACAAAAATGTCAAATTTACATTCTCTTTCAACCCTTTCTCGAATCTCATAAGATTTGAGGGACGAAAAATCCTCGAAATGCATATATCCGATATTTCGAGTGACTTTAACGGATATTTTCTGGTGTACGTATATCTAGTCTTAAGAAGCCGATGCACATAGAATACTTTTGGAAAAGTAAATTTCTATTTAAATCAAGAAAAATAACTACATATAAAATAAATTAATTGTAATTTTTATGTTTTTATGATTAAAAATATTTTTAAATTAAGTGTAATTTTAATTTTTTTTATGACTAGAAATATTTTGATGACGTGGCTGATGATTCACGACATGTACATTTTTCACTTTTAGCATTCTCGATCTCTTTCAACCCTGACATTTTTTTGTTGGTGCAAAATAAATTTCTATTTAAATCAAGAAAATAATTACATATAAAATAAATTAATTGTAATTTTTATGTTTTTATGATTAAAAATATTTTTAAATTAAGTGTAATTTTTATTTTTTATGACTAAAAATATTTTGATGACGTGGCAGCTGACGTGGCTGATGATTCAGCTGCCACGTTAGCTGGCTATTGATGCCTCGGTGACGTGGCAGCTGACTCAGCACTGTTGACTTGTCAATGTATGTTTTAGCCAAATTGTATGAGTTGATGTATGAATTAGCATAGGTATGCAGTTCATGTCCGTCCTGTAACCGTGGCCAATAATTGGTGTATGAATAAGCCATTTTCCCCATTGTTCTAGTGTACGTCCTCCACAAAAAAACAAAAGTTTTTTTTCCTCTTATGAACTCTGAATTAGAGTTTAGGGTTTTATTGTTCATTTGTGCGTTCTTACATTTTCTAACTATTGCTCCAACGAATGAATTCACCGCTTTCGCTATATCAATAAGAAACGTTTGATTCCATTGTAGTTTCTCTTAATAATCCCTTAATTCGTCTTATAATGATCAGAAGCACTTCAACTATGGATCGAAGATGAAATGTGTTACAGGGTTATGGGATCTAATTATTCCCTCAGAGCTTCTCCACATGATATTGTCCAGCCTCGGATTAAAAGACAACATACGAGCTTCTGCTGTATGCAAGACATGGTGTGAACTAGCTGTTTATGCCCGGAAGTTACATCCTTGTCCTTGGCTTTTATATCCAGTCGTAGACGAAAACTCTCCTACTGGCCGTTCACACTACATTCTTGCTGACCCATTAGGGTCTCAAACATATAAACTCAATTTTCCAGAGTTAAAGGAGTTACATACATTCTCTTTTTCTAGAAATGGTTGGTTGCTTGTGTTGAAAGATATAGCCTGGGAACTACTCTTACTTAACCCGTTTACCCGGGAGAGCATCAACTTACCCAAGGTCTCAAGCCATCACTTAGCTTTTTCAGCCACTCCTACATCAAGTAGTTGTCTGGTGATCTCACTCATCCAACTATGTACTAACTCAGTTCTAGTGATTGATACTTGGCGGCCTGGTGAAACCGTATGGACTACCCATCGCTTTGAGAACCAGTTACCCGAGCGCAAATGGACACAATGTGTCTTCTCCAATGGTATGTTCTATTGGCTTAGTGCCTGTGGCTACCTTGGGGTTTTCGACCCGCCTAGAGCAACCTGGAATATTCTTCCAGTGAAACCTTGTCCCGCCTCTTGTGATGTAGCTTTCCTGAAACGAATGTCCATGATGGAGCACGAAGGAGACATCTTTGTTGTGTGTATACGCCGCAACAGAAACCTTGCGGTGTTTAAACTTAACTTTAAACGCAAGTTATGGGAAGAGAAGAGAGAACTTGGTGGCTTGTCAGTATTTGCAAGTAAACCTGGCTCTTTTGCAAGAGCTGGTTTATCAGAGAGTAATGACAGCAACCACTTGACTTCAGAGATATTCTGCCACTGTGAGAGAAAGATATGTTGCTTCTGTCGAAGAGTGAGCAACTCTTTTGAGTTTTCGTGATGATCAAGAGACCGGTTGTTTGCCAGGGTATAGAATATACGCACCTGTGGATGTGTAATCATCCTTGTCACCAGTCCAATCCGCATCAGAGTAGGCATGAAGATTGAGAGGAGATAAGGCAGAGAAGAACACGTTACCAGCAAGATACCGAAGCACACGTTTGACAGCTTCGTAGTGAATGGTTGTTGGAGCATGCATGAATTGTGAAAGCCTATTGACCGCAAAGGAGATATCTGGTTGTGTTCAAGCTAAGTATTGGGATCTGAAAGTGGGATGCCTTGAGAAGCTGTCAGTGAAACGGTGGAAGACATTGGTGTTGAAACTGACTTACCATTGGCCATGTTTTTGCGTGTGAGCAAATCAGTGATGTACTTTGTTTGCGTGAGGTAGAGGCCTGCTGATGTTTTTGTTGCTTCCATGCAAAGAAAATAAGAAACCTCACCATGATCTTTGAGCGAGAAACGATATAAGATAACTCCTTAATGGTCTGAGTAACTGCATTTGTGTTGTTGCTGGTAACAATAATGTCGTCCACATATACAAGAACATAGAGCAGAACGGGAGTTTTGTTCAGGACAAACAGAGAAGCATCAGCGAGAACTTAGATCCAACTTAGATCGATCGATCCCAGCTTTAGTGGTCGATCTAAGATATCTTGGTGTTTTGGATCGATCGATCCAACAGTGGATCGATCTAGCCTTATTTGTGCTCCTTTTGCTTCATTTCTTATGCCTTAGGTTTCTTCCAAATGCGTTCCAACCCTGAAAAGACACTAAAATCATATAAAAGACTCGCAAAACCATTGAAACTTGGGTTAGAATGCGCTAAAAACGTAATACATCAACTCCCCCAGACTTAGTGTTTTGCTTGTTTTCAAGCAAACACTAAGAATAGAGTCGAGGTTTGAAAATCACGGGAACTCACCTTCTCTTTAGAACGTTGTAATGACCATTCGCCTCATAATCCACATATTATACAACCAATCTCAATCGAACCACTATGTTTTTCTCTGCACACATTCGCAGCTTTCCAGATTCAATCCATAATTTCGCAACGTCGTCCACAAGCCTTTCATTGCTGGGTCTCATCAGTGATCTCAATGCCAAGAACCTTATAGACTCATTTCCGTCAAATGCCATGACAACCATCCATTCAATCCTTGGTACTCTTTCTCTCCCTCAGACTTATTCTTTGTTTTCATTTTTTATTTTATTTTTATTTTTATTTCAAAGGTGTAGGCGAATAATGGTATCACGGAAAATTTTCCTAACCTCGCTTCCAACCTTTGTGTGATCATTCCTCTCGAAGTAAAATAGTGGGATCACAGGAAATTTTCCTAGCCCTTTACTCGAAAGAAAATCTTTTACTCTTTTATTCTTTTATTAAATTTAGAATAAGGGAGAGGAGTACCATTATGTTTCACACTGGATGCATTTGTCAGGCAACGAACGAGGAGTCAAGCTCTATGAACATTAATCATGTCTAGTGAGGTAAAAGGAAGAGCTCAGAAATTAGCTTGGGCTTAGTGGATTCTGTTGGAAATGTGGATGTCTCTAGTTAGTTGGTCGGTCTTTGAATTTTTTATTAGTCGGATCTGAACGGATTCTGCAACAATGGTCACTAAGATAGAAAAAAATCAGACAACAAACCAAGAGAAAAGTCATAATAGCCAACAAAGTTTTGACACAATAAAATATCTTGGCCTAACTCAATAAAAATATCAAAATGACTCATGAGAAACAAAACAAAGAAAAATAGCGTTAGTCCCAGCAAATACCCTCTCCCAGATTTACTTCACACCGTCTCCGATGTGAAAATAAATCAGAAGAAAGATACGACTTACGCAAAAAGTACATAAAAAAAAATGGAAAAGGAAAAAGTACAAGGGAGATAAAGAGGATACTGCAGTCAAACGCGATCATATGGGCTGACACTCTCTCGCACTCCTGGTGCTCTCCAACGCGTAGAAAGGCGTTGTTCATCATCAGACTCATCGTCATCAAAAATCCTGTGTCCAGCAACATCAGGAGCAGCAGTAGTGGGAGCCGGTCTACCAGTGGCGGAGGTTATAAAACAGGAGGGTGGTCACGGGCAGGTGAGCCTGGAAAGCGCTGCCCAAATCCTCTGCATCATGGAGTTATTGGTCCTCTGGGACTCAACCATCCAGGCCCAACGAGCCTCCTCTGTAGCATCTGCAGGTAAAGGGGGAAGATCGTACTGACCAGTATACTCGGGAAGAAGCTGCTCCATCGTAGCCTGTGCCTGAGACGTCTGATGTGTAGAGAAGTCTGGCACTCTATCATCCTCCATGTGAGGCTGTGCAGTACTGGCTCTCGAGGAACTATTCTTGCGTCTAGGTGCAGCAGCGGTGGATGAGGCGGAGCATAGGAACTCGGGTGCAGGTAAGAACTCCAGGTTCTTCCTGGATGTGAGTATTGTGAGATCTGGAAGCGGGAGCTGGCACAGATGAGAGACGCCAGCTCGATCATGGAACTGGTACTTTAGGCCTGCCTTGGGAATGGTGTTGTGCCTGAAGTACCGTTCATCAAAGTAATCAAGTGTGTCGACACACTTGGTCGCAGTGAGGTCAATCCCATGGTACCTGAAAATAGAAGTCCAGAGACTCCCCACAGACTCTGTCCTCAGTCGCGAAGTGTTAAGCCCTCGAAACTTTTTCTGTACCAAAACTGCAGCAAAAATCACTTCGAAACTCGTGTTGAGCCCAAATCAAGGTGGCTCGTGGTAGATGTCTTGAACAAACGAAAGAAGCCCATAGTGCACCATCTGCAACTCATCAAAACTCAAAGAACCTGCTTCATCTTTAGCGAACAAGCTATGCCCTATGATCTTAGCAACCACTCGAATCACCGAATTTTGGATCAATGATAGCCTAGCCTCCCGTGATGTGTAAGGCCCTGATCCAATCAAATTCCACAGCTCAGCCGGGAACCTGCAACTCTCCCTGTGACTATCAAAACCATAGAGGTTACCCAGCTCGTTGAGAAAAATCTCGTAGAGGACACCGCTGGAGAAGTATGAGAGCTTCCCTTCACTTGGGACATTGATCGCGATATCCTCGTACTTGATCTCTGCAGAAGTAAGGAATTGTCTGACCAATTTCGGGTAAAGGGGATATATCTGATACGCAAGTGTGCCTAAACTCATCCGCTGCAACATTTCTCTCACATCATCCGCGATGCCCATCCTCTGTAAAGTTCTCTCACAAATTAACTTTGTAGGCGCCATCTCAACCCGAAGCAATCCATTGTAGCAGGTGCTATTGTGTATAGCCCATGGATCTCCATACTTTTGCATCTTGTACTAGGTATCTTTCTGCATTTCCCCAATCGACATGTGAGGAACCATGATAATCAAGAAACCCTCGATTGGTGTGTTATCGGGTCTGGGCCAAGGAGCAGTGGTGTGCTCTCCTTCCTCCTCGTTCTCATCCTCTTCGACATTTGGACCCGGAGATGTGGCTATGCCTTTGTTTTTTCTGCGCCTCAAGGATTGCGCATTTAGATCAACTTGTGGTCGTGGCTGTTGTGGCGCTAACCCTCTTGTTGGGTTTTTCCTGAGAGATCCGCCTGTTTTAACCATTTTCTGCAAAAATCAAACAAAACCCATATTTATCGAAAATTCGAAAAACACGAAAACAAGTAGAAATTTTCAAAGTTCCATCATTATGCATCATCACAAGCAAGAACAACAACACAATGCTCCACAATCACAACACATATCAAGCAAATTCAAAAAAAAATTCAAAAATTCCCAAATTTTTTCCTAAATTCTAAATTTCATTTCAATCGCACAAATCAACGAAACAAAGCATGGAGGAGGTTCGAAATTAGCCTAGGAGAACATAGCAAGTCACGAAAATTATCCAAGTACAAATCACAACTCGAATTCCAACTTTTCTATAAAAAAAATTCGGACTTAAAATTGGGGATAGGGTGACGTACCTTTGTAGATCAAGTGAGAGAGTTATAGAATCAGAAAGAGCACGAAAATCCGAGTGGTTTAGACACAAAAATCACTCAAATCCGTTAAGATTTGAGAAAAAAATTTCTCCAAAAACATCAAAATCGCGTGAGAGGAGGGGGAGGGGGGGAAGGGAGAGAGGAGAGAAAAAACAAGTTTTGATCTTTAAAATCGGGTATAGGAATTTTAAAACATAATTTTCCGGTTCGATTTTAGTGATTTAAACCGAAAAAATCGAGAAAAGGAACTTACCTGGGCCTCGGAACGATCGATCGATCCGAGATATCTCGCTCTTTTGGATCGATCGATCTGTCTTTTTTTTTTTTTTTTTTTTCCTATTTTGAACCTGAAACGGTGAAAACCAAAACTAAAAATTAGAAAACAAACGAAAAACTAAGTATGTACACTTACCGGTGGGTTGCCTCCCACCCAGCGATTGTTTTAAGTCACGAGCTTGACTTGGTTGCCGTCTAGGCTTGAGACGAATCACTGAGGGGAATGGTGTCTCCTTCAGTGATTTTGGTGTCACCAAGATATGGCTTTAGGCATTGACCATTAACCACAAATTCACCTCCTGCAGTGTCCAGCAACACAACAGCTCCATACGGTCTTACCTCCTTGATGGTGAACGGACCAGACCATCGTGATCGCAGCTTTCCAGGGAAAAATTTCAAGCGAGAATTGAAGAGCAACACCTGATCATTTGCAGAAAAGTTCCTTGGAATGATCTTCTTGTCATGGTAGGCTTTAGTCCTTTTCTTATAAATCCTCGAATTCTCATAAATCATATGACGAATCTCATCTAGCTCATTAAGTTGCATCAAACGTCTCTCAGAAGCAGGCTTGATGTCAAAATTCAACAATTTAACGGCCCAAACTGCCTTGTATTCGAGCTCCACTGTAAGATGACAAGACTTTCCATAGATGAGATGGAATGGTGTCGTTCCCAAAGGCATCTTGTAAGCAGTCCTATACGCCCAAAGAGCGTCATCAAGCTTCACGGTCTAGTTTTTCCTCGTTGTGCTTACAGTCTTCTGCAGAATGCTCTTGATCTCTCTGTTGGAAATCTCAACTTGTCCACTCGTCTGCGGATGGTAAGGGGTGGCTACCTTATGCTTTACTCCATGCTTATTTAACAGAACTTCAAAGACCTTGTTGATGAAGTGAGATCCACTATCGCTGATTACAACCCGAAGCACACCGAAACGTGGAAAGATCACAGACTTGAACATCTTCAAAACCATCTTGACATTATTGGTTGGACTAGCCAGCACTTCAACCCATTTAGACACGTAGTCCACTATGACAAGGATGTATTGATTTCCATAAGAAGATGGGAATGGATCCATGAAATCAATATCCCAAACATCGAATACCTCAACCTCCAAGATGAGGCATCTCGTTCCTCTTGCTTATGTTCCCTTGACTTTGACATGAATAACACTTAGAGACGAAGGCATGAGCATCTCTAAACATAGTCGGCCCACCAGAAACTAGTTTATAGAGCCTTGGACACTGTCTTGAAAGTAGCAAAGTGTCCTGCATAATTAGCAAAGTGTCCTGCATAATTAGAACCATGACAATAAAAAAGAATACGAGGGACTTTTTCCTCTGAAATGCATCGTCTGAAAACTCCGTCTGAACATTGCTTGTACAAGTATGGCTCATACCAGAAGTAGTGTCTGATGTCTCTCAAGAACTTCTTCTTCCTATACCCAACAAAGTTTTCGGGTTCCTTTTTTGCATCCAAGTAGTTTGCAATGTCACCAAACCAAGAAATCTTAGGGAGTGTGGTGTGGCGAGAAGGTGTGTAATGGTCTATGTTCCCAAGGCTGATGGCATACACGTGCTCCTCAGGAAGGCAATCATCCAAAGGGACATCTTCCTCTACACGTAGTCGAGACAAATGATCTGCAACACCGTTCTCAATGTCTTTCTTTTCTTTAATCTCTAAGTCAAACTCCTGCAGCAAGAGAATCCATCGTAGCAGTCTAGGTTTGGCATCCTTCTTGGTGAGAAGGTACCTCAAAGCAGCGTGATCGGTGTGTACAATCACCTTAGACCCCACAAGATATGACCGAAACTTCTCAACAACAAATACTATGGCAATAAGCTCTTTCTCTGTTGCATTGAGCATCATCAAGAGTCCTACTCGCATAGTAGATGGCATGAACCTTCTTCTCCTTCCTTTGTCCCAAAATATCCCTTACTGCGTAGTTACTAGCATCCTTCATTACCTCGAAAGGTAGCTCCCAATCCGGTGGTTGGACGATTGGTGAGCTAATAAGTGCTCCCTTGATTGTAAGAAAGGCCTCAAAACAAGCATTGTCGAAGTGAAACTTCACATCTTTGCACAAAAGTTGAGTCAAAGGTCTAGCAATCTTGGAGAAATCCTTGATGAACCTCCTATAGAACCCAACATGTCCCAGAAAACTCCTAATCTCTTTGAATCAGGTGGTTGCAGACTTGTCATAACCTCGATCTTCGCCTTGTCTACCTCGATACCATTCTCTAAAATTCGGTGTCCCAAAACGATCCCATCTCTGACCATGAAGTGACACTTCTCCAGTTTAACACAAGATGCTTTTCCTCACAGCATCGTAATACCGTGCACAATTTAGAAAGACAAACAGAAAAAGAAGATCCATTGATAGAAAAATCATACATAAAAACTTCCATTATGTCCTCAATCATATCAGTGAAAATCGATATCATGCATCTCTGGAATGTGGCTGGTGCATTACACAAACAAACGGCATTCTGCGATAAGCATAAGTGCCATAGAGACATGTAAAAGTGGTCTTCTTCTGATCGTCTGGATGGATGGAAATCTGAAAGAAATTAGAATAACCATCTATAAAACAATAGTAAGCCTGGTTAGCCAATCTCTCAAGCATCTGATCAATAAAGAGGAAAGGAAAATGATCTTTACGAGTAGCAGAGTTTAATTTCCTATAATCTATGCACATACGATGGCCAGTGACCGTCCTAGTTGGGATCAACTCGTCCTTATCGTTCTTAACCACAGTCAGTCCACCTTTCTTTGGTACAACATGGACCGGGCTCACCCATTTACTATAAGAGATAGCGTATATCATGCCTGCATTTAGAAGTTTCATTATCTCATTCTTTACAACATCTTTTAGATTCGGATTTAACCGTCTATGATGTTCAATAGAAGTCATCGACTCATCTTCTAGATGGATCCTGTGCATGCAAAGATCAGGTGAAATGCATGTGATGTCATCCAGTGAATAACCTAAGGCCCTGCGATACTTTCTAAGTTCACAAAAAAGCAAAGCAGTCTCTTTATTATTCAAATTAGCATTGATGATCATAGGGTCAGAAGAGTTAGGACCTAGAAACGCGTACCTTAGCCCAGCTGAAAGTGTTTTGAGCTCTACCTTAGGAGCTTTCAGCTCGCTCCAATCTGCACGGATAAAACAAACCTCTCTGGATCTCCAAGCTTCTTAGGCATCTTGTTTTGAAGGACGGCGCTGCAATCTTTTGAAACCTTGACGAAGTCATCTTCTCCAAAAACCTTATTTGTCACCAAGCCTTTCACATATCTCTTCATTTTAGGTATCATCTGGATTGCATCGGCAAGAGGGAGCTTCACTGTTAGGTCATCTAGCATCTCCTTGCACTTTGCCTCTTCTAAGTCCTTCTGTGACTTCTTAGGGCAAGTAGGGTATGGAATCCTTGGAGCATAAACATGCACAGGCAGTGGCTCTTTTGCAGTCATGTCGCTTGCAGGCTCTCTTACCATCTCAGCTTCTGAATCGTCCCTCTCTTCCAAGTCAATGACTACATCGCCATCTTTCCCTTTTTGCGCAACAGGCTCTATCACCTTTCCACCTCTGAGCGTAATAGCATTTACGAACTCGTTCCTAAGATTTTGCTCTGCCTTTCCTAGAAGGAATCCCTGTGGTCTCTTGATTGTTTCGGCCGTCTGAGCTACCTGAGTATCCAACTTCTTCACATGAGCATAGAGCGACTCAAACTTGCCATTGAGATCACTGTACATGCTATCCACCTTTATATTGATCTCGTTGGCAGATTTTTGTTGGTTGAGCAAAAGCTGATGCATGAGAACCTTGAGATCATCACCAGAATTGTTCGCAGAGCTCGTAGAGGCTTGGAATCTGCTTGTGTTGTCGGTTGGAAGTTGTTAAACGGCTTTTTCTGTAGAAATCCCCCCTGAAACATGTTATGGCCCTGATTTTGCACGAACTGATTTCCCTGAAAACCCTGAGAGAAGTTCTTCTGAAAATCCTGATTTTTCACACCAGTCTGTCCTATAAACCCCTGAAAAGCAGTAACGCCCGCGTTTTGCACGGTCGGTTTTCCCTGAAATTATTGTCTCTGAACGTTCACTTGCTGTGGGTAGACTTGATCTTGTGGATTCTCGACATCCGTGCTTCGGTATGACAGATTTGGGTGGTTTTGTAATTCTGGTTAAAATCCCTGTTTTGCATGAAACCTTGCCCGTTCACATAATTCACTTCTTGCAAGTTGCAACTCATCAGCCCATTCTTCAGCGAATTCCTGGTAGAAAATAGGGTCTGTTCCACTCTCGCAAAACTGATTTACCTTGACTCGCCTTCAATAGCTGATTTACCTTCTCATTCAGCTCATTGATCTTCTAAGACTCCACGCTGTTGACACGCTTAGACCTATCATACTCAGCACAGCGGTTGTTGGAACTTGCAGCCAAGTTCTCAATCAGTTGGTAGGCTCCATCCTTACTCTGAGTCATGAAATCCCCATTGCTAGCAGCGTTGAGAGCGTTTTTGTAATCCCACTCGACTCCATCGTAAAAGATGCTAAGAATATGCCCATCCGAGTATCCATGATGAGGGCACTCTCTGCGATACTATTTGAACCTCTCCCAAGCCTCACAGAAAGACTCCCTTGAATGCTGCTGGAAGGTGGTGATCTTGTTCCTCAGCGAAGCAGTCTTAGATTTGGGGAGTGTCCGCATCCCCAATCGTAGGCGGTCACTGCTGTAGACGTTTGCAACATGATCGGTTTGATAGTTTTGGGTGCTGAGTGTGACGTCGAGGTCTCCGTCAAGATGTTTGAGAAGGTTTCCTCACTCAACCAAGGTTCGAAGCTCGGCCGCTTCCACACCAAGGATTGGTTGGAAGTTGATTTTGTACTTAAAAGTAAAGTCAACATAATATATATTAATAAATACAAATTTATCAGACTTTTAGTATATTATTTATAGAGAGCTGTTCGTCATGGTTTCAATTCATATGTTATTGGTAAAGTTGTTTATTGTTAATGTGAAGTAAATAGAAATGGCTCTCTTAGATTTGTATATTGCGGATAGAATTGGTTGTGAAGCTATTTATGTTAAAAATGCTCGTCGTGTTTCCAACTATTGTAGAGAGTTATATTCACTATTCACAAATGATAGGATGTATTAGGATTAAAAAAAATATTTTAAAAGATGTAATATACGGAAAAAGGAAAAAAAAAGAAGCAAATTACTTTGCAATTAAATTGGGTTATTTAGGTTCTAAATGGTATAACCTCTACAGAATCTGACACAATTTAATTATATCTTATGGTGTAATCTAGCATATTAGTTGACTAATGAAATAATTAAAGTTTTACCATGTTGAATAATTAAGAATAGTAATAAAATAATTGAAAAACAAAAATTCTAAAAGAACAAAAAAAATTATTTGACAGTTTATCTAGTTAATAGATTAATAAAATAATTATGAAAAATAATTTCAAAATTAACAGAACTGATATTAATGTTTCAAATTAAACTGCAAAATTATCCGAAGAGTAGATAAAAACATGTGACGGTTTAATTAACTAGTCGATTAGTAAATAAGATTATTTAAAATATTTTACAATTTAATATTAATATAATTTTATTCAATAATATCATCTTGCAATTGTTAACTAAAATAATGCAGAAGAAATATCCACTAGTAGTCAATGAAATATTTAATGTTTTTTGACAAAATTTTGTTAACTAAAATAATGCAGAAGAAATATCCACTAGTAGTCAATGAAATATTTAATGTTTTTTTGACAAAATTTGAGAAGTTGTAGAATTAACATATCTGAAAATATAAAACTAAAAAGATTTAATTGAATTGAATTGGATTTGATTTATTATTTTTTTAGTAAATTATTAAATACTTAAATTTTACCATTTTTCAACAAATTTGTATATGATGTGTATTCAGCCAATTGCTCTAAAAATTCCACAACTTCAGCTAAAGTTTTTGTTGTTGTTTTAAACTCAGCAAAAGTTATGTCACCATTTACAGCTTTAGTTATTCTTATTTCTTAAGAAAAAACTGAAAGGAAAAGATTTGGTTATTTAAGTCATTATTCTACCAATATAAAAATGAAGTTACTTTGCAAACATTTAAACGAAAAGATCTCAAAAGACCTTTGAAGCTATCAATGAGGACTCGCCGGCGAACATACACGGGGGAATCTCAAGCACTTCCAACGTCTGCCACAAGAAAAAGAAAGATCCAATCGTGAGTTTGTTTTCCTCTTTCCTCTTGATCTCCTTTTGATAAAAAATTCCAGGGTACTTATGATCTTTGAATTAGGGTTAGGTTTACGTTCATTTGTGTTATTAATTACGTTTCCAACTGTTGCTCCAACGAATGAATTCAGACCTTTCACTATTGTCAACATTCGAACGTCGATGAGAAACGTTTGACTCATTTGTAACTTCTCTTACTAATCCGGAATTCGTTTTGTAATTGTCAGAAGCACTTCAATCGTTAGAAGTAATCGTGGATCGAAGATGAAATATGTTCCAGGATCGTGGGATCTAATTATTCCCTCAGAGCTCCTCCACTTGATATTGTCTCGCCTCGGATTAAAAGACAACATACGAGCTTCTGCTGTATGCAAGACATGGTGTGAAGTAGCTGTTCCTGTCCGGAAGTTACAACCTTGTCCTTGGCTTTTTTATCCTACTGGTTCAAACTACATTCTTGCTGACCCATTAGGGTCTCGAACATATAAACTCAAATTTCCAGAGTTAAAGGAGCATACATTCTCTTATTCTAGAGATGGTTGGTTGCTTGTGTTAAAATCTATTTCCTGGGCATTATTCTTACTTAACCCGTTTACCCGGGAGCGCATCAATTTACCCAAAGTCTCAAGCTATTACTTAGCGTTTTCAGTTGCTCCTACGTCAAGCAGTTGTTTGGTAATCTCACTAGCCCAACCAAATTCCAACTCAAGTCTAGTGATTGATACTTGGCGGCCTGGTGAAACTGTATGGACTACCCATCGCTTTGATAACCAATTACCCGAGCACAAATGGACACAATGTGTCTTCTCCAATGGTATGTTCTATTGGCTCAGTGTCTGTGGCTACCTTGGGG
This sequence comes from Pseudoturritis turrita, assembly GCA_900406555.1. Classification (NCBI taxonomy): domain Eukaryota; kingdom Viridiplantae; phylum Streptophyta; class Magnoliopsida; order Brassicales; family Brassicaceae; genus Pseudoturritis; species Pseudoturritis turrita. The sequence goes on along the minus strand of OVBL01000284.1, from coordinate 1,498,673 downwards.
TTTTCGACCCGCCTAGAGCAACCTGGAATATTCTTCCAGTAGAACCCTGTCCCGCCTCTTATGATGTAGCTTTCCTGAAACGAATGTCCATGATGGAGCACGAAGGAGACATCTTTGTTGTGTGCATACGCCGCAACAAAAACCTGGCGGTGTTTAAACTAAACTTTAAACGCAAGTTATGGGAAGAGAAGAGAGAACTTGGTGGCTTGTCAGTATTTGCAAGTAAATCTGGCTCTTTTGCAAGAACTGGTTTCTCAGAGGAGAAGAATAGGATATATACATCGTATCCTCATGATTGTGGGCGGTATGGCAGGTACTACTCCCTCGGTGACGAGAAAATTAGCTCTTCAAGTTCCTATATGCCTAACTTCACCGCTTGGGTGGATCCACCTCACAACAACGTTAATTTGTGACTTGATCCTTTATGTCTTGTCTTATGAAAAACTTTATATATGCCTTCTAAAGGTATGATTAAAAAAATAAATGGTGGCTTATATGATTGAATTAGTTGCATTTACATTGTATCCCCAACACTCTATGAATTGAACAAGTTCCTATTAATCCAATGCCTATTATTTAAAGAGACTTAAAGCATAAGTGTTTCAATCTGATTCTAAGACATTATAACTTGTTAGTACGTATTTAAGGGAAAATTAGATGGATTCCGTACGTGTTCTTGTAGAAACTTATTTTCTAAGGTTGGTTTGTTTAAATCCCGTAGTTAGGGGGATACGGAAGCCCATTTTAGTCATTATTCTACCCTTAGTACACTTGTGACAAGGCTATAAAAAAAAAATTACTTTGCAAACATGTAAACGAAAATTTTAGCCAAAAAAACATGTAAACGAAAAGATATCAATAGACTTTAAATTTTAAAAGACACTTTTAATTTTAAAAGACAATGGGTTATTGTTAAAAATATCCGAAACTAAAAAGAATTGTGGAAATCCCCTTGACCCAATGGTTGATCAAATGTTCATTAATATTTTTACACCAAAATTGTCTATGTAACAGATCTCATAATTTGTAATAAAATAATAAACCAGAAGAAGAAAAAAAAACTAAAAAGCGTTGCCAAATTGACATAAACCCTAAACCCTCTTCGCAAAAAAAATAAAATAAAAACCATAAACCCTCCTCACGGCGTCAAAAAGAATGCAACGAAGTGGGTAAACATGAAAAAAAAAAACCATCCAAAAGCTTTTCTTTTGATGGACATCTTATGACCAAAGTTCTCATGAACTATTTACATGGTGAAATTATCTAAGAGTATGTGGCCAATGGTACCTTGAGAGACTACTTGTCAGGTCAATATAATGTAGTTAACTTGCCTTTGTTATATACAAATTAAGGAGCTTAATTCTTCCTTTTGGTTTCGATGAATCTCGAGCTGAGTTAGGTGATTGTTATAATATCCACCCCTGAGTTTTCCATCAACTGGAATTTTTGTGTGCTGTGAGTTAAAATGAAGTGTGATAAAGAACAACAATCTTGAATTTTCTTGAAAAGTTTTCTGTACTCGAATCCAAGTGGTGAGATTCTATATCCCTTGTTTACTTCCTGACAGACAGTTACTCTGTTTGATTCTTGAGTTACATATATAACATTCTTTACTGCATAACGAATTCCTATACAGAATCTTCAAATGAATCTCTCCATCTGTCCGATAAACTCATAAGTTTTATTTTGTTCTAAAATTCGGGCAAAGCGTCCGTATAAGCGCCATCCATACGCTGTACATGAAGTCACCGTACCGAATTTTCCAGTTCGGTAAAATCTAGGCGGTGAATGTAATAATTAGTCAAATTTTGCACCCTGACCAATAGAAATACTCGAAATTTGAGTTGTTATGTCTAATCGTATAAAAAGCCCACTTAGACTAACTTTATCCTCTATATATATTAATAATTAATAGAGGAGATATTCACGTTAACAAAAATCATAAGTGTCATGAGCAATTTAAAGAATGTATCATTTAATTTTAACCAATCAAAGTATTTTAATTAAAAATATATGTCATGGTGGAAGTCTCTACATACTTATTAATTTTATAACATAAATCCATTAATACATGTTTTATAAATTTAAACCCAACTAAATATAATATTTTGGACTTGCCATATCTATTTTTAATGTTTTATGATATATTAACAAGTTTTTTATTATTATGAAGATCAATTTAGACGGGAAAAAATGAAGATCAATATTACATTTAAAAGATATTGAAATAAATAACATTTGCATATTTTTAATCAATTTTACACATAAAAATATTAAAACTAATGTCATTAACATATGTTTCATCAAAAGTATTTAATTTTATTATATTTGCACAATATATATCATTTTGTACGTTTATAGATATTATAAATCATATGCTTTGTTATACACGTTTAAATATTAAAAAATTGTATATATTAAAATAGATTTGTCAACCTATCTAATCATTTAATCCCGCGGGGTATGGGTCAAAATCTAGTTAGCTTTGAACGAGTATACATATAGAAGAATTTTCAAAGTCCTTTTTCTTATTTTTTTGACATCTAGTCCTTCTTTCCTAAAAGTTCACAAATTATCTAATATATATTTAATTATAATTATTATTTAAAAAAAAAATATTCACTGTATATATCCCACGTATACGGCTATGCATTATACAGTGGTTAGTTGCCCGGTTAGCGTATAACGTATTTTAAAACACTGCTCATAACCCATGACCCTATGATTAGCTTCTAAACAGAGCCGGCCATGTGTAGAAGCAGACCAAGCACATATTTGGGACCTTTATTAGTTTAATTTTAAAAAAAAAAATATTTGACATTCCATTAACTTTTAAGAGTTTGTACATAAACTTTGATGACAATTGATGAATACAAATAAGAAGAGATAAGAAGAGAATCTTTTATTTTTGTATCATCCGAACACCTGCAAATAACTTGATACAATGATAAATATTAGATACCAAATCATTGCTATGCCCATTCTTCAATCATATACAAATGCTTCGGAAAAACCGGCAGATGCTTTGTTTGTAGCGACGTCGCCGGAAAGGAGCTCTACCATTGAGAGACAAAGCGGTTACTCAGTGGAACCGACATCCAGCAAGATCAATTATTGGACTCGATAACATCAATTCTCTCCAACGAACCGTTTTTCATTATCGGAGAAAGTTGCCGAAAGCAAAAACGTTTCCAATCAAAATAAAAACTTTAATCGAAAACGGAAACATTTGCTCCTCTGCCGATGTCATTTGAATCAAAATCAGACTTGACGATCTCAAGACATGATGAACTGTCATCACCGGTGCAAATTTTGTCGCAACCGCCGCCACGAGAAAGAGAAACAGAGTGACACAACGTAACGAACGCCATATAAATGGCAAAATCATCATCAATTCAATTACCAGAATCATCATATAGAAGCCCGACTCGACCATAGAAATTCTCTTCCGAGTTCGAAGAGAGGAACTTCGCAAACAAGAGTCAATCGCCACGAACCGTCTCTCACTCCGGTGGTAATTTATGATGAACCGATGATTTATATTATTTAGATAAACCTAATCATATAATTAAAGGAAATAAGAAGGAGTACGGCCGACGCCGAAGTCGACGCCGGCCGGTGAAAGATTGCAGAGCTTGCGAAGATTGAAGATTGAAGAGTCGCGTTGAAGATCGCTTTGTCTTCGAGAGATAGAACGGTTATAACGTCCTTATTTTTCTCTGTGATCTTATTGTTGAAGTAAGTTTTAGATGAAAATTAGACGGGCATGGAATGATAGTTTAATTATTTTAGGGGTCGTTTTGTTAAGTAAAAAATCTAATAGCTCAGCTGATTTTAGGTTGAATACTTCGTTTAGATGTGCCGGGTTCAATCTCTGCTGGAAGTTTTTTTTATATTTTTAATGATTTAAGGAGCCAAATTTTTTCTTTTATTAATCAATGGACCAAAAAAATTATTTCTGCTTGAGACCATAAATAGTTGAAGGCCGGCTCTGCTTCTGAAGGGAAAAAGACTTTAGATAATGTTTAATTGGATCATGAAAGACAAATAAATATAAGCAAAAGGTAATGCTAGTTTGTAAATTTCAGTCCAGCCAATTGCCTTAGGCCACATCTCGTATTAATTATTTCGAGTCGACTATTTTAGGAATTTGTTAGCTCAATTGGTCAAAGTTTTTGTAGATGAATTAAATTTCGAAACTGGGCTTTTGTAATCGAAAGCCCGACAATGTTAATTATTTAAGGGCATAACGAACCATTCATTATTCCACTAGTACTTGTGACAAGGATATAAAATGGAAATTACTTGGCATACATTTTAACTTGTTAGCTCAATTGATCCAATCGTGATTCGTGAGTTTTTTTTCCTCTTTCCTCTTCTCCTTTTCATCGGAAATTAGGGTTTATGATCTCTCAGTTAGGGTTAGGTTTTATGTTCATTTGTGTTTTTCGTTTTCTAATTGCTGCTCCAACGAATGAATTCACCGCTTTCACTATACTCAACATTCGAACATCAATAAATAAACGTTTGATTGCATTGAATTTCTCTTAATAATCCCTGAATTCGTCTTGTAATTGTCAGAAGCACTTCAATCGCTAGAGGTAATCGTGGATCGAAGATGAAATGTGTTACAGGATCGTGGGATCTAATTATTCCCTCAGATCTTCTCCAGGAGATATTGTCCCGCCTCGGATTAAAAGATAACATACATGCTTCTGCTGTATGCAAGACATGGTGTGAAGCGGCTGTTTCTGTCAGAAAGTTACAGCCTCGTCCTTGACTTTTCTATCCACAAGAAGGATCAGAAGATAGAGGAGACTACATTCTTTCTGAACCATCACGTTCTCAAACATATAAGCTCAATTTTCCAGAGCTGGATCGGAAGTTCAATAGATTCTCTTATTCAAGGGATGGTTGGTTGCTTGTGATAAAAGATTACCCCTCGGTTTCATTGTTACTTAACCCGTTTACCCGGGAGCGCATCTACTTACCCGAGGGGCCAAGCTTTTCCACAGGCTATTACTTAGCTTTCTCAGCCGCTCCTACATCAACTAGTTGTTTGGTGTTCTCACTCAACTATACAAATTTCAGCTCACATATTGTGATCAGTACTTGGCGGCCTGGTGAAACCGCATGGACCCCATATTTATTTAAGAAACACTTATCCGGTGAGATCTGGAACAAATGTGTCTACTCGAATGGTATGTTCTATTGTCTCAATACCTACGGTCGCCTCGGTGTATTCGATCCCTCTAGAGAAACCTGGAATGTTCTTCCAGTGAAACCCTCTCCTGCCGTTAGGTCAGTGTTTATGATGGAGCACGAAGGAGACATCTTTTGTTTGTGTATACGCCGCAACAAAAACATGGCGGTTTTTAAACTAAACCTTAAACGCAAGGTATGGGAAGAGAAGAGAGAACTTGGTGGCTTGACAGTTTTTGCAAGTTACCCTGGCTCTTTTGCAAGAGCTGGTCTCTCGGCGGAGGAGAGGAACAGAATATATACATCGTATCCTGATGATTGTGGGCGGTATGGCACGTACCACCCTCTCGGTCCTGAGAAACTTAGCCCTTCAAGTACCTATTTGCCTACATTCACCGCTTGGGTGGATCCACCTCACAATAACATTAATTTGTGACTTCATCCTTTATGTTTTGTCTTATAAAAAACTTTCTTTATTGTGGCTTATATGATTGAATTAGTTGGAAGTCTTATTTACATTGTAGCTCGGATACTCTATGAATTGGAAAAGTTCCTATTAATCCAATGCCTATTCTTTAAAGAGACTGAAAACACAAGTGTTTCAATCTGATGCTAAGACATTACAACTTATGTTAGTACGTATTTAAGGGGCAATCATATGGATTCCGTGCGTGTTCCTGTATTCTAAGGTTGATTCTTGATAAGCTTTTAAAACACATTGCAAATCTGTTGCTACATCAAAATGATTTAAATTTGTTCTTTGATGCATGTTCAACTTCAGTTTTGGCATATTGGGTTATGTACTCTTTTCATAACGTTTCTTCCCATATTTCCCCTCAGCTTCATTTCTTTTTGTTCATTACCTTCATTTCTATATTTTATTAATTCCTTTATATATCACGTTTCATGATTCTTTATATATCACATTCCATGATCCTCAAGCTATTTTCTATTTCCTACTTCCTACAATTGTTTCATCCATCCCTTTTCTTTTTTTTGGTCGCATAAAATTCCGTAGCTACGCCAAGCTCTTGTAAACAAAATTGTTTCTTTCTGTAAATACATTCACATTTCAGCTACATTTTATCTAAAACAATATGGGTCGTTAAACCATGGTTTTGACCTCAACTTTTATTGAAAATTATTGTTGATTTTTCCCAACCCTTCGTAAAAGATTCGTGTCTAAAATTTTATACCCTGAACCCAAAATATGGGAAGAGAATAGAGAACTTGGTGGTTTGACAGTATTTGTTGTAGGAACTCAAAAACTACAATACGGGCAAGCTGATTTTTGTAAAGAAATTACATAAAATAAATCGATAATACAATAAAATACCGATATAAGAATTAGGAAGAAGACGGATTTGCAGAGGTAAGATATGATCTTTATCCTTAATTCTGAAAATGCCCCGTAGTGTGACGATTGTGTGGCGTTCCGAATTCCAGGATACAACTGCAATCATTCTGTCTTGCACAACCCAAGAGCAGAATCAAACGAACGCTTTTTCTGTGTTGTACTCTCAGACACAAAAATTAAAAAATAAGATAAAGAAGATGTGAGAGATTATTGTTGTTGTTGTTGATTCTCTTTCTTTTTTTTCTTTTTTTTTATAATGATCATTTGATCATATATAAAAATGAGAAAAGTCATGGCTTGATTATCAAGCTCAAGACCTCAACGTGTGAGTCATAAAGAGAATTTGAGAATTTAATCTCATCATAACTATTTCAACATAATTAGTATTTTATAAGTTACAAAATCAAATACAATTGAATTTGCACTTAAATACTAATATCAGTTGATGTTAAAATTCATCATTAGAAGATATATGTGTTTGACTTGATTAACACTTAATTCAAAAGGAATCTAGACCAAAATAATAAATCTTTTTTAACCGTAGGCCCATTTGACAAATCTCGAATCCCAAAACCGAAGTTCGGCCCGAGTATCTCCTTTCTCTAATACACCAAAGTGTATCGAAGATTTTGAACCTTGTTATGAGTCTCCACTTTATATATTTAAGGATTTTTAATCCAAATTTCCAATGTGGGATATTTGCTAGTTTTTACACTTAGCCAAGTTTTTGAAGCTTTACAAGCTTTCTAAGTCATCCACTTTGGAGCTTTATTTCTCATTCAAATCAACTTCGATTTTGACAAGTGAATACACTACGTTATAGTGTTTACGGTGATGATTCTATCGTGCCTAAAATCCGGTCATCCTGATGAACGTCTCCACCGGAAAACGCACCGGAAAATGATCTTAAATCATTTTGTCAAAAACGAGTTCCAACAATCCCCCGCATGAATAGAAATGACTCTAAACACAGGACTTGATTGACTTGACAGACGCGACAAGACTCGAGAAAACGGACTTTTGAGAGTACAAGCGAAAAATCCACTGTATGTGAGTTGGTAGCTTTTCAGCTTTGAACCAATCATTGTTAATAGCAATCGGATTTACTCGACCAGGAGGTGAACATGATGTCTTGAACCACCCAGACTTTGATGTAAACCGAGACAACAGCTATAACACAGCTTCATTCTCTCTCAGAACTAGGTTCTCTATTGTGTTCATTGTGGCCTTGAACATGCTTGGTTATCATGAGTGAATTTAGAGAATATAGCCTTTCATTCATTCTCCTAGAAACGGCTTCATTTCACACTCACTAGGTGATATTTCAATAGACTTTGTTTTATGAAGTATCCTGTAATACTCCACGAACATATCAAAGCTATGGTGAATATCATTAAAAGCAAAGCTTATCCTTTTTATACAGGAAACACTGTATATCATCTCAAAAACTGGGTAGAGACTAGAGTCTCATAGTGCTTTTAGCAGAATCAGTTTGACTTAGTTTTCCCCTTGAACCTATTTTCCGGGATCTCCAGTCATGTAGGTAGGGTTTCCATCAAACATACGCGTAAGTCATAGGTTTTAAACCCAATGCTTTTAATAATTTTACAATTTGATATCGTGACACACCTTTAATAAATGGATCCTAGGTTGTCCGATGAGATATAATCTGTTGAGATTACTCCATTTGAGATCAATTTTCTAATGGTTTGATGTCATCTCTCTTTTTTTGTTTTTTTGTGTGTGTGTGTAAAGACATGACTATTCATTATAGATAAGACTTAGTGTTGGGCTATAATTGTAATGCTCACACTAGTTTTTTCCTCATCATGATATCTTTTACCAACTTTTGAAACTACTAAACTTCCTTAGCTTGATCTCAAGTTATGAACTTAGGTTCCATGATTAATCTGTTCCACAGAGTTAATTTGGAAGATTTCTATGATGTTGTTGCACCACAACGCGTAAAGACATATCCACTTGTGGACTATTAGTTTCAGGAAGCCGATAACCAATTATCATAATTGTATCTTTCCAAAACTATTGGTTCTTTACCATAATGCAACTCATAACTTTTAGTATATAGCATGTAGCTCAATACTTTAGTTATTACTTTCCAGTGTTTACAACCTGGATTACATGTGTAGCAACTTAGTACATAGACTACGTCCGCCGAGCACACTTGAGTAGATCTTGAACAATATTAGTTTGTTCGACCATGTCGTTATGTCTTCAAATAATGTGATTTACATACAAACTTAGCAAAATGTATCCGTGAAGAGTACTTTTGATGTATATAAACTTATCATATTTATTGATGTGAAAACTATTTGACAATGTCAAATATTTCAGGCTATTATTTCAGAGCTTTTGTATGCCCAAACAGAGACTTCACAAGTCTATAGACTTTGTGTATTTTTGACTAAAACATAGTTTTTCGACTAAAAACCATTTAACCTTAGGACTATATGCCCTAGTGATAAATCGATTATCTTCCATATGGTTTTTTCATAATGGAGTCGATCTCACTAATGAGGTTTTCCTTCCATGAAGGATTGTCTAATTTAGACTTGGCTTTGGTGAAAGTTACGGTGCATTCTCTCAGAGAAAGACCAATAAAAATCTTTACCAAAAGATTTACAGATTCTGCTGCATCATCTTACAGTGTGGCAAAAGTACTTGCCTCAATTACAGAGGTGATAAAGTATTTTTTCTCACGAGTTTGTTTTGGATTTTGCTAATCCTTACACAAAAACATGTGTTCCAAGAAAGATGAATTTCTTGATTTTATGATTGTATTTACATGGATATCTGGTACGTCTGATTTATAAACCAGAAACCGATAAACACTATTTTATGTGTATATCCAATAAAATACAATATGTCATTTTTGGTCTGAATGCGACCTTTTTAGGATGTAGCACTGCGACTTTTGCGAGGTACCCCTACACTTTTAGGTATTTGTACGAATGTACTTTACCTTTTCAAAAGTTCATATGACATTTTGTCAATGACTTCATGTGGTAAGCAACGCTTCCCCCCATATTTCTTGAGATAACTCAAAATCATGGATATGTGCATTCATCATCTCTTTAAGAGTTCAGAATTTTTGTTCCATAATTCTAATAGTTTCAAGGTAATAAGGAGCAGTTTTTTTGATGAATAATGTCATTTCTATAAAGAATGCATTTAATTTTCATCAAAACTCGCCTAATTTATCATATATATCCATTTTTATGGATTTTCAAGTTGGTTTCGAATTTCCATCGTGTATGCTTTGAATTTTTTTTCAAGTGCATGTTCTTGCTTCTTAGCAAGTATATATCTATTAAAATAGATATTCATGGTGGTAGCAGCGTAATGCCGCCATTCCATTCGAATATTTCTAACCTGGTTGACTTCTGAAACTACACTACACGTGTTTGTTTTAGTCATATTGGTTTGGAATTTTTCCATTGTCTTTGCATGGTCAATTGTGGTACGGCGTTCATTAGCATTGCTATGACATGTGTAAGCCTTTTGACCACCTATAATGCCACAGTTGGGACATTTTTTCCATTGAACTTCTTTTAAGCATTATGCTTTCTGAAGCTAGTGGAGGCTTTCATATAAATCTTATGTTTCTATTTGTTCATATGTGAACACCATATGCTTTATGGTTTGTAGACACAATCCGCTGCCTGACAAACAAGTCTTAATGGCTCTCAGCCTTTCGCTTATGCCAGAGTTAATTTTTGAAATATTTCCAACCTAGTGGAAAAAATTTCAATTAAACAACAAATATAGTATGTCAAAGTAAATGACATCTATGCGGTCATTATCTCATGCATCATCAATCACAGATCTTTGACTTTTATATGATGAACTTAAAGCCCACCAATTTAAAGTTCAGAAAATATCGTCATTGTGAATTTCTTAGAACGTGTGTTCTTTGACTTGTACTTCATCTCAAGAAAACATGAGTTCCTTAGAAGTATTAAACTCACTGTAGATATACACAGCGGTTTTATCAGGCAGATTTGATCTACTTTTTGTATAAAACATTATCAATGGTACAAAATTCAACACTTACTAGAGTTATACCGTTGGTATTCTCAAGAGAAAGCATATGCTAAATCCTCTTTGAGTTACTTCTCTAGTTTCAGCATGAATCGATGTACATCGAGTTTGTCTAGTATTAGTCCTATGTTTACAACATTAGGTACTAACATGTCAATCTGATAAAATCAGAGTTTGGCATAGTCATATGTGGCAGACCACTACCAAACTAAATTTGGTGCGTCGACTCACTAGACTTGTAACCATAATACCTCCACCGCTATCGGTGTAAATAGGATCTAAACATTCCGATAAATATCAGAGATGTAGTCCGTATAACACACAAGATCATAGGTGGTAGACCATTCTCAAATTGAGTTATCCACTCACCATACCCGTTGTCATCTTTGTTAGACAGCTTTGAAAGCGATTCGAAAATACAAATGTATATTTGTATATTCATGGCCGACTCATACTACCAACTCGGTGATAGTCGTACCTAAAATTGAATATGTTCAAAAAAATCAAAATTAAATTAGTACACTAACACAAAGAATTAGAAATTCAAAAGGATATATATAAAATAATTTAAACAAATGTGAATAAATTGCAATAAATAATTAAATTGAAATTAACAATTTAATTAAATGGAAAGAAATAAATTAATGCAATTGCATAAACGCTCAAAATTAATGTTCCAATTCCTTTTGCTTAATTGTTTCGATTCCTTTTGTTAATGAAATAACAAAGTCAGAACTAAACCAGAAATGAAAACCGGTACCATAAAACCGAAACTAGCTCCTTTGACTGCTTTTTAAAAATAAAAGCCAGAACCAAAAAACAGGTAAACCATGTTAGAGCATAACCAAGCAAGACAAAAAAAAAATTGCTGAACCGGAACCAATACGCATAGCAAATTCTGGAATCAGTCCGAACAATGAACCAGATATGCAGAACGAATGATCGATTCCATTAATGATTAGAACGAACATGAACACCGAGAATAATCCAATGGAAAAAGATTGATTATCGATCACACTCTCTGATTCCTGTTTTCATGACAAAAACACTTCACAAAAAATCAGTTTTCGTTAGTGCAAAAAGCATAAACGAAAATCTTCAGAATTAAGATTGTAGGAACTCAAAAACTACAATACGGGTAAGCTGATTTTTGTAAAGAAATTACATAAAATAAATCGATAATACAACAAAATACCGATACAAGAACTAGGAAGAAGACGGATTTGCAGAGGCAAGATATGATCTTTATCCTTAATTCTGAAAATGCCCCGTAGTGTGATGGTTGTGTGGTGTTCTGAATCCCAGGATACAACTGCAATCATTCTGTCTTGCACAACCCAAGAGCAGAATCAAATGAACGCTTTTTCTGTGTTGTACTCTCAGACACAAAAATTAAAAAATAAGATAAAGAAGATGTGAGAGATTTTTGTTGTTGTTGTTGATTCTCTTTTTTTTTTTTATATAATGATCATTTGATCATATATAAAAATGAGAAAAGTCATGGCTTGGTTATCAAGCTCAAGACCTCAACGTGTGAGTCATAAAGGGAATTTGAGAATTTAATCTCATCATAACTATTTCAACATAATTAGTATTTTATAAGTTACAAAATCAAATACAATTGAATTTGCAATTAAATACGAATATCAATTGATGTTAAAATTCATCATTAGAAGATATATGTGTTTGATTTGATTAACACTTAATTCAAAAGGAATATAGGCCAAAAGAATAAATCTTTTTTAACCATAGGCCCATTTGACAAATCCCGAATCCCAAAACCGAAGTTCGGCCCGAGTATCTCCTTTTTCTAATACACCAAAGTGTATCGAAGATTTTGAACCTTGTTATGAGTCTCCACTTTATATATTTATTGATTTTTAATCCAAATTTCTAATGTGGGATATTTGCTAGTTTTTACACTTAGCCATGTTTTTGAAGCTTTATAAGCTTTCTAAGTCATCCACTTTGGACCTTTATTTCTCATTCAAATCAACTTCGATTTTGACAAGTGAATATACTACGTTATAGTGTTTACGGCGATGATTCTATCGTGCCTAAAATCCGGTCATCCTGATGAACGTCTCCACAGAAAAACGCACCGGAAAATGATATTAAATCATTTTGTCATTCCAACATTTGTTAGTTACTCTACCTCTCTTACAAGAGCTGGTTTTCTCGGAGAGGAACATAACATTAGGGACTAAAGTCCCACATCGGAAGTTGGAATAGATCATAACTAATATATACGGGATATGGGTCAATCCACTAATTTCCAATTGGTTTTGAGTTGGAAGCCCATAATCTAACATGGTATCAGAGTCTCCGATCCACACTATCCAACCCGATCCAAAATCGATCTAACCCAAAGTTGGTCCATCGAAACTAGGCCCGACCTTAAAGTTGGTCTCGCCGCTCCATGCCAATATTCCGAGATTAATAGCCAAAGAGCTATCATCTCGAGGGGGCGTATTAGGGACTAAAGTCCCACATCGGAAGTTGGAATATATCATAACTAATAAATAAGGGATATGGGCCAATCCACTCACTGCCAATTGGTTTTGAGTTGGAAACCCATAAATTGCATAAAAAACTTTCAAGGTGGCACGTATTGACAATTTAAACCTCGAAAGTTTATCACCCTCACTTTAAACCTCCAACTTGACATTATTCACGATATAAACCACTAACGTGGCATTTTTATATGCGCCGTCAAATTTTTAAACGTAATAGTAAACGCTGTTGTGTTACTGGAATGGTTGTTTCAAGTATGGTTCTGATGGTGTTTACTATGAAGGATCAATTCCTAAAAAGATCAGAGTTAAGCAGAAGACTGAGTTAAGTACATTTTTAGATGGGCTTCATCTCATTACAGGATTCGATAAGAAGACATTTAAGTTTGAATTATTCGGTTGGTACCCTTTAGCTGTTTCACCCAATCTCTTTACGTATTTACATATTCCCGTGGTGAATGATACTGATTTGGAGACTATGCTTAAGGTTCCCAGAAATCATCCATTTATAAACAGTGTGGGTTTTATTTGGAAGCTAAACCAACAACTTGTGATGCTATTGATCCTGCTGCTTGTTCATTGGCATTGGAAAATCCCAGTAGCTCCTCGAAAAGACCAAGGATTCAACATCCCTCTTGTCAACAAGAAGCTACTAGTTATGTAGCTTTGAATGGAGTCATGTGACACATCCACCGGTTAAAATAGAGTTGGATATTCAGGGAGTGGATAACATTAACGGGTGGACTGAAGATGACCTAAATGCTGAGTTTGGAAACGGTAGCAATCATGGAGGTGGAGATGGAGATATGTCGGATAAAAACTCAGGTTCATATGGGGTGGTTAAGTTGACAAGGGATAATCGCAATGCGGACAAGGCTTTGGATGTGCTAGTCTTAAAGAAATGTGCTGCTTCAAAACTATGGTCGCTGTCAAGTTTGTGGGTTGATGATCATGAATTGCGTGTGGGGTTATGTTTTAAAGATAGAGATGAGCTGAAGAAGGCGGTGGACTGGTTGTCAATTAGAGGGCAGCAAAAGTGTGTAGTATAAGAGACTAGGAAGGACGAGTATACGTTTGAGTGTATCAGATGGAAATGCAATTGGTCACTTCATGCAGCTAGAATGGAAGACCATGGACTTGTTGAGATAACCAAGTGTAGTGGTCCACATACTTGTTGTCCTATAAAGTCAGAAAAGTTCAACTTGGAATTTGCAGCAGAGCAAATTGAATGTCTGAGGAGGGTATAATCTACACTAACCATTGCAGAGTTGGTAAGTTGGTGGTTTGAAAAATTTGGCTACGAGCTTAAAACTTCGGAGATGTAGGAAGCCAAATAGGAAGTGATTAAAAAATTGTATGGAGATTGGGATGAGAGTTTCAGAGTAGTGCCCAACTTAATGGTTGTATTTCACTCATCTAATGGGTTAGTTGTGGACTGGCAATACGATTGTTTTCCTAACACTGAATTTGCATCTTTCTGTGGCGTGTTCTGGGCATTTTCACAGTACATTGAAGGGTTTCGACACTGTAAACCTCTGATAGTAGTGGACACCAAAGACTTGGATGGTAAGTATCCTATGAAATTGATGATTGCCTCGGGAGTTGACGCTGAAGATTACTATATCCCGCTTGCATTTGCGGTTACCAAACAAGTGTCCATTGATAGCTGGCATTGGTTTCTCACTGGAATCAGAGAGAAGGTAACACAAAGGAAAAACCTTTGCCTCATCTCTAGTCCCCACCCAGACATACTTGCTGTTATTAACGAACCAAGGTCTCTGTGGAAAGAACCGTGGGCTTATCACAGGTTGTGTCTAGATAATCTGAGGTCCGAATTCGATGGCATGTTCCAAAACAGCCGTCTTAAGAGCCTCATCAGACAAGCTGGATCCACGAAGCAGCATGATGAATTTGATTCCCTCATGGAGACCATTAAAAAAGAGAATCTAGAAGCACAGAGATGGTTAGACCAAATGCATCCACATCAGTGGGCTCTTGCTCATGACGGTGGTCGGAGATACGGAATCATGACAATAATGAGAGAGAATTTGTGTGAAATCTTTTGGTCTCTTGGTCTGCCAGTGACAGCTTCGGTACTGCTTCTGTTTGATGAGCTGAGATTACAATGTCACCAGGGCATTTGTGATAGTCGTGGTAGGCTTAACCGTAGAGAAATGTACACTAAACCTGTCATGGACAAGCTTGAATAGTTCAGGACAGCTTCCGTTACTTACATTTTAATGCCATTAGATGATAATGCTTTTCAAGTCACACAGCCGTTGCAAAAGAATGGATGGATTGTTCAGTTGAAGGACTCAAGCTGCACTTGCGGGGGTTTTCAAGTAAACAAGTTCCCATGTCTGCACGCTCGGTCTGTGAGAAGCTCAAAGTGAATCCTTTGCAGTATGTAGACGACTGTTACTCTGTTGAACTGTTATGCAAAACTTACGCTGCTACTTTCAATTCTGTTCCAGAAGTATCAGCTTGGCCAGAAGCTTCCGGAGTTCCAACATTGTTTCCTCCGGTCATTCCGCCACACCACGACCTCCAACTAACGAATCAGGCAAGTATAAACAGAAAACTACTCCTCGCACTATTCAGAAGAAGAAAAGCTCAATATTTCTATAGTTTCTTTAGACATTTTGGAAGTAGGACTAAACTGGTTCGGGTTATAGTTTTGTACCGGAGACATGCTGTGTTACTATTTTTGAATGTGAAACACAATCGGCTCGTTAACTGTTGTCTATCCCCTGAACCTCCAACTAACTGTTGTCTATCCCCTGGATCTTAATCTTAAATACCCTAAATCTAACAAAACAATTCTAACTACCCCTCTTAAATCTAACTACCCTCCCACTCTTTTTCTCTCCACTCTACCCCTCTTTAATTTATTATTATTTATACACCCAATTTAATAATTGCAACAACCAATAAAATTAAGGAAAAAAAAAAAATCTACCCTATGTTGAGCCTCAACGTCGCCCTCCTCTTCTTCGTTTTCTCTTTTCTCGGCGAAAACAGAGAAAGATTCTTCTTCCTCTCTTCGTCTGCTTCTTCTTCCTCTCTTCATTGTCTGCTCTTCGTCCTCACGTCGTCCTTCTTCCTCATCTTCTTCCTCTCGTCATCCTTCTTCTTCGGTTGTTCATCTTGTCGGAAAAAAACAGAGCCAACGAGGAGTAAAAACTTGTTCTCTTCTTCCTTACACAGTTGAATCTTCAAAATTAAGGTTAGATATTTCCATTTTTTGCAAATTTCGTGTTTAGGGTTACATTAGGTTTGAAAACCCCTCGTTTTTGAGATTAAGATCCCTCATTTTTTGCAGAGGTATAACTGACACAACTGGTACTAGTGAGAGTAACTGGTATTACTGGTACAACTGGTACTAGTAAAAGTAACCGGTATTACTGGAACAACTAGTACTAGTGAGAGTAAATGGTATTACTGGGACAACTGGTACTAGTGAGAGTAACTGGTATTACTAAAACAGCACTATAATTATATACTTGATAATATACTAACGATATTTGTTATTCTGTTATTCTTTTGCAGGAGATAATGAATTGCACAATCATATGTTTTGATTATGGAGGATGTTATTCAAGGGAAAGTGATTACACAAGATGGATCTCGGGAGGAATTGAAATTCACACTTTAGCGATGCGGACCAGAGTGGAAGAAGTCACTTATTCGGCGTTGGTTGATAGAATTGGCAGGAAGATGATGATAGATGAAGCTACAGCGCAGCTCAATCTTAGTTACTTTCTGATGATTTTGAATGTTATGATACCATCATATATCTCGAATGATGATGAGGTTTTTAATTATCTAATGCAAGTGAATCAAGATGGTTGTAGAAATCTTTTGCATGTGGAGCTCATCAAAGATGTGGATCAAACTCAGAGATGTGTGCAAGTGATAGGAGAGGTTCGAGAAAGTGAAGTTGCTGTAGGGGATGGTATGATAACTGTTTACACAGACGAACCATCGGAACACCATGGGCTGGTACAACAAGGTATACCTGGTATAACTGTCTGACTTGTTTTGTGTGTTCTCTCTGTCTGGTATAACTGAATATAACTGGGTATAACTGTTTGATTAATTTGTGTGTTCTCTCTGTCTGGTATAACTAGGTATAAATGTTTGATTAATTTTTTGTGTTCTCTCTGTCTGGTATAACTAGGTATAACTGTTTGATTAATTTTTTGTGTTTTCTCTGGTATAATTAGGTATAACTAGGTATAACTGTTTGACATTGTTTTGATCACAGATTATTAAGAGTTTGATAATGAGGATAACTTTGGTATGCATGAAGATAATGAGCGAGCAGATGTTGTGGAAGGAGCTAGGCTTGTATCTAATGCATGGGAAGATGGTATAGATATCACTTTGGGTCAAGAATTTGGAAGTAGGCAGGAAGTGAAAGATTTAGTTCAAATAGCTTCACATCGGAATTTTTTTGAGTATGAAGTAAATAAGACGTGTCCCAAAAGATATGTGCTAAAATGTATGGAAGCAAAAAAAGGTTGCAAGTGATATTTACGAGTGGTTCCGCTTCCGGATTCAGATCCTTGGGCGGTTAGAACTTACCACAAGATGCATACATGCTCTCGAGCTGATGCAAGTACAAGGATAAGTAGAAGGAAAGGGACAGCAAAAATAGTTGCATCTATTTTGCAGGAAGAGTATCCCTGTAATTTTAAGACTCCAAAACCGAAAAATCTGATAGAGATGGTTAAAGCAAAAGCTAGTGTTGACATATCATACTCTACTGCATGGAGAGGAAAAGAAGAAGCTGCTAATGTTGTGCGGGGAAGTCCAGAGGAGAGTTATGTGTTGTTGGAGTCTTATATGTATATGCCAAGGAAGATGAATGAGGGTACACAAATATGTGTAAAATGGGATAAGGAACACATGTTTAAGTATTTGTTCTTTGCGTTGGGAGCTTGTATTGAAGGGTTCAAAGCCATGAGAAAAGTCATCATTGTTGATGCCACCCACCTTAAGCATGCATATGGTGGAGTTCTAATTGTTGCAACGGCTCAGGATCCTGATCATCACCATTATCCAATTGCTTTTGGTGTAGTTGATGGTGAGAAAGAAGCAAGTTGGATGTGGTTTATGAAAAAATTGAAATCAGTGGTACCGGATCATCCTAAAATGGTTTTTATGTCTGATATAAATCTAGGCCTTATCAAGTCAATATGTGAGGTGCTCCCGTTGTCTCAACATGGGTATTGTATATACCATTTGTCTCAGAATGTGAAAGGAAGTGTTTATGGTACGAAGAAAAAAACTGTTGCGGGGAAGTTCATGGAATGCGCTGAAGCTTATACAGAGGTTGAGTTCCTAACACTTTATAGTGCGTTCAGAATAAGGTATCCTTCTGCAGCTGTGTATCTTGATAAAAGTGTTGATGAGAAAAAATGGGCAAGATGTTATTTTCCAGGAGAAAGATACAACATAGTAACCACCAATAGTGCAGAATCGATCAATGGCATTTTTGTAGAGGCAAGGAAGTACACGTTATTACCCATGATTGATATGATCGTGGCAAAATTGGCCGAATGGTTCAACATTCATAGGAAGAGTTCCGCTGAAGTACCCAAGTCACAGAAGTTGGTGCCTTACGTGCACAACATAATAGAGTCCAGAGTATCGATTGGAAAGAAGCTAGTTCGCAAGAGTTAAACGGCTTCACCCATGAGTACAATGTGATTGGACTAGATGGGAAGAATTATGTGGTTAATTTGAGACTGAAAACTTGCAGTTGCAAGCGTTTTGATATAGACAGGTACCCATGCGTGCATGCAATACAAGCTATCATCCGATTAAGCGGAGAGACGGAGGTCCGTCACTATGAGTTTTCTTCCAAATTTTATTTGGTGGTGGAGTGGGTATTGGCATATATACAGGACGATATATCATGTATCTCATATGTCAACTTAGACGATATATCATGTACCCCATATGTAAAATATTTAACACGTTCGACGTCAAATATGTTTTAATTCATTTGACGGCGTACGTGTTAAATATGTTTTATTTTTTTATTCTTATTTTTTTAGAAACGTGTTTGTTTTATGCTGAATACACATTTTAGTTAGTAGTGCCTAATAACACCAGTAGTACCAAAATTAGATTATCATAGAATATGAGTTCAACATTAGAAAGATTATCCCAGGTACACAGAAGTACCTAAAAC
Organism: Pseudoturritis turrita; assembly: GCA_900406555.1. Lineage (NCBI taxonomy): Eukaryota > Viridiplantae > Streptophyta > Magnoliopsida > Brassicales > Brassicaceae > Pseudoturritis > Pseudoturritis turrita. The sequence goes on along the minus strand of OVBL01000284.1, from coordinate 1,479,340 downwards.
ACATGTTTACAATAAACAACAGTTCAACATAACAAGATATCATCCATTCCTAGATTTTTACTACCTAAGTCACTCTAAAACCACGTCATTTCTTCGTTTTCTGCCTGGTCCTTCTTCCCTTATCTTTAGCATCCCTGGCCCTTTTCCCATCCACCGTATATGGCTCTTTCTTGTATTGTGATGGTTCTGGTATCCTCCTCTTCCTTGGAGTGGCACTCCTCTGCTTCACAGCTTCTTCTTCTTATGTTTCTTTCTCTTTTTCTGTCTCTTCTTCTTCTTTCTCTTCTTCTTTCTCTTTCTATTCTTCTGTTTCTTTCTCTTCTTCTTTCTCTATCTCTTCTTCTTCTTTCTCTTCTTCTTCTTCTGATTCAATCTTTTCTTCAGCTTCTTCTTCTGATTCAGTCTTTTTCTTGAGCTTCTTCTTCTGATTCGGTCTCTTCTCTTTTTCCTCTTTTTCTTCTTCCTTGTCTTCAGCTTCTTCTTTTTCATCAGTCTCTTCATCATCTTCATCACTATCTTCATCTTCTATGGCACCTTCAACAATACCCGCACCAAGATCCTCATGTTGTTCCTCAACATCCACCACAACATCACACACAACATCACCCTCGAAAACAATCATAGCCATCAGTTTGTTTTCTTCTCGGGCTTCTGTTGCTTCTTCTTGGTATGTCATCACTGTATCTTCAGATTCTTTCTCCTCTTGTTGGTCATATTCTGATCATGTTTCCTCTTTCTCTTCTTCTTGATCTTTTTGTTCTCTTTTTTTTTGTATCTTCTTCAGCTTTTGCTCCTTCTCCACCTTTTTCTTCTGCTTCTATTTCTTTCCTTCAACTATCTCATCTCTCTCAAACCCTTCCCACTCATTCTCCCTACCACCTCTTACTTCACTTTCAAGGTCCTTCACTTTTTTCCTTAACTGCATCAGCTTCTTTCATAACCCCTTAGTTGCAGTGTTCACCTTGTCACTCTTCAATGATCTTTTTGCCCAACCTATCTTCCATGTCTTTCAAAAGCTGAACCAATGCAAGATTCTTCTCTGGTTCCACAGCCTCAATCAATCCAGTTTTTTCTTCTTGATCTTTTGTCTTTCTGGAAGCCACATCTAGATCGTATAACTCTTTCCAAAATATCTTCTTCTCTGCAAGATGTTGGTTCCAACTATCTGGAATAATGTCCAAGGCTTCATCATCTGCTTCATCATCTATGATACGTGCTAAACGAAATTCTTCTTCAAATTCAGGTACCAAAGTACTCTGAATATCCTGTGTATGTAAAGAAATACAACTTAGCTATTAACATTAAGGAAAACGATTTCTAATTAAGAATGATATTGAATTTATACCTTAGTAGAATCAAGCGAACAATAAATCTCTTCCAATGGCCAACCTTTCATACTACAAGCTTTGAACTTCTGCTTGCACATCCTTGGACACTCTTTGTCTGCCTCTCTAACATCTTCTCGAAATGATATCCTCATACTTGGTATACACTCATAAGCCAGAATCTACATATAGAGATATAGTATGTCATACATTATATAATAAAACATTAATATATACAAAAGTAATATTTACCTCCAAAGGAATTATGAATCTTGGAAAGGTCAACGTCACTGGAACAGAGCTGTTCATATGATCCATCACGTGATAAACATCCTTGACAGAGTCCTCAAATGTCAATCGCCCCCACGAAAATGTTTTACACAACTCCTCATCATCCACCAATCTAAATGAGAAGGGATCTAGATTTCCATCAATCTTCGCCTTACCTCTAATTACCGCACATAAAAAATATAAGATAGCCATCTTTAACCGATCGGGACTACTCTTCTTCATTGACACTAGCTTCGCTTCCACATCACTGACTGTGATTTTTTTCTTGTTGCAAAACTGTCTTCCCTTAAACTTGCTTATGTAATCCTTCTACTTCTTATTAGGATTACATTCTTTCGGGTAAGCATGGCAGTGCATCCCAGAGATCAGACCATGCTCTCTCAAAGAATACCGGATGGGAACGCCATTCACCACAAACCAAATTGTTGTCCTCCTATCCACACAAACAGTTCGAAGCAGTAGCATCCACATTCCCATAAGCTTACGGTTTGGTTCCTTAGGTATGTGGAGGAGGTGGTGAAACTGAGGATGCGTTCTGAACTATTCCAACTCTGGTTCAAGCCCCTTCATGGTCTCCAAGAACTTGCTCAGATCACACCTTGTTTGTATCTTCGGGTTCTTGTTATATTCGGTCTGGTTTAAGAAAAACTTGAGAGGCTGCATCGGTTGGGTATCTGATACATCCTGCAATCCAAAAACAGTTTCAATCCCAAAGTTTCAATCCCAATATCACATAATTATCCTCAGTAGTACCAGTTATCCTAAGTACTAACAGTTGTCCGCAGTAGTACCAGTTATCCTAACTACTAACAGTTGACCTACATAGTACCAGTTGTTCTACATTGTCCTAGTTATCCTAAGTAGTACTAGTTGTTCTAAGTAGTACCAGTTATCTTATCTAGTACCAGCTGTCCTAGGCTACTAGTTGTTCCAAAAGCAGTTAACAATTATTTCATTCACACACCTTCGATGGTGAAGGCATAGCCTCATTTTTGGACTCCTTATCTGACTCGCTCACCGCATATCTTTGCAATGCACTACTAGACTCTTCTGAAGTCCCTTTTGAAGGGTTTTTCTTGTTCTTCTTATGTCCTCCCATCGTCCGAGGAGGCATTTTCACAATCCTGCATTACCAAAATAAAACAGACTCACACAATTTCAAAATACAGCACAAACCCTAATTATCAAGCCTTATTAATCAGACCCTAAGTATCCCAACATACCCTAATCGAATGATTTTACTTAAACCCTAAATTCAAACACGACACATCTCCAATTCATATCAAAACCCGACATATCTCCATTTGAAATCAAAATCCTAGTACAAATCAAAACCCCTATCATTTCGCAAATCAAAACCCCTTTTCTGAAAATAAAGAGATGTGATTGAGTAGTTACCTTGAAGAGATGGGGAGACAGAGATAGAGACGGAGTAGGATACGGCGACGGCGACTACGACTACGACTGCGACGGAGACGGCTGAGAAATCGCTTTCGACAAAGAGGGAGGATGAGAAGGGGAAATGTTTCCGTGTTGATTAAAAAAAATGGGGGAGTTAGGTTTTTTCTTTTTTTTAGATCCAGATTTCAGGATCTTTTAGTTGGGTCCGGATTTGGGTTCGGATCTATGGTTGGATCCTGTAATATTTCTGATTCATTAAGGGTGACTTGATCTTTACAAACATTTTCATTTTAAATAAAAAAAAAAAATGTTTTTTATAACAAGGGCATATGAGATTAAAGTTTCAGATGGAGGGGCAATTGAGATTATACTCCCAAAACATTCCATACAAATCTAAATCACAAATCTGAAGGAAGAAAAATAACATAACAAAAGAAAGACAGACTCTGGTTTGGTTTCAACAAGCCATGAAAAAACATTGTATAGCTTTCTCAGGAGAGCCAAAAGCAGCTTCAAAATGCACTAATGCTCTACCTCCTAATTTTCTCCTCTCTGTATCAATAACAAAAAAAACCGATAAATTACTCCACTTTTCTACTAGACTGAGACAAAACGGCGTTATTTATGGTGCGATTTTTGTACCGGGCTTACACTGTTTCTCTAGCATCTATATTGGAGGAAAGCTTTGATGAAGAATCTTAGAAGAGTTGAACAGCCATTTTGAACTTGTTCTGTTTCCACTTAGGTAATTCGTAGAAAGCTTCTTTCGACATACCGAATTTCTCCTTGAACTCTTTTGATGAAAGGTAAGTCTGCGTTCGCAAGAATTCAAATACCAGTTTCGGATAAATGCTTCATTCTTTCAAGAACATTTCTATTGTTGTATATATATATATATGGAATGTACTTACCTCTCTCCTTGTTACATCAATGTCAGCGACAGGGTCCATTGAAGTTGTCTTGAGGCGTTCGTAAGGATATGTCGGGAAGCTTTCCTCGTCCTCGACTCCTTCTTTAGCATCTTCATGAATCGTCAAAGATTCTATTTGGATGCTCATTGAGTTCTCCTTCTCTATTCCATTTTCCTTTGTGTTGTAATTTGGAGTTGGAGACTTGGCTGTCTTGGGGCTCACTTCTCGCACTGCAAACACTCAGAAAGCTCAATACTTTGAATGAAAGTCGAAACTTACAGATCATTACTCAATGAAAATGTTCTTTTAGGAGAAAAAGAACGAAACTTTCAGATGATTGAACACAATGAAAATGTTAAGTAGCATTCATTACCTTTGCTTGAACTGGGAATTGAAGGTTCTCGTGGCTGCGGTTTTACTTGTTCGAAAATAGCGCTACGTGAAGCTATAGCTGAAGACTTAGGAGCCAGCTTAGTGGCATCAGGAGTCAGAGATCTCGGGTAAGTTTTTCTCATAAGTGAGGGAGGAGTTGAGAGATTTCTAGCATTCGGGTTTTCGAAAGCAGCAGCCAACGCGTTAAACGCTGGAGATCTGCCTCTGACACGGACCCTTTCTGGACTAAAAGACATGCTTCTTGAACGTTGCTGTGATTTTTCAGGAACACTTGTACGTCCTCCATATGAAGCTGGGGATCTTCGTCTCGGCTTCTAAACACGAAAAAACAGAACAATGAAACATCGATCTTGAGCATTCTTGAATGTGAAGCTGACAATAGAGTCTTACATTTACAGCTGGAGTACCGCCATTTTTTACAATTGTGAGTTTCCTTTGAAACGAGTTTCCATGCATCTATAACAACATCCTTTGTCAAGAGTTTCCTTTTTCGGTGAAAATCAAGTTTATCGAAAGAAACATCTTCATATTGACCAATATCTTGGTCGAAAATCGGATAATGTTCATAAGGACTTACATAGGCTTTCGATGAATCCCAGGAAGCGAAGAACCGGGTAAAGAAAAGCGGCTCATTACCTTCCATGATGACATATATTGGTGCCTCACTCGATAAGTTTTCCAGGAGAAAATCTTGTTCGATAAATTTCTATGCAAGAAAACATCAGCTAATAGTGAGAATCCAGTAAAAGATAAATGCAAACAAGCGGCGTAATCTAAAGTAAAATGCTTACCTCTCCAATAAATAAAGCTTGCAACTTGTTGTAAGGTTCAACTTCTTGACCAACCCACACAAATATCTCTGAGTGGCAGTCTAAGACAAAGATATCTTCAGTCATCAAATCATCTTGTGTGAAGTTATATATCTCTGTCACCTGCAGTTACATTACATAACAAATAGTGATTTTCCAGTTGCACTTAGCATAAATTGTTATACAAGTGAGTGAAGATATATATACATACCTTCAGATTTCCTGGTATGATTTCCATTTCCAGCAATGATGAATAGAATAATAATAAAACATGGAGAAAGAAACAGAGTTAGGATTAAAACAGAAGAAAGATGATGACTTTGAGCAAATGTACCTTTTGTGAATGCGCAAGCGAACAAATGAGGGTCATTCTCGGGTTCCCTTGTGGGCTTTTGGCTCGGATAGTCTGATTTTCCTCCTAATAACTCCCAGAATTGTTCAGATTCTGAGCCTTCCCTTTGTGCTCTTGTCTGTAGGTTTGGCTGGAAAAAAAGCAAAATAACAGACACAAAAAGATCACTTGAAATAAACAAGATTTACCAAGAACACATGATGGAGTAAAGAAACCTAACTCACCTTGATAACATCGAGCTGCCTTTCTACGAGCTCCTGGTCGAATGAGGCTGCTAGATTCCCAGACCAAGTGAAAACCGAAGACCCGCTATGTAGTATATACCAGTATGAGGAGTTCAAGGATGAAGCAACCTGTTGAAGTGAATCAACAATAATTACAATTCATGAAAATTTTAGCTTGTCAAATCCTTCTAGTAACCGATGATTAAAGCCTTCAGTTTAAAGTTTTTAGACCGACTGTTGGAGTTTATATAACATTTTCAGGGACTTTAAACTCATGTAACAAACTAAAAATCGATCTCGATAGGCTCACGGTGATTTTCTAGAGGTTCATAAAGTACAATGAACAAGAAAAACGACATACCGGGTCAACTTGTATTGCTTGCATATTCTCTGGACCAAATCCTTGAATCTGAAACAGAGCCAAACCATTCTCGTTGTATGTATCGTCTGGAACTTCTTTCGCTGCTATATGTTTCTTGTATCCATTGCTAAGACCACCCTGAAAAAATTTAACATATCAGAAAATGTTCATAAATAAGATAACAGGCTATGAAAGTAAAAGCTTGAGATTATGATATGATTCAACCACCTTGAAAACGATAAAGCTTTGCATTATCACAAAGAATTGAATAGGCTCTTTTCCTTCATAGATGCGAGCCTAACGATAAGAAAAAAAAACATGAAATTTAGTTACATACTAAGCCAACAAAACATATACTATAATACAAATTGGTTCACAAAAAGATCATTTACTTGAGCCGGCACAAATTTCATCGCTTCAACCATTTTGATTGCCATGTAGACAGCAGAAGATCTTTCTTCCTATATAATAACCTCAAACACCATTAGAAAACTTGTATAATAATGTTTTAATCACACATTCTTTGTACTATTGATAAACCGTATAAGCTCTACGACAAAACAGAGCTTTTACTTTACCTCCACGCTTTTCTCCCCGCACCATGTCCCAATAAGAACCTCCTCTTTGTATTCCCCGGGATAAGAATAATGGAATATGTAACAGTCTCCACTGTAGAATTTTGACTGATCAGCAGCTTGAAGGAGAATCTTCTCCTGACCGTTCACCCGCCAAACCTGTTTCGGAAATGCAGCCATTATAGGAAATACAAAAGACGCATTTTTCATCCGTAGACTATAATGTTAAACTGTAAAATAATAAGCTCAAAAGCTAAGGATTTCCACTGTCCATAATCTCTTCTTTTACCGCATTTTCTCGATCATAGAAGACAAAGTTTCATGCTAAACTATATAGGAGAAGTCTGGTTTAAACAAGAATAGAGTTTAGTAGTACCTGCAGATTTCCTCTGCAATCGATGTGAGCTTGAGGCTCTTCTTTAGGAGGAGAAGCTTTAAGTAGGCCGCTCACATTTACCCCTTGTCGTTTCAAAAGTGCTGCAAATTACAAACAAACAAGCACTTAAGTCGCATGAAGTTACAATTATATCCAATTTGTGAAAACATTAGTACTGACCAGCAACTCTGCCTCTACCATTGTCTGACACTGTTGAATTAGTTTCTTGAGTCCAAGAATCAAACTTTGATCGGAATGGCACAGTTTCAAACCCTTCTATTATGCGGATTATCTGCGACTTGGGCCTTTCGGATGAACGAATCATTTCCTGCATGGTACTAACAATATCAGCAAACATAAAGTACAAAAACGTTTTTCTTTTTTCGCGATTAGAGAACTTACTTCTGCAGCTCTACTTGCGCTTTTTCTGCCATCAAGAGAAGTATTTCTTCCCATCCAAACAAATACTTCAAATCCGCAATCAAGAATGTAACACTGATTCGTATCGAGCATCTCCTGTTTCAATGAATCACCTTTAACTTGATTTGCTTGTCCCTTCTCAACACTTGAAAGAAACAAAACCAAATATATAAAACTGAGTGGTAAGTTGTCTTCTTGAGTATGGTTTCAAATGCTACTCATAACCAAAAGAAAAAAGACGAAGAAATGTTACCAAAATAGTTTGGTGATATCGGAATGGTTAGTCTTCTCCTCATCTTTAACAGTTTTTCTAGGAAGCGGAGCGAATCCACCAAAGAAACCCCAAAATTCTCCACTTTCAGCATCAGCCATAAGCCTCCCATCCTCTGCAATAAATATATGCAATTAGCAACCACATATATATATATATGGCCAGACCATTGAGATTATGTCTAACTAACCAACAGTAGCAACTTCACATTTCCCATCATGGTAAGTATCTTTGATGTACTGCACAACTTCTAATGCCTTTGCTCTCTCTTGGATTATAGCATTTGAGCCATTGAATTGGAAAATTTTAGACTTTGTGTCAAGAATAAAAATGTCGTCGTGGTTTAAAGAAGTTCTAGCAAATGGAACCTGTAATTAACCAACAAAGTGAGATCAGATGAAGCAGATTAACAGAAAACAAAACCCCCTAACCGAGATGAATTTCCTTGCCTCTTTCACATGGACAACATGTTTTCCTCTGCAGACGAACAAACGGGTCTTATGTTCTTCAGCTTCAACATGATTAAATCCTGATGCAACTCCACCTTCTTGAGGTATGATACATGGTTTAAAATACGACAGGAATTTCTCGGTTTCGTTGCCTTGAATTTCCCGATATTGAACTGCACGACCTCCAAGAGCAGCGTCTAATTCAACTGTCTTAACAGCTGCAGCCCCCGCTTCATCCTAATCATTTAATCCACTCTTTAATGTGATTTCAACTGTCACTCTCATACAAAAGTAAAATGTAAGAAAAACATAAAACAGAGTTTTACCTGAGAGGTATCTTTACCAAGCCAGTAGTGTATATCATGGCGCAATGCACCAGTTCTTAGCGCGGTTGTCTAGCCATAAGAAGATTATAGCGTAATGTACTCAATGCGAAGAAAACATGTAAAAACCGCTATAAAAGACGAAAGTAGGTATGAGGATATACCTTTAATACTATGTAAGAATCTCCAGTGAAAAACTTCCCATGAGAAGACTTTGGAGCAAGGACAGGGCGGAAGCTTTCGATACGCCATACCTCAATCCCGCTAAATCATTGTCAAGGAGATTGATCTTCACAGAATCTAGAAAATCATCTAAAATTTCGCAAAATAAAGGATACGGTTTCTGTCCAGCTCCTTGAAAAGCTGGATCTAAATCTCTCATGGAAACTGCCATACTAATCAGCTTTTATCGCTTTCCGCCTCAAGAATGTCACAAACCGTAGAGACGACTAACCTACAAGGGGGTATTACATTGAAAGAGCTAATGTCGTTATATCATACCGATCAAGTCCTCAACACACACATCTTCATTACTGGTTGTTCATTAGCCATTATAAGACCAAATGAGAAACCGAAAAACCAACAAAAGAAGCAACAAAGATCAATGATCTCAATGCAACTAAGCCAAACCCTTAAATTCGAAGAAAAGGAAGAACATTTCTATAAAATTCATTAGATAATCACCAAACCCAACATTTCTATCAACATTATTGTATCACTAAAAAACCCAAGACAAAAGATCAAAGATTGATGATACAAATGTACATATAACAGTAATCAGAAACTAAAAGGCAAATTTTTCAAAAAAAGGGAAAAAATCTACCAACAAAATTTCACCTTTTTCAAAGCGGCTAGTTAGTCAGAGGCTTGGAGCTTAGGATCTAATCTGAAGGAGAAAAACAGTTGCAAATTTACAGATTTTTAGTAAATTCGTTGCAGAGAGAAAAGGTAAAAATTGAAACTTTAATTGAAAGAGAGAAGCTGAGAAACAATTGAAGTCTTAGAGAGAGAGAGAGAAAAAGAGAGAAGAGGTTGGAGGGAAATGATGAGAAACTTCATCACTAACCTACAAGAAATCACCAACTGTACAAATCCTGATTATACCAAAAAAGCTTCAAAATTTACAAATTAAATGAGAAAACCCATCGAAATCATCATAAAGGGTTTTGCTTATTTTTCCAGAAAAATCTCAGCTTTTTTCCGATTTGCTGGCAGATTATGTCTTTTATTTATTTATTTTTATCAATTCTGGGTTCTGATCAAGTACAGATAACAAAATCTAGTTGATGCAATTTAATCCAAAATGTTTTGACTACATACGCCTCTGGTTAAGAACAACAAGCGACAGATTTGAGCAACAAAACCATAAATTTTTCACATGGGTGGGATTAAATTCAAAACTGTTTTAGTCAGATATATAAATTTTCCCTTTTATTGTTGATTTGTTGCCAACGGTCAGATCATAAAATTATTTTCTCTCCCTGTGTTTTTTAGGTGGCAAAGATATGTTTATTTCCCGAAAGTCAAAAACAATATTTCTTTCATATTTCTAGCTGTTAACGACATTACCAATTATAAGGTTTAAGTAAATTAAGTAGATAATATTAATTTTAATTTTTTTTAAAAACAACGAACAAAACAATTGTTTTTTTTCTTTCAAAAAAGGCACAAAATATGACACTAGTCATAAATGATACATCTATAAATATATAAATATAATAAAATAAATTAAAATCATTTAAAAATTGATTGACTATATTTAAATAAATTGCAGTATGATACTATTCTATTTTTTTACTAACCATTTATTATGAAAAATTAAATTTTAAATTGAAAAAAAAAATCCCCAAGTTCAAGTAAACTATTTCTAAAACTTTTGATTAATTATTTTTGGAAGTTATTAATTATATTAAAAATTGTATAGTTAAATATTCAGTAAATTTTTATCTTATTTTATTTGATAAAATATCTATTTTATTTTTTATTAGTGAATTTTGTTTTTGCCAATATCAATGAGTTAATTTTAAAATGGCTTAATTTTACTTGTAAATGGTTTTGGACAGAAAATTTTGTTTACACTTTCTTCACTTGTATTTTCATAATATAGATAGATAAGATTTTTTTGTTCTTTCTAATGTTAATCGAAAATTATTGATTTTTTGAGAAATAAACAATGCTTTTAGAATTTTGGAAGCTAATAATTTTCCTAAATTAATTAACCGAAATAATTTTACTAATCACTGATAATAATTTTTATACATATACTAATTTTTTTTATGAAAAGGGTTCGATAAAAAAACTAACTTTTCTTCGAACAAAAACTAATTTTTCTATATCATGATTGTCTCTTCCTCCATTAACAAATATTTTAAAACCTTTAATAAATTAATTAGAATGAGGTTGTAAAATTGCTTTGTTAGGTGATCAAATTTAAAGTTTATAATATCATCACATATTTTCTGAACATAAACTGAAACTCTGTGCGTAGCCTTTAGCTGGTAGAGAGAGTTATTTTATTTTTATTGGTTATCTGAGATAATATTAAATATAGGAGAAACAAGCAAAACTACAAGAGCCGAGGATTACAACAACAAAATTGAAACTAAAACTAGGCAAATTAACCTAATGAACATAACTACTAATCTTCACTGAGCAAAAGGTCATAACCACACTACGGAACCTCCTCTAACGAATAAGATCTACCTCACTAATCAACATATTCCTAGGTTTCATACTAAGACAAAAAAAAAAAAAAAACTAGTACCCCAAACTTCCAAAAACGGCGGAGATAAAACCAACAGTTAACAACACGTCTATAGAAGCAGGCTAATCATAAGAAACAGATCTAGAACTGATCTGAAACGTAGAGACAAGAAACGAACACACATTTCAACGGCTGAAGCCTCACCCGGAGACGACGAACACTAGAAACGGAGCCAAGAAGAAACCAAACGACCATCTGAATAGAGACCTGCACAAGAAGACAAAGAAACCCAGAGACAGACCCAGCTCCGAACTTGACCTAACCATGAAAAATGCCAAAGGGGAAACAGTCCCAAAAACGGAGCAACTGGCAACAAAACCCGAAGACACGCCACAAAAACGGCACATACAGCCTAAGGAGAGGGAGAAGGCCGAAGAACCCACATCATTGGAGCCCAAACACTTGGAGAGGAAGGAGAAACGAACCGCCGCTGCGACACCGAAAAGAAAAAAGTGAAGAGGCGAGACTGAATAACCGAGCCGGAGATATCCAAGTCCTCATAAAACCTCACCGGAGGCAAAAAAGCCACTCCTAACACCAACACTAAAAAACCTGCAGCTATAGAGCCCGAAACTCACAGAAGAGCACTAACCGGATAGAGAGACCAACATAGAAATAATATACTGCACTTCCGCAGTCCTTAAATGAAAAGACACGGGATAAGGCAACATCAGAAGAACTCCCTCGGAAAGAACCCAGACCAAAGATTCCCGAGCAACCTAAGACCAACCAAACCAAGCGAATCAGGACCAACATATGAGCTTCATGGAGGAGAACAAACCCCATACCAAAACTAGATGCAGAGGAGAGATGAGACACATGAGCTGCCGTAAGCAGAGTGAAAGTAGACAAAAAAGAAGAAAGGAAATGGCGAAACCTCCGGTAATATACTCGGTCTCAAAAGCCTCACCGGAGGCTAAGCCAAACCCCTAGACTTGAAGACCCAATCGCGAGCACTGCTACAGAGCCCCAAGACAACAACCAAGAAAATGTCGGAGAGATCCTCTCGCCGTCGAACAGAACCACGAGCCCTAAATCTTACACATTGAATTCGGCCATCCTTTCACCAACCTTAGAGCAACCCGATCTGCCACCAAAACTGCCATGAAAGAAAAAACAAAGAAAGCCCATGAAAAAAAGAGGAGAAGGAGATTCCGCTCACAGTGACGGTGAAAAAATCCGGTCATCGGAGAAAGAGAGTTATATATTTATACGGAAGAAAATAAAATTAGAAATTCTCAATAATCCCAAATTTCTTCTTACCTAATTATGTGAAAATAAATATACCTTACTGAATGTTATGTACATCTTCCATAAAATCATTTCTTAGAAAACATTTGTATGATTATTTTTTTACAAGAAAAAATCTAACGTATTAGATAATTCATTATATTATTTTAGTTATATTTTTGTCAAGATTAATAAATGTGAATTGCTTTTTAACAGTCGAATCCACCTCGAAATGGCATTCAATATGTAGAAAATCCTTGAAAGTATCGCTTTCCAACCGAATCAACTTAAAACTATGTTTATACAGTTTAAAGCTGAAAGTCAAAGCTTATATATGAAAATCCAAACATATTACTGAGACTATCTTCGAAAAAACACTTATTACAGAGCATTATTGAATCAATGATTTAAAATAAATTCTATAAGTTTTATAATTTTTAAGATTTAAAATTTTGCTAGAATTTATGTGTGGATTCTAAAATCTGGATTTTTTTTTTAATAATTTACTTATGAAACTCCACCACAAGTCATTTCAAATTAATTAAAAAATAAAAATTTTCAAAAAAATTTAATGTTTAATAACACTAGATTTTAACGAAAAATTTAAAATTTTTATTGAATAACACCAAATTTTAAAATCTCTGAAACGTGATTTACAAATATCATATCTGATGTGGAATCAAATAAAATTTATAATCCATACTCACAAATGCACTAGATAGTCATCGTAGTGTAGAATCAGGGTCGAACCACTAAAATTTTTTGGAATTAACACACTAACATATATAGGTTCTAATTAAACTAAGAAAAAATATATTTGTTTGGTTTTTGGTTTCTTAATCTAGTTAATTGCATACATGAAACAAACATAAACATAAAAAAAAACATTAGTCATTAGATGAGCAAATAAAGAAAGTAATCAAAAGACTAACAAGAAATGATCAAACAATACAAGATAGATTAATTCTTAATAAGGTAAAACAATGGATCATGGGTCTAGCAATGGATTAAAGAGAGTATGATGACTAATCAATGATGTAAGGCACTAATTAAGACTAATTCTAGAATATGGATCACATTAATTTGACTAATCCACTCTCATGGTACTAACTTCACTAACTATCTAATTTAGTTAAACTTTCATTTGAAAATTAGTTAATCAATTAGCATTAACAAACAAGTCCACTAAGTTCACTAGTCACCCTAACATCAATTTTCGTTGGTTAAGGAAGAAAAACCAATTTGAGTTTGATTCAAGCATTTCATCAAACATATTTCGGGTATGAAATTATCTCGTATCTAGATATGAGTGATCAAGTCAAATCCTAACATTAAATGCAACTCAAATCAAGGAAACATAAATATTTAAGCCTAATCATCAATCATCAATCATCCATAATCTACTAAACCCACAATCTAAAGATGAGACTACTCACTCATAACTATGGAAATGACAAAAAGAGAATCTAGACTAAGCATAATGGAAATAAAAGATTAAGAAACAGATTTAAGATAAAAAAATTTAAATCATATATCCAAAACAAAATACCATAAACTCTCTCAGAACAATGTTTAGATATAAAAGAGACAAAGATAATATCAAACTTAGGTTTTAATCAGCCCAAAAACATATTTATAGGCCTAGAAATATGCACCCGGATCAACCCGGGACAAACCGGATCGGACCCGGGTCAAATAGCAAAAGCCAACAAAAACAGAGGAGGTTAACGCTTGGTCGCCTTATCGGGTGAGCCCCTATCGGTTTGGCAACCGAGAGGGCATGTAATTTTCACAATTCCAGTGCATTCAGTGCATCCCGTATCAGTGCTTGGACTATCGATTTGGACCGATATGGCGTGATATCGGGTTGGCTCCATCGGTTCATGCCGATATCCCGTGCAGCTTGGCTTCTCCTCGATCCAGTACCGTGCAGTCGTCCCATCGGTTTATACCGATATCCTCAACACCTTTGACTATTTCTTCATCCTTTGGCTCATTTTTGATCTCCTTCAAGCCTCAACACCTCTCTGCCTAGGGTTGGGAAAAAACTGAACCCTAAATCTGAACCCGAACCTGACCCGAAAAACCCGATCCCGATCGGGTTCGGTTCTAGAAAAATACTTGAATGGATCTTAAGAGCTGAGTACTTCGGGTGTCGGGTAATACCCGATCCGAACCGAAACCCGAACTAGTACCCGAAAAATCTGAAGTTAACTAAACCCATTAATCCCTTTTACCTAACTTCGGGTAATTTGGGTACTTTCGAGAAGTTTGGGTAGTTTGTATACCGGGTTTTTCGGTTAATTCGGATACTTTCGAGTATTTTCGAATACTTTTGGGTAGTTTGTGTAGTTTTTTATCGGGTTTTTCGGGTAATTCAGATACTTTCGAGTATTTTTGGATATTTTTGGGTAGTTTTCTCGGGTTTTTGGATAATTTCGGGTATCAGGTATAACCCGATCCGAACCGAACCGAACCCGACCCGAAAATTAAAAAAATACCCGAATGAGACTTGTGATCCGAAAATCCGAAAAACCCGACCTGATCCCGAACGGGTACCCGAACGTCCACCCTTATCTCTACTCCTCCATAAATCTCCATAAGCTCAAAACAACCTGGAAAGTTAAGAAAGCAATACAAAATGCACAAATGCTAATCTTAAACTCTAAAATGCAAACTACACTGAATGAGATTCAAATGTACAAAATGAGACACATTTGATGCAAAAATGGATTGAAAACAAAGAAAACACTATCTAAAAACATGCAAAAACATAATTTAGAATCATCGATTGAATAACATGAAATTCTGTTTAGATTTAAATTCTATTAAAATCAATGATTTAATAACACCTCTTAAACTATTTTCTTATTAAACTCATTTTCAAAAAGAAAATTAAGTAGTTAATAGACATTTTCGAATATAATAGAATTCAATGAAACTACGAGCCCAAAAAATACTAGAATTTCCTCGATAGAAAAAGAGAGAGTTAGAATCGAAATAATATTGTATGATATACATAGCCAAGTTCTAAAGACCAATTACCTGTGGGAGATACGAGAGAAGATGAGACTCTTATTGCATAAACAAAAACAAGCAGAGGTCCAAGTGGACCTAAGTGAGGATGTTGGTGTGTGCAAGTGAATTCCATTTCAGGAAAGAAAGTGAAAGTCGCTTAGCTCAGTTAAACTCTATTTTGAGAGCATCCATTTCTTTGTAGTGTATGATTAATTTGTGCGTAATGAAAATCTTCGAAAAATATATTAAATGTATATGTTTTTTAGAGGATCTTTTGCTATTATCGTATGAACTGTGTGCTATTAAAGAAATTGGATTTACAAACTATTTTTGGACGAAACAATCTACCATTTTTCTATACTAAATATAAGTATTTTTTAAATAATGATTAAGAATTAATGTAATTTTTGTTATATTAAATATATAATAATGGTTTTCTATTCATGTATACTAGATTTTGATCGATGCTAAGCGCGAGATTAAATTATTAAATAGGTTGATGAATCGATTTTAACATATACAATTTTTTGATATTTAAACGTGTATAACAAAGCATATGATTTATAATATCTATAAACGTACAAAATAATATATATTGTGCATAAATATAATAAAGTTAAATACTTTTGATCAAGCATATGTTAATGCCATTAGTTTTAATATTTTAATGTGTAAAATTAATTAAAAATATGCAAATATTATTTATTTTAATATCTTTTAAGTGTAAAATTGATCTTCATAATAATAAAAAATTTGTTAATATATCATAAAATTTTTAAAATAGATATGGCAAGTCTAAAATATTATATTTAGTTAGGTTTAAATTTGTAAAACATGTATTAATGGATTTATATTATAAAATTAATGAGAATATGTAGAGATTTCCACAATGACATATATTTTTAATTGAGATGTTCTAATTGGTTAAAATTAAATGATATATCTCTTAAATTAGTCATTACTTGACACCTAGGATTTTTGGGGAATGTCTCATCTATTAATATATGTTTATATATATATATATATATATGAACTAAATCACATTCGTTTATATTTAAACTTTATTTATATTCTATCAATTAGCTCTCATATTGGCATCAAAACTATCAATTTAATCCCTCATAACTAGACCAAGAAAAACAATATATACTCCATATTTACATAAGCTTTAATTCAATGATATGCATAATTTTAAGTACATGTTTGCAAGATTTAATTTTTTTCTTAATTGCATAAACTATGATCCCACCAATTATCAAGCTGCCTAAAATCTAAAATTAGAGACTTTCCAAAAAATTTGTAGTCTGCCATAATTTACTCATTGCCTCTTCCTTCATATAGCCTTAAAAAAGCACTGGTCAGTTTATACTATATATATGTATAAATCGAATCATTCTCTTCAATCTCACAACAACAAATATAAATCCACACACACACACACACACAACAAAATGTCTACAAAATCGATCATTTTACCTTTGGCTCTGCTAATCATCTTCGTCTCAGCATCTCAAGCAAGTCGTCAACTCTGGGATACTGGATTCAGCCAAATATTCGAATCCAAATCCGGGTTCGAGGGGCTTCACGGGTTTCATGGGAAAGCCGGAGGTGCTGGAGGAGGAATCGGAAATGGAGATATGACTGCACATACATGCACCGCGCAAGGACCTTGTAACGGTAAGCAGCTAACATGTCCAGAGAATTGCTTCAAATCATCCAACGTTGAAAAGGAGGGTTATAAAAGCACCAGCAAGAGCGGAGGATGTTCATTTGACTGTACCAACAAGTGTATCGCGTCTTGTAATTAATTTGTACATATATATATTGTTATGAGTTATGTTATAGCTCTATATAATCTATAGATATGAATATAGTCAAAATGACATTTGTATTAAAGAGTTTGTGTCTCCCTTTTTATGAATCTTGATTAGCAGCTTTGTATCATTCTATGTATATATTATGTTTATGAATAAAAGAAAATTTAGCGTTTTTCAAGTTTTGTAAGAGATTCTAAAAGTCTTTTCAAAGATAAACAAAACATTAGCATCACAATACTAATACGCAGAACCGGTCCTGAGTTTAGAAAGACCACAAATTAGAAAAAGAAAAAAGAGCCGTTTTGCAAATTTTCATTAAAAATGGACTATTTTGTATATAAAACTGGTCTTAGTTTTTTTAGAGCCGCAATCCCATTTTTGGTTAGCTTGGACTCAGGCGGCCGACCAATACGTTAGATTATAAAATATATATTTTTCTAAGCCATTAATTCATCAGATATGTAAAGCATATTTACGTCTTATAAAAAGTAAAAAGTCTCACAAACGTTAAGAATCAACCCAACCTACTATAAATAATTTTTTTAATTTCACATTCTTTCTTATTTTTTGTTGTTGTTGAAAGTATTACTTATATAGATTCGTTTTAGAGATCCGAATATTAATTTATGTCCTAAAATATAATATTTCCAAAAGAAAAAAGAGATTTTGGTAGTTATTATATTTTCTTTTAATTCACATTTCGGATTATTGTTTATGTCCATTTGTTCATTTAATTTAATTCGTTATGCGTATTTTATACTGATTGCATTAATTTATTTTGATTAGTTTGTTCTACTGTCAATATATATCATATGAATGTGTAACATGCCTTTTCACCATTTAAATAAAAATGTTATATATATTAATTTTTCATATCTATAAATGGTAATATGAAAAATATTTATAATTGGGATAATATCATAGGACCGTGGTGACCACGGTGAATGTTATTAGATCACCGTTCATATTTGGTGAAAGATAAATAATATTATCTAGCTTTGTTTTTTTCTTAAAGTGTTGTTTCCGAAGTTTTTAAAAAAAATTTCGTTTCACATTTTTGATGTGATAAATTTTGAAGCTAATAAATTTTGAACTTAAGTATTTAAACATAATTTATGTCAAGTGAATCAAACCGATATATATATATATATATATATATATATTTTTTTTTTTTTTTTTGTAAAATGGAAGCAGTAGTATTTGCAAAAACTAAAAACACATTGTTCGTAGCATAATTCACTATCACCAATTATCAAGTTGACTAAAATTAAAGATTCTTCTCCTCCAAAAACAAATCGTAGTTTCCCTTGATTTACTCATTACCCCTTCCTTTTAAAAAGCCTTTCAATATTCTTCGTAGAATCAATTTCAAATTTAAACTTAATTTTCCGGCCTCTCTTATATAACTATATTAAAAAATAAAACATCTTACTTATTTTCTTCAATAAATACTCCCTCTTTTTCATTTTTTTTTTTTTCATTTTTTTTTTTTAAATGGTTGAAGGAATATTGTCTAAGGCCTTTTGGGTTATTGTTGCCACCGTATTTGCAGCGGCTACGGTGGTTCACGGCCAAGAAGCGCCGTGTTTCTTCATCTTCGGAGACTCAACTTTTGATAGTGGCAACAACAATAACTTGAGTTGCAAAGCAAAAGTCAACTATTCACCTTATGGTATTGACTTTCCCAAAGGCCCGACCGGCCGGTTTACCAATGGCCGCACTATCCCAGATCTTATCGGTTAGTCTATAAAGGGTTCCCGGTTTATTTCCATGCATAACTTCGATATATTAATTAGAGATTTTTTTTAGAAAAAAATATCAACAAACAAAAATAATTACGTACCATCGAATCAAGGGTTTGAATTTTCTTTTGTTTTATTCTTCAATTTTTTTTTATCAGGTAAAAATGATACTTTTAATCTGACTTTTAATTGATGAATCATTTACAGTAATGGTTTTAAAAGTATCATTATATACATTAATTATAAATATTGTTTCATTGTTATGCCTGATTATGATATTTTTGTGTGTGATATATATGTGCTTAACATTATAAATATTATACATAATAAATACATATACGAGTTTATGTATATAATGTTTTTCTCTTCAGGTGAACAAATAGGTTTTAAGGATTTCATTCCGCCATTCACCGAAGCACCACGGGAACAAGCGCACACCGGACTTAACTATGCTTCCGGTGGAAGTGGACTTCGTGAAGAAACTAGCCAACATTTGGTAAGAAGTAAGAATTAGAAAAAACTGTAGGAGAATCCAAAGCAAGGTGGATTCAAACTCTTTGAGCTTTATTAACATAGATTATGCAAAGATAAAATATAGATAATAGCTTATTAAAGCTATATTTAAATGCAATAAAAGGAAAAGAGGAAACTTAATAGAAGAACACCAAGATCAAATGATTTTAGATTAATATCATATAAAAGGATAATGGAGGAGAGTTGTTTTGAGGCAACTCTCAAGGTTAATCACATATATAGATTGTCATTACAAATATATATATGTAAACCCTAGTTACATGGGCTTGTGGGCTTGATTGCATTATTGGGCTTGTGCTCTAAAAACTTCAATTAGACTTAATTTGAACGAATAGTAAAGTTTTAAAAGTAAAAAATATTAGTTAGTTAACTCAATTCTATCATTTCGTGAAAACGATGATGTAAACCGTATAATAGTTCTTAGAAGCTGTTTTGTTTTCAACATTTCTATGGTATTAAATAACAAACAATGTACAGAGGAACAAACTCATTTCCAAAAAAAAAAATTCTCGAACAAAAGAATAAATTCTTAAGGTTAAAACACAAACGTTCTCATATTTATATTACATTATTATAAATTTTTAATCTAAAACATTTAAAATCCTGATAAAGCTAGAGTCAATTAGGTAAATGACAAAATTTGTTTGAAAAATTAGGTAGACATCTAGGAAAAAAAAATTAAGTAAATGATAATAATACAAGGTCAATATTTAACTATTCCGATTTTATCATTCATTTCACTATTACGGGAATCATACGTATTCACAATAACATATAAGTATAATAAGTAAATAAGTATAATATTTAAGTATAATTACTAGATGAAATCAACCCAAACTTACTTCTTCGGTATAACTTTCAACTAAATAAACATTTATTGATCTCTTGCAATATATAGGGTGATAGAATCAGTCTAAAAACGCAAATACAAAAACACAAGAATGCGATAAAGAAAGCGAAGGTGCCAACACAAAGACTGCAACAATGTCTCTACGCAATCAACATCGGAAGCAACGATTACATCAACAACTACTTCATGTCAAAGCCGTACAACAATAATGGCCGCTTTGAGGCTGGACCATATGCACATTCTCTCACCACTCTCTACCGTACTCACTTGAAGGTAAAGTGGAACAATTTAATTATATTGTGATGCAGCATAGATTTAAAATAATTATTCATTGCTTGCATTTTTTAATTACTTTGGTTGTTATCGTATTTCAATTAGGTTTGGTTTTTATTATTTTAAAAGTTTTTCTTAGGTTTAATATATGAGGGTTTTTCAAGCTTTGTTATAAATAGCTTATAATTTAGGGTTGATCTGTTTTATTTAGTTTTTGATTGATTGATAAAAATACTTTTGTCTCTTCTTTTATTGCTTTTGGTAGATTTACAAAGATCTCTACGAATCTAAGGGACTTGGTTGTATTCAGAAATTCTTAGATTAAACAAATAACCTTGCATTTACCTTAATTTTTTAGTATTTCTAGAATCGGCTGATCATTAGTTTATCCTCGATACTTCCGCTACGTACACCAATTTATGTATAGATGTAGTTTTATAATTTTTTTATATTTTTTTTGTTTGTAGAGTTTGCACCGTCTAGGAGCGAGGAAGGTGGCACTTTTCGGTCTCAGTAAAATCGGATGCACACCAAAGATGATAGCGTCCCATGGTGGCGGTAAAGGTTGTGCGCGCAAAGTGAACGATGCAGTGGGAATATTCAATAAGAACCTCCTTGACCTTGTCAAGGATTTCAATAAGAAGGTCAAAGGCGCTAAGTACACCTTCGTCGATCTTTTCTCCGGCGGAGATCCCTTAGCTTTCAAAATGCTAGGTAAATTATACTAAACTCATGAATTATTACACACACATATATATATATACACAAATATATATATACATACATACTATCATTGCCTAAAATGTGGAAAACATATATATCTACACTTTGTTAGTTTAGATGGTTGGATTTCTATCAAACTCGAGTTTTCTATATATGTAGAAAACAAAATTTTAACGAAGTTTATATAAATCATCGTTAAATCGCTGGTTCGAATGTTGTGAGAATTATAGTAGAAGTAAATTGAATTATTAAAAATAAATGAACTTATTAGATACCAAAAAGAGTAAGTATTATATACTATGCTCAAATTATCTTATTGTTCTGGCAATTTATATTCATGATAAACATATTTTTCCTATATGCATGTTGTATTTGACATGAAAATCCAACATAAATTTGAACTCTTAAAAAACAGTTGAACTTACCTCGCTCTCATAATGTCATAGGATTTAATGTTCGAGACAAAGGTTGTTGCGAAGTATCCCCAGGGGAAGAACTTTGCATCCCGGACAAGCCAGCTTGCGCAAACCGGACTGAATATGTCTTTTGGGATGACCTTCACAGCACCGAAGCCACCAATATGATAGTGGCTAAAGGCGCGCTTGATGGACTCCTAACTAGCCCGTACAGCATCCCTCAGCTTGTGAAGTTATAGAGGCTTGTACACAAATTATATGGAAAATCAACGAATCTTTTTTTTTGGTAGATCTTTAACAAGGAAAGTAAATGTATATATACTCAATAAGTAATAAATTTCGTGAGGTTGATCCCTCTCTGTTTTAGTGGAAAGCAAATTAACATAAATATTTTTCGGTCAATAAATCCATTTAAACCGCGCACCTACGTAGAATAATTTTTCAGAAATACCTACACTTTTTCAAAAACAAATTTATTTCTCTAAAAACAAAAAACTTCACAAATAAATACCAATTTTTTTAGAAAGTGATCGTTTAAAACCTCAAGTGTTACTATTGTCAAATGGTCAAAACATCATTTTTATTCCGTTAAGGAAATATGATGTGACATATGCAATTGACAAAATTGAATAAAATCGATCCGCTTTATTTTAACCAAATCTATTGTAAACCATGGTGATTTGAAATTAAACATTTATGTGATATATCGTAAGAGACAAATTTTATTTTGTTTCTTGTCTCAATTTGATCTTGGGAATAAAAATGAAACCTAGGTATCGACAATAGAGGCACATAATGGAGAAAAAGAATGTTTACGGCGAAAAGGATAGAATTGCCGATTACGGACAAATTGCTTTGATTTCAGATCAAAATCGACGAAAATAATTGTTTTAAGGTTTTTTCCCCAAAATTCGATTTGAAGATCTGATAAAAAGGCGATTTATCCTAAAAATCAAAGTTAATAAGCGGACAAATTGCTTTGATTTCAGATCAAAATCAACGAAAAATAATTGTTTTAAGGTTTTTTCCCCAAAAATCATTTGAAGAGCTGATAAAGAGGCGATTTATCATAAGAATAATTGATCTGATGTCATTTTCTATTTGATCTAAGATTAATTTAATTTTTTATGGTTTGATTCGGTTAAGTGAAACATATCGGTTTCATTCAATTCCGTCAATTGCAGATGCCACATCATCCTCCGTTAACGGATTAAAAGCAACGTTTTGATGAACTTACATATGGGGTTCTAAATGTATACTTTTAAAAAAGTTTGGTATTTATTTGTAGAATTTTATGTTTTAAGAAGAATAAAAAAATTTAGGTATTAAATGAACACTTTTAAAAAGTATAGATTTTTAGTCATTTCCCTAAGAATATCAATATATAACTGCATCGGTAAGAACTATGTCACTTTACCTATGTTATGAATTCGGATGAAAATTGGAATAAATCTTAAAGCGTAAAAATAAGAAAGAAAACGATTGAAATGAATACTTCTTTTTAGGTTTCTCTTTTGATAATTGTGTGAATGAATAATTATAAACTTTTTTGCACAAAAAAAATTACAATTCTTAAATCTCATATAGTAAATAGACATATGAAATAACATAGTAAATAGACATCTAGTTGTATCAAATGGTCTTACATGTATATCCAATTTCAAATGAAGATGTTGAAAAATAGGCCTGTTTCAAATGGGCTCAGGATTAAAAGAAAGTTGGGCTGGTGCTAGCTATGAAAGGCCAACTGGGAACAACTGAAGAAAGCGGTGTCGCTTTGGAGACTGAAGATAAGGATCAGTCGATCTTATTTTGTCATCGAAGACTGTTCGAGTGCAACGGAAAGTAGCTCCGATCAGTAGGGATCCGTTAGAGTTAGTTGATAGTTATATACAGCTAATGGTGTCTCTAATGTTGTTGTTGTTCATTGTTGATCTCTTTATCGAAGTCTTCTTAGATAGAGACGTGAGAGAGATTGTACTTCTTCTTCTCCAGTGAAGTAGTGGATTCCAGAAAAGATCACGGCGTGAGTAGGCTGCCGTCGATAGGAGACGGTGGAGGCTGAACACGTTAAAGTATTGTGTGTTCTTTATCGTTTTCTTTATCTTCTTCTATTGCTCAATCCAATTCCGCAAAATCAAACGAGAGTAAAGAGAGAGAGAGAGAGAGAGTTTATCCGGTTAAACCAAAGCTGATTCGAGTTTAGGTTTACATAGAACATATGAATAACATTTATAAGGAAGACTCATGTAGTATACTTACGAACCGATCAGTTGAAATAATAGTTAGGATCAACGAGTATTCTAAATTAATGCAATCTTATTTCCTTTGACTAAGTGCTGGTTAGTCGTTTATAAATGGTTGTAACAATTTAGAGCAATCAAACAGAAATATTCTTCACCTTTTGCGCTCTTCATCTCAATATTAACATATAGAATGAAGACCCTAAAAACAACTGGAAAACATCTAAGCTAAACTCTAATATCAACATCCTTAATTTTGGTAAAAGTAATCCATGTTCGAACCTCTTTGTTTTTATATATATAGTAACCCACTTTTCTTCATTTTCACAAAAAAAAAAGGAGATATAAAATATATATAAAAAATAAATAGATATGAAGGCATGGACGATATGCTTGCTAGTGATTTGCGCCGTCGTGATTGCAAAACCAGTGGAGAGTCGTAATTTCATAGATTACGTTGCGCTTCACCCGTGCCACGGTCCTAATCCTCCTCCAGGATGCTAGCTATCCTCCGGGTACCCATCATAAGGACCCTGTCCCCGTTCACGGGTATCACCATGGCTGCACCAAAACTAGCCGGTGTAAGCGCGGTTAAACCCGAGACGACGTTCATCATCTATATGAGCTCCGAGCGTACGTATTTGTTTTACATGCACACCTATTCGTATATGCATGTTTTATGTTTTTTAAATTAATAATGTATTGGGCTATGTTGGCCATATATTTTGGTCCGTTAAAATTGTAATTAGGTGATACGTTAATGTCGGTTGCATAAGTTGTATATAAGACTCTGCTTCCTTACTTTGATCAAGAAGAATCCTCTTTACAACTTCTAGGTTCTTGACATGGTATCAGAGCTCTAAACCTAACTTTTACAAGGTTTAGAGTTTCGATCTTGTGATTTCAACTCCGCTACGAGATATTCTCTTTTCCTTTGTTCTCTTTTCTTGATCTAGTTTTCGTTCACTTCTTGTAACGAATTCCTCTAAAAATGATGAGTGCAACATAATCTTCTCTGGTTCAAGCGGTTGTACAAAGCCGAAGTGAAACTCGGCGCACAATATCGCCATATGACTTGACCTCGGGCGATAATCCATGTACTCTTATCTTAAAGACGCTATTGGGTGGTCCCAACTACGATGAATGGGCTACCAATCTCCAATTGGCTTTAAAGGCAAGGAAGAAGTTTGGATTCGCCGATGGTTTCATACCTCAACCAGTTGAGAATTCTCTTGACTACGAAGATTGGATTGCAAATAATGCACTTGTGGTCTCTTGGATGAAGCTTACAATTGATGAAAATCTTTCTACTTTGATGTCTCATATTGATGACTCACATGAGCTTTGGACTCACATTCAAAAACGGTTTGGTGTGAAAACTAGACAGAGAGTCCAACGTCTTAAAACCGAGTTGGCAACATGTCGACAAAAGAGGTTTGCCGTAGAGGCTTACTACGGGAAATTA
Source organism: Pseudoturritis turrita (assembly GCA_900406555.1). Classification (NCBI taxonomy): domain Eukaryota; kingdom Viridiplantae; phylum Streptophyta; class Magnoliopsida; order Brassicales; family Brassicaceae; genus Pseudoturritis; species Pseudoturritis turrita. The sequence continues at coordinate 1,453,784 of OVBL01000284.1, read as the reverse complement.
ACTCAGTTTTGGAGAAATTTGGCTGACTACCAAAGGGCCAAGACAATGGAAGAAGTTCAAAAAAAACGTGAGGAAGACAAACTACATCAATTCCTCATGAGTTTGGATGAAACGGAGTACGGCGCTGTTAAATCTGCACTTCTCTCTAGGGTTCCACTGCCAACTCTTGAAGAAGCATTTAACGCTGTGACACAAGATGAAGAATCAGAATCGCTCGGCCGGCTGCATAATGATCGAGTTGAAGGAATCAGCTTTGCGGTTCATACCACTTTTCGACCACGGAATCAGAATACTGCAAATAGAGGAGGCTCTGTTGTTTGCACATCTTGTGGCCGTCATGGACACTTAGCTGAAAATTGTTTTCGCTTGATTGGATATCCTCCATGGTGGAAAGATAATCCTAGACAAAAACCAGGTACTAATTTCTTGCGTGGTACAAGTCGTGGTATAACAACTACGTCTGTCGGGTCAATGACAGGAAAGTCATCGGATATGGCTCATACAAACCATGTCTCTGCCTCTCCAATGCAGGCTGCCTCGATAACCAATGCAGACAAAGTTGGTGTCAGTGGATTGAGAACTCAATCGAAGATGATGGTCCATATGCTTGAAGAACGAAAATCAAATGCGGCTGATCGTTTCTCTGGTAAGTATTTTCTTGAATCATGGATCCTCGATTCTGGAGCAACTAACCATATGACTGGAACTCTTGATTTCTTACTTGATGTTTTTGATATGGCCCTTGTGCATATAAAACTTCCTGACGGAAGATTGACTACTTCGACAAAATTAGGCCGTGTTAAGTTGGGTTAATATTTGAGTTTGAAGGATGTTTACTTTGTTGATGGGCTTCATTGCCACCTTATATCAGTTTCTCAGATGACCAGAGACAGCGGTTGTATTGTACAAATGACTGACAAGATTTACATTGTTCAGGAATGCATCACGTCGATGTTGATTGGAGCGGGTAAACATGAGAATGAGCTATATTTTTTCAAGATATGGAGGTTGTAGCTGCGGTTCAGAGTTCGATTGGATCTTCTCTCGATGTCTGCCATCGTCGTCTTGGCCATCCATCTCTGAAGATGTTGAAGTTTTCTGATTTAAGTAGTTTTGATTTTTATTCAAAGACTTGCGATATTTGTATTCGTGCTAAGCAAACACGATACTCTTTTCCTTTGAGTAATAATAAGACGACTTTCGCTTTTGAATTGATTCATTGCGACCTCTGGGGTCCGTATAGGAGTACGTCGCTATGTGGTTCACGATATTTCCTCATAATTCTGGATGACTACTCTCGCGGTGTGTGGATATATCTACTTCTGAACAAGAAAGAAGCACCTACATACCTTAAGAACTTCTTAGCACTTGTAGAAAGACAATTTTCTAGTAAAGTCAAGACAATAAGAAGCAACAATGGTTCAGAGTTTATCTGTTTGACGGATTACTTTGCACATTATGGAATTGTTCATGAAATTTCATGTGTTGGTACTCCCCAGCAGAATGGTCTTGTAGAGCGTAAACATCGCCATATACTCAACGTTGCAAGAGCACTACGTTTTCAAGCAAGTCTTCCAATCGAATTTTGGGATACTGTGCTCTAGCTGCATGATATTTAATTAATCGCACGCCTAATGCAATACTTCAGGGAAAAACACCTTTCAAACTCATCTATAATCGTCCTCCTCCCATGAATCATCTTCGTGTCTTCGGCTGTCTATGTTATGTTCATAATCAAAAGCATGATGGAGACAAATTTGCGAGACGGAGTCATCATTTTGTTTTTGTTGGTTATCTTTTTAGCAAGAAGAGATGGAGAGTCTACAATATTGATACATGTATTTTCTCTGTTTCCAGAGATTTTATATTCAACGAATCTGAGTTTTCTTTTGCAGATTTCGTCACCGAATCTCCTTCCTCTTTTCAGTCTTTGTCTTCAGTATCGCTGAATCATTTTTTTGATGAGGATGAAATTGTTGCTGCATCTCCGACTCCATTACCAGCCACTACTACACCTGCATATACTGTTTTTACCTCATATTCTTCTACGAATGTAGCTCGAGAGGATGAAGATTCTATTGTTGCTCCTCCTGTGATTGATGAATTTTCTTTGACTCCAAATTTGGATCATCAACCATCTATACCAGTAAACACCAACACTGATATGGAAACTGCTACAGAAACTGATACGGAAACTGCTGCAGAAACTGAAGCTCTTGGTCGTGGCTGTCAAAAGAAAAAGCCACGAATGAAACTTGCAGATTACGTTGCCACATTACTGCATGTACCGTTTCCATATTTGACACCTTATCCCTTGGATAATTATCTTTCGAGTTCATAGTTTTCCCCTACGTATCAAGCACATATATTGGCAATTTCTTCTAAAGTCGAACCTAAAAACTATAAAGAGGCTTTTCTCGATGAAAACTGGAGGTGTGCTGTTAAAGATGAGATTGTAGCATGTGAAGATAATGGTACTTGGACAATTGAAACTCTGCCTCCGGGAAAGAAGGCTCTCGGCTGTCAATGGGTATTTCGACTAAAATTACATGGTCACGGGTCTCTCTCTAGATACAAAGCTTGTCTTGTGGTTCATGGAAACAACCAAACTGAAGGTGTTGATTATAACGAAATATTTGCTCCTGTTGCAAAGTGGGTGACAATACGAGCGTTTCTTCAACAAGTGGTTTTTCGCGACTGGAAAGTCCATCAAATGAATGTGCACAATACTTTTCTTTACGGTGATTTGGATGAAGAAGTGTATATGCAGTTACCTCCGGGGTTTAGAACTGATGAAAAAATTTAGGTATGCTGCTTACATAAGTCACTTTATGGTTTGAAACAAGCACCACGTTGTTGGTTTGCAAAACTCGGTACTGCACTGAAAGATTACGGGTTTCAACAAAATGGTTCAGACTATTTCCTCTTTACTTACGAAAAAGAACACACGATATTTCATGTTCTAATATACGTTGATGGCTTGATCATCACGGGAAGCTTAGTTGCAATTATCACAGAGTTTAAACACTACTTAAGAACATGTTTTCATATGAAGAATCTTGGCGTGTTACGATGTTTTTAGGGGATTGAAGTTGCTCGTAATCCATCAAGGATTTATCTTTGTAAACCCAAGAATGCACTGGATATTATCACAAAAACAGGCTTACTTGGCGTGAAACCGGTTTCTTTTCCTCTTGAACAGAATCATAAGCTGACACTTGCAGATGGTGAGACGCTTACGAACCCAACTCAGTATCGTCGCTTAGTTGGTAAACTCATTTATCTTGGTACAATACGTCCGGAGTTTTCATATGCCATTCACATTTTATCTCAATTTATGAGTGCTCCAAAGCCAGCACATTGGGAGGCTGCCCTTCGTGTAGTTAGGTACTTGAAAAATAGTCTCGGTCAAGGCATCTTACTTCAAGCAAACACCGAACTCCCCCTTACTTGTTGGTTTGATTCGGATTGGGCTGCGTGTCATGTGACACGTCGTTCTCTTACCGGATGGTTTATTCAATTAGGGGGTTCTCCATTGTCTTGGAAGACAAAGAAACATGACGTTGTTTCACATTCCTCGGCTGAAGCCGTATACAGAGCAATGGCCGATACAGTCAGTGAGCTACTTTGGATACGGGAACTAGTCCCCGCACTTGGTATAAAGGTTGTTATAGCTCATATTCTTTTACATTCCGATAGTTTGTCCGCCATTAACCTTGCCACCAATCCTGTTTATCATGCTCGTACTAAACATGTTGGTTTGAATTGTCATTTTATCCGAGACGAGATCATTCGTGGTGTCATTGCTACCAAACATGTTTCGACTAAGTCTCAGTTGGCAGATATTATGACTAAGGCATTGGGACGTAGAGAATTTGAAGACTTTCTAGTCAAGCTGGGTGTTCGTAACCTACACACTCCACCTTAAGGGAGGTATTGGGCTATATTGGCCTATATATTTTGGTCCGTTAATATTGTAGTTAGGTTATACGTTAATATCGGTTGCATAAGTTGTATATAATGCTCTGCCTCCTTACCTTGATCAAGAAAAATCCTCTTTACAACTTCTAAAGGTTCTTGACATAATGGACTAAACCTCATATCATTGTATCCAAGATATCAAATATATATTATCCAATGGATTTAAAGTGTATTAGTAAATTAGTAATTAGTGTTTATTATCACTCTCCTTTGCATTCAGTTTTAAAGTTTTCGTATTCGATCCTATCGTAATACTAGCTATGGTCCTGATTGATAACATTATAAACTAGCAAATTCGGAAGAAAAAAAACTACGCGGAAAGGACTAATAGCATAATAATTAGGGTTAATTAGTAGAATCATTTAGAAAGTAACATGTGGAAAAAATAATTTAGGTAATTAGCAAAGAGAAAAAAAATTTGGACGAAATTACCCCTACATTAACTATTTTTGGAACATAGTTACATATTCTATTGATATCAAAACATAGTTAACTAAATCGTAATATTTCTGTAACTATCTAAACATAGTTAACTATTTTCAGAAAATAGCTAACTATTTAAAAACATAGTTAACTATATTCATAGCATAATTATCTATTATACTGATTTCAGAACATAGTTGACTTTTCATAAAAATGTTGTTGTACTAGTTACTTATTGAAACAAATATAGTTACTATTTGTCAGTTCAAAACAACTATGTAGATATATAGTTTGCTTTGTATATAGTTAACTATAAAGTTTACTTATCACTACAAGAAAACACTGAATGAATGACTACTTTTTGCGACTGTTTTTTTGTCGCAAAATTTTGCAACCATTTTGCCACTAATAAATGACTATGTAAGATACAAACGCAAATTAGTCACATATTTACAACAAAATAATATAGTCATGTAATAGTCATAAAGTAGCGACTGAATTAAGACTATTATTCGACTGTGTAAATATGGTCGCAAAAGAGTCGCAAAGTGAGACTAAATAGCGCCTCTTTTTTTAGTCAGAAAGTGTAGTCGCTAATTAGTCCCAAAATTACGACTTATTTGCAACTCTTACTGAGCGTGCTAGTTTGGTCACAAATTAGTTAGTAAAAGTAGATGAAAACGTGGATAATATGATAGTTAGGTAGCTTACCAAACTTTTGTGACTTCTGATTGTAGTCCCAAAGTCGTCGTATAGAAGTGGTAGAAGAGTAACAAATTTTTGAGTGTTTTATAGTAGTCGCAAATTAGTCACAAATATTTTGCCTATAAAAGCAACCAACCAGCACCCTCATTATCATTCATCATTCATCAGAGCAAAGAAAGAAGAAAAACACAGAGAGAAAAGAAAAAAAAAACGAGAGAAAAAAAAGATGTGGAATTTTTCCCGAGAGTGTATGTATAATAGAATCGATCCGCGCACAAATAATCTTTCAAGTGAATTTTTGGAAGGGGTCGAGCAATTCATGAATTTTGCCAGTAGCCAGCCAATAGCTCTAAGCAGTGGAGGTAAGTTCTACTGCCCTTGTGCTAAATGTCAAAATTCTAGTTTTAAGCTAGCCAGGATAGTTTCAAAGCATTTGCGTAGTAGAGGATTTATGCCAGGATATTATGTATGGTCTGAACATTGTGAAGATTATGATGTGGTTGGGGCAAGGACGAGTAGTCATTACGATAATGCAGATTTTACTAGTGGTAATAAACCAATAGATTACGATGGGGGGGGGGAATGTATATGCTAAGATAGTAAATGATGCATTTCATGGTTCCACGCCATTTAATGAATATCATGAACATGATCAAATTAGAAATGATCATGTTCATGAAGAACCTATCCATAAGGCAAAACGGTTCTACGACATGTTAGATACTGCAAATACTCCACTTTATGATGGTTGTCATGATGGTCATTCGAAGTTATCATTAGTTTGTCGGTTCATGAACATTAAGGCTAGACCATAATTTGGCTGAAAGCTGCATGGATTCATGGGCTGAATTGTTTACGGGGTATTTACTAGAGCCTAATCAAGCAACTGGTTCATACTACGAGACAGAAACGTTGATGAGAAAGCTACAACAATCAAACAGCAAAACCTTCATCATCTTCCAAAATTTGAAATGAAAACAAAAAAAACAACAACCCAAAAGGCCCTAATTTTTACATCCTTAATTTAGCTGAAAGTAATGCATGTTCTAACCAGCTTGGTATAAATACATACTCCACGCTTCTCCCATTTTCACGACAAACAAAAGCAACAAGAAGAGATACCAACAATATATCCGAAGTTTTCAAAATATGAAGGCATGGGTGATATGCTTGCTAGTGATTTGTGCCGCCGTGATTGCGGAACCAGTGGATGGTCGTACTTACATAGATTACGGTGCACTTCAACCGTGCCACGGTCCTAATCCTCCTCCAGGATGCTATCCTCCGGGCTCCCACCATAAGAACCGTACCCCTATTAACAAGTATAACGGTGGCTGCACAAAAGCTCATCGATGCCACCGAGAATGAACCCGACATGATGTCCGTCATCTAAATTCCGGTCGTATAAGTCTTTGCTTTACAAGCATCTATATTTATGCATGTAGGCATGGTATTGTATATTTCCTAAACTATGAATGCATTAATCTCAAGATCAGTCAGTATATTGACTATTTTAAATATATATCCTTTCTTGTAATTAAAGTTAGTTAAAGTATGTCTCTGTGTGTAATGTAAATGCATATTTAACACTACTCTTGCACTCTCCTTTTTAATAGTTTTGGAACCATCATCTTTCGTGGCTCCACATAACGATTTTGTGCCCGTGAATTCCACTTTCGTCTGATGGCTGGTTTGATATTTCAGAAAACTCAAAAAACTTCTCGGTTGAAATCACTACGAGAAAACTATGTTCTCTTCGTTTACATGGAAACAAAAATCACTTTCAAATATGTCACACATCATTAGATTTATCAACATAAAATGTGTTTAATGTGAGAGTTCTCTCAAAATATATGCTATAAAAATTAAGTACACTTTTATGATAAAAACCAGATTATGATCCGCGTAATACACGAGTTTTTAATAATAATTTATTTATATATGATAAGAAGCAAAATAAAATACCATATATCAGTAATCGATTAGATTTAATAAAGATAAACCTTATGAAAATATAAGAACTATATGTTAAATATTATTGATGTAATTATTTAGATTACGATTGGTTACTCGAACACTTATTTTAGATTCTGATGGGTGACTCACACAATTATTTTGGATTACGATTAGTAATTCTTTTTAAAACTGGATTTCAACTCCATGGCCTTTATCTCGCAATACAACCAAACTACTTCTTCCATCATATCAAAACTAAATTCATACTTCATGAAATCTATGTCATTTAGTAAAAGCCAAATATTTCATATCAAAACATTAAATGCATAGTATATTCTATCAAATTTATGTATATATACACCATTATTATTAAAAAAAGTTAAAAGAATAGCAAAACATAATTAGTAAAGAAATAAAATACATGAACAAAAATATATGAAAAATTGTATTAAAATTTTGATATATGTCGTAATCTCATGAATAACAAGTTTTTCATGTATTATTGTTTGGGATAAATTTACTCTATAAACAATTACACTAATACTTTTAGAAATTGGAAATAATATGTCATATTTTCTTTTTTAGTCTTTTTATTTACTATTTCTTTTTCATTGTCTAATAATATGTCTTATTTTCATTTTATTTTTGTTTGTTATTTCATTTTAGTTATACTACAATTTTATTTTAAAAATAACTAATATAGAGAAAGAAAATTTACATTTTTATATTATTTATATTTGACATGTGTCATAATCTAAATTAATAATGACATATGTCTCAATCTGGTGAATTATAATTCTGCCTACATGTCGCGCTCACATTGAGCACATCCTGCTTTATGTAATAAGATAGTAAAATCAAGTGTTAAACCTCTTTATATGCACCACTATATTTCTAAAAGTTGTGGTATTGCAAATTTTGTTTTTTTTAACAGCTTTGGTTAAATACTATTACTAGGATTACTGGTTGACGGAGTTGAACTAATGAAATCATCGAGAAAAGAAAAAATATAGACAATAAGTAATGTGTGAGATAATTAAGAGTAGAAAAGTTGCATAACAAACAACTAGTGTTAATGTAATTTATGTAGGATAATAGCAAAATGTTGAAAAAATTGTTTAGTTAGTGTGTACATGAATGAATCCATTTTTTGTTATGTTTTAACACGCGCATAACATTTTGCATAATCATTTTTCAACAAAAAAATGTAAAATTTTGATGCGTGCTGAATACTAGACAAATTAAAATAGGGTAAATGTCCGAAAATGTCACATTTCGAGTTGTTAATTACACAGAATGTCACATGTGTGTTTCTAATTACATAAATGTCACTTACACGATATTATGACCAAAATACCCTTCGTGTATGTGTGTAAGAGTGTGCAAAGAGTGCCATTAAATGCGAAAAAGGTGCAATGCATTTAATGCTGGACAGAGCATTAAATGATGAACAACATACGTACATGGATAGGTGGATTGTATGACGTACACATACGAGACACGTACATATTAACGTACATGAAAACTAGTGTCGTACATTTCACCATTTTGGCGTACACCGATTGACTTCTTAATGCGTTGATGATGTACACTGAACAGCTTAATGATGATTTACCCAGAAATATATGTACACCGAGAGCCACTAACATCATTAGATATGTAGTGTACATATAGTTTCACTGAGTGTACACGATTGGTGACACATATGTATATGTGTTCGTGTACATGGTTTGATTGAGTGAACATGGTATTTGTGTATCTGTATATTGTCTAGTATTCATGTACTTATAATTACAGATGTACAAGTTTTGTGTACATGTAGTTTTACTGAGTGTACATGACTGGTGACGCATGTGTATATGGTTTCGTGTACATGTGGGTTTACTTGAGTGTACATGATATTTGTGTATATACGTATATGACATACATCTGATAAGTCAAATCAAGTCGGACCAAATAACACTTTTCAAATGTATTCTTATAGGATATTTTCGGAATAATGGTGTGTAAGTGACATTTCTGAATGAAGAGTTTGGTCATGTGACATTTTTGAGATTAAAACTCATTTAAGTGACATTCTTGTAAATAACTCATTAAAATATGTAGAGGCCTTTCAGGCAGTTTCTAACCAGCCAAATTTCAACAAGTGGAATAATTGAACCAATAAGTGAACGACACCATTACTTAAACCAAAGCCAAATAACCAAATAGTTCATGTTAAGGATTTTGCATCCACAAAACATAATTGCACACTCTCGCAACTCCAAAAATCAAACTCACTCGGATTACCAATCTCTCGCTTGCTTCCTCGCAAATGATTTTGATCTTGTCAACGTGAAAGAATGTGTCAAAATGACGGAAACCAAGAAAACAAAAACACAATTTAATGAATTTAGATATCTCGATTTAAGATAACTTAATTTCGGCTAGATACAGTCCAACAATCCAATGTCAATTTGGAAAAATATATTCTCTATAATCGTCTATACTTGCACGTGAAATAAATTTTCACGTGAAATATGTATTCTCTCTAAAAGATATGTTGCAAGTTTGATCAATTTTTGGAGCTCGGCGTTTATACGAACAAAAGATGACTTTTAAGCTTATTGACAGTCTCTCTTCAATTTTTTTGGAAAGAAATTCTAGAGGAGCCTGTGTTGTGAATCAAATTAATCTGCGTGATACTATATATGTGGATTCAATCCCTTTAAATACTACTATGATTTTATGTGCACTTGCATTGTCTTTTATTAGGTTAAACCTGAATGTATCATCTTGGTCTCAGAATATTATGTACTGGTTTCTGCAGCATTCGTACGACAATAGGCTTCAAGACGCATATTGTCTGGTAAATCTCCACTTATGAAGTTTGGAAAGAAAAAATTTACCGGTTCCACCAGCAACTAAGTCTCCATGCACAAGTACTCCTCTGTACTTTGAGTAAACATTCTGAAACATATATAGCTTCTTCATTTCGTCCATCAAACCCTGAGCTTTCAAGTAAGTTGCTTCATATTAGCCTCTTGGCCAAGTTCACTATTACTTTTTGTTTTTACTGGTTCCATGTGATAGCTTAATTTTCAGTCATTTTTCAAACTAAAACGTCATTTCTTAAAATTTTGCTTTAGTAAAGAATACCCATTTGCCTTCACCTCTAAACCATTATCAAGTGTATGTGGTTGTTGTTTTTTTGCTACTTGCTAGTCATAGCAGCTTATATATATAAAGAATTTACAAAAAAATCATATTTTTAAGTTTTAATCTCTTAATCACATTGTAATTTTTAATTTCTTAAAAAGTCACATGATATTTTTTCATTTCTTCAAATGACACTTTGAACTTGAAGGGACGATTTTGCCCCTGTTTTTAACGAGGGATGTGTTGGTGTACGACACACTCATGTACGACTATTAGCAACATTTGGTGTACGACACTAATCCACTTTGTAAGCAATGTTTTATGTGCACCTATTCACCATTCGATGTACTTCGTTAACACATTTGTCGTACACACATTCAGTGTACCTTATTAATGAGTAGTGTACATCATTAACCCATATGTTGTACATGGCACTCATGTATGTACATTAGCAATATTAATGTACATCAACAACCCAATTGGTACATATGTCCAAATGCAACAGGGGCATTCTCGTCACGAAACCATGAAAGTAACATTCTAAGAGAGAAAAACTTAGTATGTGATTTTTTAAAGACTAAAAACTTAGAAATGTGATTTTTAGGAAAATAAAACTTGGCATGTTACTTTTGGAAAAAATTTCCATATATGTTGTATTTTTGCACACACAAACTCCATATAGTATATATATATATATTTTTTTGCATATAGAAAAGATAATGTAACCAAATCCCTAGTTTTATGGGATTCGCGATGTGTTTGAAGTTAAAAAACAAAAATTAACAAACCACAGCTCATTGTTGAAGTCATCACAATAATTAACCAACATGGCCAATGCGTCGACTTTGCAATCAAATCTTTTTTTCCTATTGAGATGTTATCTTTTTATTCATGACACCAAATAGATATTCAAATTCGAAAACGACTATTAATCATTTTTCAAAAATATCACAAGGATTTTTTTGCTGTTAAGATGATTTGTTTTTTTCTCTTTACAAGTTGACTATTGAATATTTTTTCCAGCAAACAAGAAAACGACTCACGTACATAAGTTGACTATTAACGATCTTTTAAAAAACATCAACTAATTAACAATATCCCATGATTTACTCATAATCTCGTCTGTCTAATAGCCTTGAAATAGAATTTTAGTTCTGTCTGTCTCTATGTATTCTAATATATAGACTTTTCTCCTTTCTTTAACATTGCCATTTTCAAGTTTCTGATAATTGATTCCGAAAATGGCCGAGGGAATGTTTAAGCCATTGTTGTGTGTTTTTGCGGCCACGGTGTTTGCAATGGCCGAGATGGCTCGTGGACAGCGAGTGCCTTGCTACTTCGTTTTCGGAGACTCCGTCTTCGACAACGGTAACAACAATTACTTGAATACCTTGGCCAAAGTTAACTATTCACCTTACGGTATTGGATTTGCTAGAGGTCCTACCGGCCGGTTCAGCGATGGTCGTAATATTCCCGACTTTATTGGTTAGTCTTGGGCTTGATTTATTTATTTGCAAATATGTTTTCGATAAAATTGCTAATATAAACTACCAAAAAGTAATGTCTTTTAAAAAACAAATAGTAGCAAATATAACGTTTTCTTTGCTTAACTTGAAGCTTAGAATGTATGTTCTTTTTAGCTGATGTATTCAATGAATAATAGAATTATTGGAAGAAAAAAAGGAAAGATTAGAACTAAATAATGTTATACAGAATAGTCATACGTACAAATTAAGAGACTATTCTAGTAGATACATATTTTTTGGTTTTTTCTAGCATTTTTGAAAAACAAAAGTTATGAATGATTTCTTGTGTGTATCATTCATAACTAATATTATATGTTATCTTGTGTGTAATATGAATTTTAATGACTATTTTGTTCAGCTGAACTAATGAGATTCAGTGATTACATTCCACCGTTCACCGGAGCATCGCCGGAACAAGCTCACACCGGAATAAACTACGCTTCTGGTGCCGGCGGAATTCTCGAAGAAACTAGCCAACATTTGGTAAGAACGGGACAAACTTAAGAGAAAGATAGACTAACATAAATTTCCTAAACGTACTACGGTTTTTTTTTGTTTTTGAACTAACGTACTACGGTTTTAGTAATGGTTTGATTGATTCAAAATACGCGCGGTGATCAATTTTTCTCATTTATTAGCTCTAATGTTTTGTTTATAGGGTTGATTGGTAATGTTGAACCGTTACGGTACAAGGTATGCTGCTACGGTATAAGATATATCGTTGCGGTATAAGATATATCGTTTTTATAATTAGTTACCAATCACAAAAACGATATCAAAAGCTTTATCAAAAGTGTTACACTCAACTTTTTATAATTTTTATTTATTCTTTAACCGCATACCGCTTTCTCTAACCGCTAAAAACTCCGTACCATTTTAGATAATCAATCAGATCCTATAAAAATTAAATAGGGGATATGAGACATAAGAATATCTCCATTGGTAAAATACTTGAAAGGGTATTCCATCAACTATAATATTAATATTTTTAGTTTAAATTAAATTAAGTTATGAAAATTTTGCAGTTAATTATGTGAAGACAATTATCATGTGAATCTCTCAAAAAGTTTCTCAAATGAAAAATTCTTGTAATTCTCTCTTATTTTTCCTTTTTTTTGTTTTAATGTAAGAAATTCGTTAAAAAACCTAACGAGCATAATTTAATGTATCAAATAAATCTTCTAGGTGATGAATATAATAATCGATTAGTTTTCTTTCCATGCAAACATAACTAATCATGTGATTGATCACCTTAAAGAAGCTTTAATTTTCTAGGCTAAATAATTAAGCAAAGCTTAGGCAACATCAGTCACAAGGATAATTTTTTTTTAAAATGTCACTTTTCAAAAATACCATATTTCAATAATATTTTTAAAAATATTACTAAAATTATATCATTTATCCAAAATAATTTTTAAGTTTGGGTTAACTGTTTTAGGTTTAAGGTTGTTTAGTTATAAAACTTTAATTTCGATAAATAAGGATAATTTAGTCAATTTACACTTAATTAGTGGTATTTTTGAAAATGTACAACTCATTATAGCATTTTTGAAAATGGATACATCAAAAATGATATTTTCGAAATTGTCCCCACAAAGATTCATATTTAAAAAATTATACATATGTTTTAGGTGACTAAAAATAATAATTTATTAGTTTTCTTTCCAGGGAACGAATCATTTGACTTTAATTGATTTGCTTCTTCTTTCTTTTAGCAGGAGCGTAAAATGACTCATTTATTTAATATTGCGTCCATTTAAAACATTTAAATTAAATTATTTATGGATTATGATATTCTTTTTTTTTAATTATGTAGGGTGATAGAATCAGTTTTAAAAAACAGATAAAGAATCACCGGACGATGATTATGACGGCGAATGTGTCACCGGAGAAGCTGAAGAAATGTCTATACACAATTCATATTGGAAGCAATGATTATCTCAACAATTATTTCATGCCAGCTCCGTACATTACCAATCGCAAGTTTAATTATGATCAATATGCTGATTCCCTCATTCGACGTTATCGCTCTGATTTGAAGGTAAGAGTATATATGCCAAAGTTTTCTATAATATAATACTAATCATTTATCTTTAATTACATTGATTTAAAGATTTTGTTTTTGTATAGTCATTGTATGTCCTAGGAGCAAGGAAGGTGGCGGTGTTTGGGGTCAGTAAGCTCGGGTGCACGCCGCGGATGATCGCTTCTCATGGAGGCGGTTTAGGCTGCGCCGCTGAGGTGAACAAAGCGGTTGAACCTTTCAACAAGAACCTCAAAGCTCTCGTCAGTGAGTTTAATACAAACTTCGCCGATGCTAAGTTCACCTTCGTCGATCTCTTCTCCGGCCAAAATCCTCTTACGTATGCTGCCTTAGGTAAGTAAATTATATATATTTAACTCACTACATTTTTGACCCAAGAGGTAATTAATTCATTGTGCCGAATTAAAAACTTATGGTAACGCTCAAATAATTGTGTTTTGTTAGGGTAGAAATACCACAATTTATATTCCTACAAATACCACTAAATGTTTTGGAAAACCTTTAGAAAGGTTTATGAGTCCTTCCTAATTCAGTTGTATGAAAGCTTTTCAAAAAAAAAATCCTAATTTAGAAAAACTTCATTAATTTTTCTAATCACGTTTATATAAAAAAGAATTATTAAATTTTTTAAAACAAAGTTTTTTCGTTCTCAAATATATATAGATTAGAAAGAAAATTCAATTACATGTTATTACATATTTTGTCACAAATTTATAATGATTTGATAATTTAGATAAATTTATTTTTCCTAGTAGTATAAGTGCAATAAATTTCTTTTTCACAAATGCTATTTTCGATTTTGTTCCTATAATTTTAATCATATTGCATATTTTTATAGGATTTTTCGTAACGGACAAGAGTTGTTGTACGGTAGAACCAGGTAAAGAATTATGTGCCGCGAATCAGCCGATTTGTGCATTTCGAAGGCGGTACGTGTACTGGGACAATGTCCACAGCACTGAGGCAGCCAATATGGTTGTGGCCAAGGCTGCGTTTGCCGGAGCCATTGCTTTTCCTTATAGCATTGCTTTACTTGCAATATTATAGAGACAATACTAACAAAACTATTCACATTTATTTTATGAAATTTATATATGTATATTTTTTTATTATTATATAAAATTAGATGCATGTAAACGTGATAAATAAATAAAAATTATAATTCATCAGATCGCGACACGTGTCATTGTTATTTTAGATTGCAACACATGTAAATATCTTAATATATATATAAAGTAATATAAATGTTCTTATTGTTAATTATTTACTTATTAAAAAGACAAAATAACCGAAAAAAAGAAAAAACATTTGTTTTAAAAAAATGGAACTATAAAATAAAATAAAACTAAGTAAAATAAGAGAAAAAAATAGAAAATATATAAACAAAAAAATAAATAAAAATTATAAAATATATATCAGATTCATTTAGAGAGATTGTTTCTCGAGGTTTCATGGTAATCTCAGTAAATTTTGGATTTTCTTAATTGTTGTTTAGACACAATTTATAAACTAAACACAGATTTTATTCTAGAATCTAATTATAGATATTATAATTACACGGATTATCTATTTTTAAATCTAAATATTTTATTTTATTTTTATCTATGTATCATGCGGTAACTAATCTTATTTATATATATATATATATATATATATATATATATATAAGTTTATGGGAAAATAATAACTTGCTAAATTGCATAACCGAAAGAGGAAATTTGGAAAATACCTCTTTTGTGTTTTTAAATTTGAAAAATACACCTTTGTTTTTAATTTTTGAAAACTACATTTTAGAATATTAAATTTATTAAAATAACCTCAATAAAATTGATAATTTATATATCTTATATATTTTTAAACATAAAATTATTTTTTTGCGATGATAAACTATTATAAGTCTCAATTTTATCCTATAACAATATTTATTTATCTAAGATTTTGAGGTTAGGAATTTTTTGTATCTTTATTTAATTGAACCAAAAGAGTCCAAGACTAAACCAATATTTTGGTTAAGACAATGGAATTATGCTCAGAAGACAATTAAATGGTTCATTTATACTAATCAAATTCACAAAGGAGATAATGAATTAATATAGGTTTCATCAAACGCTTATCTGTCTTTTCTTTAGCAAAATCTTGAATATTTTTTCTTCTCTCTTAAATCGCCAATCCAGTTATTTACTATCGTATCTACCATAATTTATATACGTAACCGTCGTATTTCTCATCACCGTCGTATTCAGTGTAATGTCTACTCGTCATCATCATTTTTTTTTTTATACGTGCTTCTGTGTTGTTTTCGATGCTCTATAATTGCTTATTCGTTCTTTATTCATTTCGCATTCAAACATGTACTTGTGTGGTTTTTTGGTTTAAAGAATAAAAAATACCTTACAGACTGTTTCGAAAATAGTTGTATTAGTGTAAAGATGAAACAAAGTAAATGATTCTCCATATTTATATAAGCAACGTAAGTTTTTTTTTTTTTTTTGAAAGATAAACTTTGACATATTTTCATAGATTTATCTAATGGTAAAATTTAAATCAATAAAAAATATTTATCTCAAATAAAAAATAAAATAAATATTAATAATAATAATTTTTACGAATTTTAATTGTTATTTATGAGAATATGTAATTTTTTTATTCAGGTTAGGGTAATTTTTTTTTCGCATATATAAAAAGAGTTAGTTTTCAAAAAAGAAAAAAAATTGTATTTTTCAAATTTAAAAACATAAATAGGATATTTTTCAAAATCTCCCTAATCAACACGCATCGATTTTCTCACTACTTTTCTTGCAACAAACAAAAACTCATATTTTGTCTTAGCTTTACTTTACTCCCATAGATTTGTTGAGTAATACTTGGTCTCTGTGGATTCGATCCCTAGAATACTACTTCGTTTTCTGTGCATTTGCGGTGATATTTTTAGGATTAAAACCCTGTGTATAAAAAATAAGCGGTTTTTCGCACAGTTTAGTTTAGTCAAATGGTCAAAACGCCATTTTTAATCTGTAAACGGAAGATGATGTAGCATATGCAATTGACGAAATTGAATAAATTGATCTGCATAACTTAATGAAATCTACCATAAACCATGATGTCTTAAAACTAAGGATTTATGTGAAAAAATAAAAGAGATAAATGTTGTACTCTTCTTGTCTCAATATGATTTTGGAAATAAAAGAAAACCTAGGTATCAGCAACAATAACTTGTAATTGAGAAAAAGAGTATTCACGTTGAGGATGATCGAATGCTCCATATGACCAATACTTATTAACTTCACAAATTTATCACAATCAGAATGACAGTACACATTCCAATAAAATCGTATAATAAATTGTGATAAAGAGAGTGCTAAGATTTACTTTCTTTCAGTCGCTTCGTCAATGCTTCATACTCAAAGATATTCAAACGCAACTGTTCATTATCCGTCTCCAACTCTATGTTTGTCTTGTGTTTCTATCATTGTTGTTCTTAACCATCCATAAATACAACTAATATTTTTCCGCCTAAAAATCCACACAATTTTCCTTGACATACTTTTGGCATCCATAAAACCGTCGTCTTGGATTTGAATCTATATAAACTTTCTTTACAATAACCCACAACAACACATCACCTATGTCTTTATTTTTACTCTTGCTCGAATTCCAAAATTGGTAGAGTATGATATTTCTTCATGCCAATCCGACAGATTTTCGGCATAGCTTGACATATGAACAGACAAATTGCTCTAATTTCATATCAAAATTAAAAAAAAAAAAAATTAAGTTTTTTCCCCCAAAACTCAATATGAATAGCTAAAAAGAGATGATTTACCTTAAATTTATCTTAAGTCGTTTTATATTTGGTTTTTAAGATTAATTTTAAATTTTCATGATTTGATTTAGTTAAGTGAAAATGTTCGGTTTAAACATTTTTTGGATAAATTTAAAACATTATTGTTTTCATTTTTTCTAAAAATCGAAGACACGCCCAAACCCTAATCAGAACTAATATACTCCCTTCCGTTTCATAATATAAGATGTTTTGACTAAAAGCGCGAAGATTAAGAAATTACTTTTCTTTCAAAAGATATCATTTAATATATAAAATAAAAATAATTCAGCCAATCATAAAAAAGACTGCATAATACTATCGGTCACACGATATCCAATAAAGTAAAAAGTTACATAAAAATGTAAAAACATCTTATATTTTGAAAAAAAAAAAACTTCTAAAATATCTTATATTATGAAACGGAGGGAATATATATAAGGGACGCATCATGTTTGTGTGCTCACACCAAATAAACAAAAACGGTAAAGATAGTGATGGATCCAAAGAATAAGACACAAAAAGTTGGCAAATCAGAAGCTATCCCAAAGATGAATTAGTCCCTCTCTCACAGAGATTGATTTGGGAGAAGCTATGAGGAAACAGAACGACAACGCTCTGCTCCTTGCGGGGAAAGTAATCGAAACAAAAGCAAAAAACTCTAACCTCGTCTTCTCTCCGGCATCAATAAACTCGGCGATCACCATGCACGCAGCTGGTCCCGAAGGTGACTTAGACGCCGGTGGAATCCTCTCATACTTGGGATCTTCTTCACTCGAAGAGCTCAAAGCCGTTTTCAGCGAAATCTCCTCCGTTGTTTTCGCTAACAATAGCTCAATCGACGGCCCACAAATCACGGCTGCGAATGGCGTCTGGATCGATAAATCCCTTACGATTGATCCCATGTTCAAGGACCTCTTTGAGAATTTCTTTTAAGGCTTTTTACGCTCGAGTAGACTTCCGATCAGAGGTACGTAACCTTTTAACTATAAATCCCTCTTGATTTCTATAGAAGATGAGATGACAAGTACAATCGTTGTTTTGAAATAAAGAACATACATACACACCGAGTCTAATTGAAAACAGAATAGTTCGTGTCGTATTGCTTCAAAACCACAATTTGGAATAATAACAGAAATAAAAGTAATCAATAAATTTAATTAATATTGTAGATTTTTTTTTTAATTTATTTTAAAAAATATTAATTCTTAATAAATTTCGGTTAGGTTGGTTTGGTTTTAAAACATCCATTGGAATGGATAATCCTGCCTAAAAATTTATATACCATTCGGATTATTTTAGAATTTGGTTCGGGTTTGGTTCGGGTTTTTTCCCATCCCTAGCCAAATCAAGAAAAGCTTTATTTGAATTGTGGCAAAAATGAAATTGCTGATATAGCTTTTTGGTTTTTTGAAGGCTGAAGAAGTGCGTATGGAGGTGAATGCATGGGTTGAAAATCACACCAATGGTCTCATCAAGAATCTTCTTCCTCGTGGATCCGTTACAAACCAAACCGACAAGATTTACGGAAACGCCTTGTACTTCAAGGGAGCATGGAAAAGACCATTTGATAAGTATTATACAAGAGACAGAAAATTTCACCTTCTCAATGGCAAAATAGTGTCTGTGCCATTCATGACTAGCCATGAGAACCAATACGTAAGAGCTTATGATGGTTTCAAGGTTCTTAGGCTCCCGTACCGACAAGGCCGTGATGATACGAAGCGCGAATTCTCAATGTATTTCTATCTACCCGACAAGAAAGATGGATTGGAAACTCTTGTGGATAAAATGTCATCTACTCCTGGATTCTTGGATAGTCACATTCCTGGTTACAAAGTTGGGGTTGAGGAATTCAGAATTCCAAAGTTTAAGATCGAATTCGATTTTTCTGTTACAAGTGTTTTGGATCAATTGGGACTACGGTCGATTTCATTATACCATAAAGCTTGCGTTGAAATCGATGAAGAAGGTGCTGAAGCTGCGGCTGCAACTGCTTTCTTACCGCGTCGGGCTGCAGTATTTATCTTAGGGAGCGTCCTAAAAAGATAGATTTTGTGGCAGATCATCCATTTCTTTTCTTGATAAGAGAAGACAATACTGGAACTGTTTTGTTCGTTGGTCAGATCTTTGATCCTTCGAAATCTTCTTAGGATATATATGTAGTATTTTGGATCAGAACAGGATTAACCGGTTTTGAGTTTTGTTCATGTTTGAATTTTGAGAAATTTTATTTATGCTGAAACCGATTGAGATTGTTCAAATTGGTTCTAGTTAGTGTTCTGTTTGGAAACTTTAATTCATCTGAAGATTTTTTTTTCAATTATAATTTGAATTGATCTTTTGATAATTTTTATATTTTTAGTTGTTTTACTATTCCATAGTCTTAAAACTGAAACAAATTGTCTATCAAACCTCTGGATTCTATTTTTTTATAGTTGACTTGTGTTCACTTCAAATTAAAAATAAAATTACATATGGTTATGTTAACCAACCGAACTACTCTGGAAATGGTAAAACTGCAAGCTTTTGGTTTGTTTCAGGAGCAAAGATGGTCTCCTAATTGGTATATACGCCATTGGAGTCAACGGTTTCCAAAGCTTTCATTGGCCAATCATGGAGACTACCAGCTCATATATCTCCATCTCATAACATTTTGAGATAACTCAAAAGTTTGAAGATGTAGATAATAGCTATGTTGTATCTTATATGAAAAATAAAGATAATTCGGTACAAATTTTGATATGAGATTTTGGAGAACATGTTTTTTTTCATTTAAAGATTGCATGATTTGATGTTCCATTCTACTTATAATAGTATATAGTAGATGATTCTTCACGCGATGCGTGGATTAAATATCTTTTAGCTTTTCAAGTTTTAACTAAATCTTTAAAAAAAATCGCTTCATAGTTAAAAACTGTTAATAGTGTTTAATCCGGATTTTGGTTCGGTTTGAATCTTGTGAACTTTTAAAAATTTTAGTTTTTGAACAATGGTATTTAAATTACACGCTATACCTTCTCACAAAAAATATTGTATTAATAAAACGATGAGAAATTATAATATTATCAAAAACTTACAATCATATCAATCATATTTTAACCAAAACAGTGATATTGATTATCATTTATGGTTGAGTTTTATGTATATAAACCAAAACACATAGGTTGTAATTATATAAACTAGGACTCAAACCCCCGCGAAATCGCGGGGGAAAATATTATTTATTAAGTTTTAAATAGAAAATTATTTAACACGATAATAAATAAAAGTATCAGTGAAAATGTAACAATATAAAGATATTAACATCTTAAACATTTTTTTAAAATATTTTCGGGTAGAAGTAAAAAGATAAAATATATATATATATATATATCTATACTATATAAAAGTTGAAGCTATTAGCCTCTAAAACTGTCCACATGGGATTTAAAACAACCAATAATGACATTCTACGTGATCATCTAAATTAATCGATAGTTAAGGAAATTATGTCATGATTTTGGTAATAGAAAATTATGTTAATAAGGAATAATTCTAAAATTCTAACGTATTTTTGGTAATAGAAAATAGCTTAGGAGATAAAGATATTATGTCACGTTTTTTATTAACTATAACAAACAAAATTAACTTAATTAGAAAATGAAAATTTCTTAATTCTAAGGTTTTAACAATTAAATAAAATATCTATTAAAATAATATAAATTTTTGACTATTGTACATAAATAAAATTATCAGAAAAACAACACATTACTACATATAACTTAATAAACATCCTCTAAGGCTGTCCACATAGGATTTAAAACAACCAATGGTAACATTCCACGGCAGCATCTAAATTAATCGATAGTTAAGAAAATTATGGTAATAGGAAATTATGTCATTGTTTTGGTAATAGGAAATTATGTTAATAAGGAAAAATTCTAAAATTCTAAAGTAGTTTTGATAATAGAAAATAGCTTAGGAGATAAAAAAATTATGTCATGTTTTCTATTAACTATAACAAAAAAAAATTAAGTTAATCAGAAAATGAAAGTTTCTTAATTCTAAGGATTTAACAATTAAATAAAATATCTATTAAAATAATATAAATAATTTAATATTGTACATAAATAAAACTATCAGAAATCAACACATTACTACATATAACTTAATAAACATCTAAATTAATCGATAGTTGGATTAGGAAAGATTCTAAAATTCTAAAGTAGTTATGGTAATATAAAATAGTTTAGGAGATAAAAAAATTATGTCATGGTTTTCTATTAACTATAGCAAAAGAAATTAAATTAATTAGAAAAATAAAGTTTCTTAATTCTAAGGTTTTAACAATTAAATAAAATATATATTAAAAATAATATAAATAATTTACTATTGTACACAAATAAAACTATCAGAAAATCAACACATTACTACATATAACTTTAAAAAAAAAAAAAAAAATCTAAAATATTTGATGAAAAAGAACACACAAAAATTTATTCAAAAAATGCAACTTAAATGTAAAAAAGGAAACTGTTAACAATGATTTGTAAAGATATAGAAAATATAATATAATCTCTAAAAAAAAGACAAGAACGGAAAAATGAAAGACTAATATGCGACATTTAATAATTGAAAATAGTAAATGTGGAAACTAACAATCAATTGACTAAAATAGACTTAATCAGTTAAGTTAAAAGATATTAACTTAATCAGAAAAGGAAAGTTTCTTAATTCTAAAGTTAAAAAACTACTTTCAAATATAAAACATCAACGTTTCCGTAGAGAATTGTTAAATCTAAAAACTCACTACATGCACCACCCATTTTCGAGAAAAATATAGTTGGAATTTTCATTAATTTATTATATTTGAAACTACTCATAAAATCTGCATTGTCATTAGAGTTTCAAATTTTTTTACACAAATCAAGAATTTTAGGAAGTTCTAGAACAGTATCAATGTTTTTGAGTAATAATAATTTAAAAATAATATAATGACATTTTTTATCATCATAATGCTTTGAGTAAATTTTTAAATTAGTAGTCATAAATCAACAAAATGGTCAACGAAACAAATATGTAAATGGTAAACGAAATAAATATATAGAGTTAAAAACACAAATGCTAGAAAACGCAACCTTAAATAAATACACGAGATTTTTTTCGAAAAGACGCAACCCTAGGAAACGAAAGGACACAAGCATAGGATACAAAAAGACACAAATCTAGAATACGAAAGGACACAATCCTAGAATACAAAAAGAAACAAATCCAGAATACGAAAGGACACAACCCTTCGAAAAGATGCAACCCTAGAATATAGGATACACAAGGACACAAATCTAGAATACGAAAAGAAACAACCCTTCGAAAAAATGCAACTCTAGAATATATGATACAAAAAGACACAAATCTAGAATACGAAAGGACACAACCCCTCGAAAAGACGCAACCCTAGGATATGAAAGGACACAACCCTAGGATTCATTTTTTAGGATTGTTCATTAGAGTTCCAAAATTCTTTACACAAATCAAAAATTTTAGGAAGTTCTAGAACAGTAAAAAGATCAATGCTTTTGAGTAATAATAATTTAAAAATAATAGAATGCCATTTTTTATCATCATAATGCTTTGAGTAAATTTTTAAATTAGTAGTCATAAATCAACAAAATTGTCAACGAAACAAATATGTAAATGATAAACGAAACAATTATATAGAGTTAAAAACACAAATGCTAGAAAACGCAACCTTAAATAAATACACGAGAATTTTTCCGAAAAAACGCAACCCTAGGAAACGAAAGGACACAAGCATAGGATACAAAAAGACACAAATCTAGAATACGAAAGGACACAACCCTAGGATACAAAAAGAAATAAATCCAGAATATGAAAGGACACAACCCTTCAAAAAGACACAATCCTAGAATATAGGATACAAAAGGACACAAATCTAGAATACGAAAGGACACAACCCCTCGAAAAGACGCAACCCTAGGATATGAAAGGACACAACCCTAGGATTCATATTTTAGAATTGTTATTATTAATAGACGCAACCATTGGAAATAACCATAAAGCGGTCATATCGAAAAGATGCGACACTAGAATACGAAAGGACACAACCCTAAACGAAAAAACACGACCCTTGGAAATAACCATAAAATATTTTATCGAAAAGACGCAACCCTAGAAAATACTATTAACTATAAAACAATTATTACGAAAGGACACAACCTTTATATCGAAAAGACGCGACCCTAGAATATGAAAGGACACAACTCTAAGAAAAAAAACACGACCCTTGGAAATAACCATGAAAAGGTTTTATCGAAAAGACGCGACCCTAGAATACGAAAGGACACAAACCTAAGCAAAAAAAAACGACCATTGGAAATGACCATGAAAATGTTTTACCGAAAAGACGCAACCCTAGAATATATTGTTAATTATAAAACGGTTATTTACGAAAGGACACAGCCCTTTATATCGAAAAGATTCGACTCTAGAATATGAGAATTTTTTCGAAAAGACGCAACCCTAGGAAATGAAAGGACACAAGCATAGGATACAAAAAAACACAAATCTAGAATACAAAAGAACACAACCCTAGGATACAAAAAGAAACAAATCCAGAATACGAAAAGACACAACTCTTCGAAAAGACGCAACCCTAGAATATAGGATACAAAATGACAGAAATCTAGAATAAGAAAGGACACAATTCTTCGAAAAAACGCAACTCTAGAATATAGGATACAAAAGGATACAAATCTAGAATACGAAAGGACACAACCCCTCGAAAAAACGCAACCCTAGGATATGAAAGGACACAACTCTAGGATTCATTTTTTAGGATTGTTATTATTAATAGATTTAAAATTTTCAGATTTCTGTTCATAATGGATTTGTTTTAGAAAATTAGTATAAGAATTTAGGGTTGCGTGTTTTTCATATGAAACAAAACACTTTTAGTTTTTGTTCATATTAAATAAAATTAAATTGAAAAAAAATTCGTAACATAGCTCAAGGAATAGTTTGAAAATATTATTAAAAACGTGAATGACAGAATGAGTCTCTTTAAAATGGATTTCAAACAACTAGAAAACAAAAATTAAGAGTAAGAAGGAAAAAACCCAAATAAAAAGAAAACTAAAACAAAGGAAAACTAATGAAAATAGTATCGCTAGAGAAAAGGCAACAAGGCTGAAACTTGTTGGACAAGCAAGGCTGAAACTTGTTGGACAAGCAAGGCTGAAACTTGTTGGGCAAGCAAGCTTCTAATCATCAATAGACGCTACGATCCACGTGGTAGAGAGATTGATGTAGCCTAGGATTGATCAAGACTTGAACAGGAGTGGCTTTGAGATTGACAAACCCATTGCTCTCAGTCATGTCCACGTCTTCGCTTAATGGTGTTGCCAAGTCGAAGCTATGCAAGAACCTAGCCAGAATATAGTGAACCATCCTCATACCTAAAGGGATCGCAGGGCACGAGCGTCGTCCTAAACCGAATGGAAACAACTTGTAATTATTCCTCCCACTAACATTCTCTTCTTTTTGAGATATTAAGAACCTCTCTGGGTCGAACAGTTCCGGGTCGGACCAAAGATTTGGATCTCTCTGAATCTTCCACTCATTTACGAGCATTTGTGTCCCTAGTAAATCCAATATGAAACAATACTATGCATCTCATGAGTCTAATCTTCCGAAACATTACTATAGTATATATAGCTAGGAATATTGGTGCATATATTACCTGCGGGAACATGAAAGTTTCCATTGGCAATGTCGAAATCTTCCATCACATATCGATAAGCTACGAGAGGGAGTGGTGGATATAAACGGAATGTTTCCTTGACAATGGCATGGAGATAAACCAAGTCTTTGATGTCGGATTCTTCTACAACTTTGTCCCTTCCGATTTTTTGGTCAAGCTCCTCTTGAGCTTTCCTCAACACATGCGGGTTATTGACGAGCAGTGAAACAGCCCAAACCAACACTACAATGACCGGCTCGCTCCCTGCAAATACCATGTTCTGTCACAAACACAAAATCATACAAGTTAGTTAAATCTATAACACTTCATTCACATGTAAGTTTTTTTTGTTAGAGGAGGTCTTACAAGGCATAGGGCTTTGGTGGTAGTATGTGCATCATGACTCGGGCTCCGAATCTCGGGTTTTTCAAAGATTTCGATGAGTAGATCCAAATAGTCCTCTTCAAAGCTCGCATTGTGATCTCTGCTCCTCTTCTTGTGTTCTTCAACCCAAGCTTCAACAACTTTATCCAACTCTTTAGCCGTTCTCTTCATACCCTTCTTGATCTTCCATTCCGACCAACCAAGAGATGGTATCACATCGGATAACATGTAGAGCCCAAAGTAATCGAAAAACTCTTGCACTAGCTTCCCGCATCTCCTCGCTTCTCCGGCTTCGCAGTTAGGACTTGCCCCGAAATATCTCTTCCCCGCGATCATCATCAACGAGATATTAGCTGCTAAATCTTGAAACTCTCGCTTCATGTCCACCAAGACTCCTTTTTTAGCTCTACCCTCTTGCTCCCACCTCACGTAAAAGTCTTTGAACGTCACGTCAACCTCTCTTGCTCTAGTATCTTTGAGTTTATCAATCGTTGTGGTTGAAAAAAGCTCTGATGCTGCTATCTTACGCAACTCTTGCCAGTAAGGACCATAAGGAGTAAAAGTCATGAACGAGCCATTATAACCCAAGAGCTTCGAGGCAGTGAGGTCTACTCGGTCTATGACCTTGTCGTGGACGGTGAAGCACTCTTTGGCCACCTCTTGGCTGCTTATGATCAGCACGTTGTATGACCCGAGCTTAGTCATGAACACCGGTCCAAGCACCTTGGCCATGTCCCCAAACGTAACGTGGGTTGGCTTTGAATTTTCAAAGAATGGTAGATGTCCGACCAACGGCCATGCCCCGGGGGCCATAGGAGCCATACGTTTCTTGTTCTCGGGACAAAGAAGCAGCGACTTCGCAAAGAAGAAGAAAATAGAGAAAAGAGAGAGAGCAGAGAGAAGAATAAGAATAAGATCCATGGCTAGATTACTTGGCTTATTTGATGCACCCTTTGGGTCTTTATATTGTAGCCTGTCCACCGAACTACTCTGAATATGTAGATTGGTTGGAGTTGTAACTTTCACCACTAACTTCACGCTTTTTTATTCTTTTTTTGCTTTCATGTTTTTTATTTCTTTTTCTAGCATGGGACCAATTACATAAGGTAATTTGTAAAACCTAAACATTTCATTTTAAAAGAAATTATCTTCTTAACAAAAAATAAATAAAACTTCACGTGATCAATGATTATAAGTATTTTGTTTTTGGTATTTTCCTTGTTAAAGTAATAACGGAATAATGATCCATTTTTGGACCGTATTATTGCAAATTAGGTGGCTAGCTGGAGCCTGGAGGGGAAATTAGGTGATTCCCTTCTTTAATTTTGGTGACGTTTCTAAATTCTAATTCATAAACCCTTTACGTTTGTGTAGTTTGTAAATTATAATTAACCGTGTGTTTGCTCCTGTAGATAGGGGAGTAGTGTGGATAATGATAAATCTCTCTTCGTATTTGAAATGTGGATGCAAATTTGGAAACCATACACGTTTAATATACTACGCAGGAGAGTAACAACAATATACATCCAACTGATCTCAATAAAATCACCAGATCGATCGTTTCATTATTCTTCATAATTAACTAAATTGCTATTTTGGTCTAATGAAGTAAGAAAGTTGCGGAGACAATATCGTAGATGTTGACGATAAAATAATTTTTTTTGAATTAAACGAATCGATGCCATGTATTCTATGGATCATTTAATTCTATTGGTGGAGCTTATCCTTAGACAAAATCCTAAAGGTGTTTAGACCTGAATCTACAATGACCCGAATAACTTGATGGGTAAGGCCACCAGAGACTTATTCCCACTTCGGGTATATCGCATCCCTTTACCCGGAGTACCCGGAGTGATCTGGGTCTAGAGCTGAATGGTCAGATGCGCACATACCCCTTATCAGCATCCGGAGACGGAGCACGTAGTCCGAGTTCCCGTATCTGAAACTCGGGTTAGGTATGAAATATCTTCCTTATGCGCTAAGTTCAAATTATTTCAAATATTCTAGTTTGAATTCTCAGTCAAAGACTAAAACATTTTCACCTTATGCATGCTAGGGTAAAAACATGTGGTCCATACTCGGAAAAAGATTAAAGCACAAAGGAGCTGATTCCGAGGGAGCACCCCGGCGCCAAACCCGCCGTGTCAAATGCTGCCAACGGTATGAGAGGTCAGATGCAGCATTGCAGAGCTGTATGGTCGGCCAAGTGGCGCAAGAAGACAAGTATGTGAAAAGCACTTGAGTGCTTCGTACCGGATCAGATTCGGGAGTCCAGACCCGACCCAACTAAGGACGGGTAACATGGTATACTAACCCCGGTAGGTAAAAGTCTATAAATACAACTCCATTTCCTCCATAAAATGGATCCGATCTTTTGGCTAAAAACACTTACACGTAACCCATTTCTCTCGAGACTAAGGCACATTCCCTTGAGTTTTAGTCTCATTCTGGTTATTTAGGACCACTTTCTCCACTTCCGGGATTACTTTTCTTTTTTGGTCGTTCATTGACCAGAATCTCTCTCTCAACACTCTGTTTCCCTCTTCTGCCCCACCACAAATTTCTTTCTACCAAACGTTCAGATACTCTACGGACCATTCCTTGTTCGGCTAGGAGTCATTCCTTTCTTTTTTCTAGTTTTCCGACTTTCTTCATTTTATGTGACGTAATCGCATCTCAAATTTCACAGTTGTGGTACAAATCGTTGGTCAAAATTCACAACACATATCTTCCCTAGAATATGGATACATGATAGAAATTGATTATCATCCGATTTTGTTTGATTTAGTTTTGTTTCTAATTTTTTGAAGATAATTAAAAATATTCTTATAAACTTATATTATATGGAAATTTGGAAGAAGAAAAAAGAAAAAAATTATTTTATTTTCTCTCAATTCTCAAATCGATTTTTGAATATGGTTCCGATACGGCTTGAATTGGATAAGAGGATTAGACTTAATAATTATGTTAGAATAGGTTTGACACCATCTAATTGAAGGCTGCCATTTCAGTGAAACAAAAGTCTCCTCCTATTCCGGTGGGGTAGTTGACATGTCCTCTCTGAGGAGTGTCAGTAGCGCCTTTTGGACAGACAGGTAAGATGGCACGCAAAGAGTCAACCTACGACGATTCAGGGAAGCCCGCCGAGACAAACGATGACTGACGTTTCTACCTGTTCCACATTCACGATGAACAACTCTCTCGATAACACATAAGACCATAATGTATGGTTTTACCTAGACCACACTAACGATGAACAACTCTCTATGTAATATATGAGACCGTGATGTACTGTTCTGCCTGCAATATTCTAGAAATTTTAATAATCTTGTATCCATAAATTTGTAGAAATTGCATTCTATGAAAATCGAATTTTAACTTTGGTGTAAAAACTTTTAAACCTTTAACCACTTGACTAATGAGCTTTCACAATCAAAATTCCGTAGTATGATTATTTTTTTGTCAACAATTATAATTTATAAATATCTAATCAAATATTAGATGCCGACAAAAACAAATATCAATATTTATTCATCAATTGCTATATGCGATCGCTTTCCTACCTCTCTACATAATAATATGCTGAATCAATTCTTCCTTAAATAAAAACAAAATTTTCACTCATACTTATACAAATACATAACATCATTAACTCTAAGGCAACAAAAATTAGTGTTGAAATGCCATGCATTGGTGTATCTAGAGGAGCGGGAAAAATGGGTCGGGACACTGTCACCGTCACTGAAAACAATGCCATGCATTTTAATATCACTAACTCTAAGGCAACAAATTAAAGTTAAGTTTATTTTTTAAATATCTTCTTACCAAATTTATTTCGCTAGATGAATATCCTTTCCTTGATTTTTGTTTTCGGAAGATAAGATTAATCTCTATAATATTGTTGGAGATAAAATAATCTTTTTTGTGTTAGACGAATCAGCCACATGGTATGGTGGAGTTCCTAACACTTCGAATGAAGCTTATTGTCCAACGATGGCTCTAAAATGGATTTTGGGCCTGGCTCTACAATGGCCCAAATTCATAGGTGAAGAAATCCGGACCCAGCAACCTGCGGATCTCGCTATTCAGAGGAAAAGGACCCGGAGCAGGTAAACAAGGATCTCACAACGGAGTGCCAGCATCCAGGAAAGGAACACGTGGCTCGAGTTCTCTTATCAAAGAACTCGGGCAAGGTAGGAAAATATCTTAAACACCACGCCTAAAATAGTCTTTCTCTCATCTTTGATATTTGAATTCTCAGTCAAAGGATAAAAACATTTTCACCTTATGAGTGTTAGGGTAAAAGCAGGTGGTCCATATCTACGAGAACGATTAAAGCTTCAACAAAGCTGATTCTGAGGGAGCACCCCGACACCTGATCCGGCGTGTCAGATGCCGCTAGCAGCACGAGGAGTAAGACGCAGCATAGCAGGGTCATATGGTCTGCCTAGTGGCACAAAGGGATGAATAAAGTAGGTGGAAAACACTCGAGTGCATCGTACCTATCCACAACAGGTGGTCCATACTCGGGGAAAGATTAAAGCACAAAGGAGCTGATTCAGAGGGAGCACCCCGGCGCCAAACCCGCCGTGTCAAACGCTGTCAACGATACAAGAGGTCAGATGCAGCATTGCAGAGCTGTATGGTCGGCCAAGTGGCGCAAGAAGACAAGTATGTGAAAAGCACTCGAGTGCTT
This sequence comes from Pseudoturritis turrita, assembly GCA_900406555.1. NCBI lineage: Eukaryota > Viridiplantae > Streptophyta > Magnoliopsida > Brassicales > Brassicaceae > Pseudoturritis > Pseudoturritis turrita. Next base: position 1,423,370 of record OVBL01000284.1, on the reverse strand, counting down.
CGTACCGGATCAGATTCGGGAGTCCAGACCCGACCCAACTAAGGATGGGTAACATGGTATACTAACCCGGATAGGTAAAAATCTATAAATACAACTCCATTTCCTCCATAAAATGGATCCGGTCTTTTAGCTAAAAACACTTACACGTAGCCCATTTCTCTCGAGACTAAGGCACATTCCCTTGAGTTTTAATCTCATTCTGGTTATTTAGGACCACTTTCTCCACTTTCGGGATTACTCTTCTTTTTCGGTCGTTCATTGACCGAAATCTCTCTCTCAACACTTTGTTTCCCTCTTCTGCCCCACCACAAATTTCTTTCTACCAAACATTCAGATACTCTGCGGACCAATCCTTGTTCTACTCGGAGTCACTCCTTTCGTTTTTCTAGTTTTTCGACTTTCTTTCTTTGCTCTCCACGGCTCATTTGGTCTATTCTCTTCTCTCTTGTTTGTTTTTTTCTGATTTGAGTGTCGGAGAGCCGTCGAAAAACACCATCCAATCATGTTTTTCAAGGCCTTCATGTGTTTGTTGATGGCGCATGAGCGGGTTCCTCCAGTGGTTATTTAAAAATATTAAAATCTTCGAAACGGCAGATATTTTATAAAATCCTAAAGAACACGCACAATTTGATTAATGCCACAATAAGATATGATACGTACCTTGCAATTGCTTTATTTTAGGTGACGTAATCGCATCTCAAATTTCACAGTTGTGATACAAATCGTTGGTCAAAATTAACAACACATATCTTCCCTAGAATATGGATACATGATAGAAATTGATTATCATCCGATTTTGTTTGATTTAGTTTTGTTTCTAATTTTTTGAAGATAATTAAAAATATTCTTATAGACTTATATTATATGGAAATTTGGAAAAAGGAAAAAGAAAAAAATTATTTTATTTTCTCTGAATTTTCAAATCGATTTTTGAATATGGTTCTGATACGGCTTGAATTGGATAAGAGGATTAGACTTAATGATTATGTTAGAATAGGTTTGACACCATCTAATTGAAGGCTGCCATTTCAGTGAAACAAAAGTCTACTCCTATTCCGATGGGGTACTTGACATGTCCTCTCTGAGGAGTGTTAGTAGCGCCTTTTTGGCAAACAGATAAGATGACACGCAAAGAGTCAACCTACGACGATTTAGGGAAGCCCGCCGAGACAAACGACAAATGACATTTCTACCTACTCCACATTCACGATGAACAACTCTCTCGATAACACATGCGACCATGATGTATGATTTTACCTACACCACACTAACGATGAACAATATACGAGACCGTGATGTACTGTTCTGCCTGCAACATTCTGGAAACTTCGATAATTTTTGTATCCATAAATTTGTATAAATTGCATTCTATGAAAATTGAACCTTAACTTTGGTGTAAAAAATTTTAAACTTTTGACCACTTGATTAATGAGCTTTCACAATCAAAATTCCGTAGTATGAACAATTATAATTTATAAATATCTAATCAAATATTAGATGCCGACAAAAACAAATATCAATATTTATTCATCAATTGCTATATGCGATCGCTTTCCTACCTCTCTACATAATAATATGCTGAATCAATTCTTCCTTAAATAAAAACAAAATTTTCACTCATACTTATACAAATACCTAACATCATTAACTCTAAGGCAACAAAAATTAGTGTTGAAATGCCATGCATTGGTGTATCTAGACGGAGCGGGAAAAATGGGTCGGGACACTGTCACCGTCACTGAAAACAATGCCATGCATTTTAACATCACTAACTCTAAGGCAACAAATTAAAGTTAATTTTATTTTTTAAATATCTTCTTACCAAATTTATTTCGCTAGATGAATATCCTTTCCTTGATTTTTGTTTTCGGAAGATAAGATTAATCTCTATAATATTGTTGGAGATAAAATAATCTTTCTTGTGTTAGACGAATCAGCCATATGGTATGGTGGAGTTCCTAACACTTCGAATGAAGCTTATTGTCCAACGATGGCTCTAAAATGGATTTTGGGCCTGGCTCTACAATGGCCCAAATTCATAGGTGAAGAAATCCGGACCCAGCAACCTGCGGATCTCGCTATTTAGAGGAAAAGGACCCGGAGCAGGTAAACAAGGATCTCACAACGGAGTGCCAGCATCCAGGAAAGGAACACGTGGCTCGAGTTCTCTTATCAAAGAACTCGGGCAAGGTAGGAAAATATCTTAAACACCACGCCTAAAATAGTCTTTCCCTCATCTTTGATATTTGAATTCTCAGTCAATGGATAAAAACATTTTCACCTTATGAGTGTTAGGGTAAAAGCAGGTGGTCCATATCTAGGAGAACGATTAAAGCTTCAACAAAGCTGATTCTGAGGGAGCACCCCGACACCTGATCCGGCGTGTCAGATGCCGCTAGCAGCACGAGGAGTAAGACGCAGCATAGCAGGGTCATATGGTCTGCCTAGTGGCACAAAGGGATGAATAAAGTAGGTGGAAAACACTCGAGTGCATCGTACCTATCCACAACAGGTGGTCCATACTCGGGGAAAGATTAAAGCACAAAGGAGCTGATTCAGAGGGAGCACCCCGGCGCCAAACCCGCCGTGTCAAACGCTGTCAACGATACAAGAGGTCAGATGCAGCATTGCAGAGCTGTATGGTCGGCCAAGTGGCGCAAGAAGACAAGTATGTGAAAAGCACTCGAGTGCTTCGTACCGGATCAGATTCGGGAGTCCAGACCCGACCCAACTAAGGATGGGTAACATGGTATACTAACCCGATAGGTAAAAATCTATAAATACAACTCCATTTCCTCCATAAAATGGATCCGGTCTTTTAGCTAAAAACACTTACATGTAGCCCATTTCTCTCGAGACTAAGGCACATTCCCTTGAGTTTTAATCTCATTCTGGTTATTTAGGACCACTTTCTCCACTTTCGGGATTACTCTTCTTTTTCGGTCGTTCATTGACCGAAATCTCTCTCTCAACACTTTGTTTCCCTCTTCTGCCCCACCACAAATTTCTTTCTACCAAACATTCAGATACTCTGCGGACCAATCCTTGTTCTACTCGGAGTCACTCCTTTCATTTTTCTAGTTTTTCGACTTTCTTTCTTTGCTCTCCACGGCTCATTTGGTCTATTCTCTTCTCTCTTGTTTGTTTTTTTCTAATTTGAGTGTCGGAGAGCCGTCGGAAAACACCATCCAATCATGTTTTTCAAGGCCTTCATGTGTTTGTTGATGGCGCATGAGCGGGTTCCCCCAGTGGTTATTTAAAAATATTAAAATCTTGGAAACGGCAGATATTTTATAAAATCCTAAAGAACACGCATAATTTGATTAATGCCACAATAAGATATGATACGTACCTTGCAATTGCTTCATTTTAGGTGACGTAATCGCATCTCAAATTTCACAGTTGTGATACAAATCGTTGGTCAAAATTAACAACACATATCTTCCCTAGAATATGGATACATGATAGAAATTGATTATCATCCGATTTTGTTTGATTTAGTTTTGTTTCTAATTTTTTGAAGATAATTAAAAATATTCTTATAAACTTATATTATATGGAAATTTGGAAAAAGGAAAAAGAAAAAAATTATTTTATTTTCTCTGAATTTTCAAATCGATTTTTGAATATGGTTCTGATACGGCTTGAATTGGATAAGAGGATTAGACTTAATGATTATGTTAGAATAGGTTTGACACCATCTAATTGAAGGCTGCCATTTCAGTGAAACAAAAGTCTACTCCTATTCCGATGGGGTACTTGACATGTCCTCTCTGAGGAGTGTTAGTAGCGCCTTTTTGGCAGACAGATAAGATGACACGCAAAGAGTCAACCTACGACGATTTAGGGAAGCCCGCCGAGACAAACGACAAATGACATTTCTACCTACTCCACATTCACGATGAACAACTCTCTCGATAACACATGCGACCATGATGTATGATTTTACCTACACCACACTAACGATGAACAATATACGAGACCGTGATGTACTGTTCTGCCTGCAACATTCTGGAAACTTCGATAATTTTTGTATCCATAAATTTGTATAAATTGCATTCTATGAAAATTGAACCTTAACTTTGGTGTAAAAAATTTTAAACTTTTGACCACTTGATTAATGAGCTTTCACAATCAAAATTCCGTAGTATGAACAATTATAATTTATAAATATCTAATCAAATATTAGATGCCGACAAAAACAAATATCAATATTTATTCATCAATTGCTATATGCGATCGCTTTCCTACCTCTCTACATAATAATATGCTGAATCAATTCTTCCTTAAATAAAAACAAAATTTTCACTCATACTTATACAAATACCTAACATCATTAACTCTAAGGCAACAAAAATTAGTGTTGAAATGCCATGCATTGGTGTATCTAGAGGAGCGGGAAAAATGGGTCGGGACACTGTCACCGTCACTGAAAACAATGCCATGCATTTTAATATCACTAACTCTAAGGCAACAAATTAAAGTTAAGTTTATTTTTTAAATATCTTCTTACCAAATTTATTTCGCTAGATGAATATCCTTTCCTTGATTTTTGTTTTCGGAAGATAAGATTAATCTCTATAATATTGTTGGAGATAAAATAATCTTTCTTGTGTTAGACGAATCAGCCACATGGTATGGTGGAGTTCCTAACACTTCGAATGAAGCTTATTGTCCAACGATGGCTCTAAAATGGATTTTGGGCCTGGCTCTACAATGGCCCAAATTCATAGGTGAAGAAATCCGGACCCAGCAACCTGCGGATCTCGCTATTCAGAGGAAAAGGACCCGGAGCAGGTAAACAAGGATCTCACAACGGAGTGCCAGCATCCAGGAAAGGAACACGTGGCTCGAGTTCTCTTATCAAAGAACTCGGGCAAGGTAGGAAAATATCTTAAACACCACGCCTAAAATAGTCTTTCCCTCATCTTTGATATTTGAATTCTCAGTCAAAGGATAAAAACATTTTCACCTTATGAGTGTTAGGGTAAAAGCAGGTGGTCCATATCTAGGAGAACGATTAAAGCTTCAACAAAGCTGATTCTGAGGGAGCACCCCGACACCTGATCCGGCGTGTCAGATGCCGCTAGCAGCACGAGGAGTAAGACGCAGCATAGCAGGGTCATATGGTCTGCCTAGTGGCACAAAGGGATGAATAAAGTAGGTGGAAAACACTCGAGTGCATCGTACCTATCCACAACAGGTGGTCCATACTCGGGGAAAGATTAAAGCACAAAGGAGCTGATTCAGAGGGAGCACCCCGGCGCCAAACCCGCCGTGTCAAACGCTGTCAACGATACAAGAGGTCAGATGCAGCATTGCAGAGCTGTATGGTCGGCCAAGTGGCGCAAGAAGACAAGTATGTGAAAAGCACTCGAGTGCTTCGTACCGGATCAGATTCGGGAGTCCAGACCCGACCCAACTAAGGATGGGTAACATGGTATACTAACCCGGATAGGTAAAAATCTATAAATACAACTCCATTTCCTCCATAAAATGGATCCGGTCTTTTAGCTAAAAACACTTACACGTAGCCCATTTCTCTCGAGACTAAGGCACATTCCCTTGAGTTTTAATCTCATTCTGGTTATTTAGGACCACTTTCTCCACTTTCGGGATTACTCTTCTTTTTCGGTCGTTCATTGACCGAAATCTCTCTCTCAACACTTTGTTTCCCTCTTCTGCCCCACCACAAATTTCTTTCTACCAAACATTCAGATACTCTGCGGACCAATCCTTGTTCTACTCGGAGTCACTCCTTTCGTTTTTCTAGTTTTTCGACTTTCTTTCTTTGCTCTCCACGGCTCATTTGGTCTATTCTCTTCTCTCTTGTTTGTTTTTTTCTGATTTGAGTGTCGGAGAGCCGTCGGAAAACACCATCCAATCATGTTTTTCAAGGCCTTCATGTGTTTGTTGATGGCGCATGAGCGGGTTCCTCCAGTGGTTATTTAAAAATATTAAAATCTTCGAAACGGCAGATATTTTATAAAATCCTAAAGAACACGCACAATTTGATTAATGCCACAATAAGATATGATACGTACCTTGCAATTGCTTCATTTTAGGTGACGTAATCGCATCTCAAATTTCACAGTTGTGATACAAATCGTTGGTCAAAATTAACAACACATATCTTCCCTAGAATATGGATACATGATAGAAATTGATTATCATCCGATTTTGTTTGATTTAGTTTTGTTTCTAATTTTTTGAAGATAATTAAAATATTCTTATAAACTTATATTATATGGAAATTTGGAAAAAGGAAAAAGAAAAAAATTATTTTATTTTCTCTGAATTTTCAAATCGATTTTTGAATATGGTTCTGATACGGCTTGAATTGGATAAGAGGATTAGACTTAATGATTATGTTAGAATAGGTTTGACACCATCTAATTGAAGGCTGCCATTTCAGTGAAACAAAAGTCTACTCCTATTCCGATGGGGTACTTGACATGTCCTCTCTGAGGAGTGTTAGTAGCGCCTTTTTGGCAAACAGATAAGATGACACGCAAAGAGTCAACCTACGACGATTTAGGGAAGCCCGCCGAGACAAACGACAAATGACATTTCTACCTACTCCACATTCACGATGAACAACTCTCTCGATAACACATGCGACCATGATGTATGATTTTACCTACACCACACTAACGATGAACAATATACGAGACCGTGATGTACTGTTCTGCCTGCAACATTCTGGAAACTTCGATAATTTTTGTATCCATAAATTTGTATAAATTGCATTCTATGAAAATTGAACCTTAACTTTGGTGTAAAAAATTTTAAACTTTTGACCACTTGATTAATGAGCTTTCACAATCAAAATTCCGTAGTATGAACAATTATAATTTATAAATATCTAATCAAATATTAGATGCCGACAAAAACAAATATCAATATTTATTCATCAATTGCTATATGCGATCGCTTTCCTACCTCTCTACATAATAATATGCTGAATCAATTCTTCCTTAAATAAAAACAAAATTTTCACTCATACTTATACAAATACCTAACATCATTAACTCTAAGGCAACAAAAATTAGTGTTGAAATGCCATGCATTGGTGTATCTAGACGGAGCGGGAAAAATGGGTCGGGACACTGTCACCGTCACTGAAAACAATGCCATGCATTTTAACATCACTAACTCTAAGGCAACAAATTAAAGTTAAGTTTATTTTTTAAATATCTTCTTACCAAATTTATTTCGCTGGATGAATATCCTTTCCTTGGTTTTTTTTTAGACGATAAGATTAATCTCTATAATATTGTTGGAGATAAAATAATCTCCTCTGTGTTAGACGAATCATCTTTAGCCACATGGCATGGTGGGGTTCCTAACACCTCGGATGAAGCTTATTGTCCAACGATGGCTCTAAGATGGATTTTGGACCTAACTCTACAATGGCCTAAGTCCATAGGTGAAGAAACCCGGGCCCAGCAACCCGCGGATCTTGCTATTCGGAGGAAAAGGACCCGGGGCAGGTAAACAAGGATCTCACAACGGTGTGCCAGCATCCAGGAAAGGAACACGTGGCCCGAGTTCTCTTATTAAAGAACTCGGGCAAAGTAGGAAAATATCTTAAACACCGCGCCTAAAATAGTCTTTCCTTCCTCTTTGATATTTGAATTCTCAGTCAAAGGTCAAAAACACTTTCACCTTATGTGTGTTAGGATAAAAGCAGGTGGTCCATATACTACAAGAAAACAAGGATTTTGCCACTACAAAATGTGACTACATGAGTCGTTGCAAAATTTTGCAACCCAAATACAACTATTTTGCGACTAGTTTGGGACAAAAAAAATTGAAGTCGCAAATTAGTTGATAATTAACGACGGACACAAACAATGAGAATTTAGTTGCATATTTGCTACAAATAAGTGACGGTATTAAGACGACTTTTGCGAGTTGCAAATCAGTCAAAAAATAATGACGAAATTGTGACTTCTCAAATAGTCACAATTGTGTAGTTGCAAAATAGTCCCGTTTTTTAAGCGACATTTTTGCAACTGCTAAAGTAATGAGAAAAAAGTGGGTAAGTAGTTGCTATATTTGGTTGGTAGAACATGTTTTCCCTCACCGCAATTAGATGTACCTAATTTTCGTTGCTACAACATTTGTAGTTGGAAAGTAGTTGGAAAGTAGTTGCAAACGTTTTCTATATAACCACTACACTGATTCTTTCATTTGCAGCACCACCTCATTATTAGCAAAAAAATTCTAGCGATTTTAGAGAGAGAGAAAAATGGAAGCTAATTACAATTATTGGAGTTCAAGAGGGTGGATGTACAACCGAATCGATGATCAAACAAACAATATCTCGGTAGAGTTTATGGCGGAGGTTGAGGGGTTCATGAATTTTGCGAGTAATCAACAATTCGCACTAGATAATAGAGGTAAATTTTACTGTCCTTGTGTGAGTTGTAAAAACGAAAAAGTTCGTACAGGGCGTAAAATATCCGACCATCTGTTTAGTAGAGGATTTATGCCAGGTTATTATATTTGGTACAATCATGGAGAACAATTGAATGTTGATTTAGGAACGAGTCATGGTAATACAAATCAGACAATTAGAAATCAAGAAGAAGTCTTTGTAGAAGGAGATAGATATGTAGATATGGTGAATGATGCATTTTGTGAAACCATGTCTCCTGGTAATATCTATCAAGATGACCATGGTTTTCATAATGCTTCAGGACCCAACCATGAAGCCAAAAAGTTGTACGATATGCTAGAAGCTGCGAATAATCCTCTGTATGATGGTTGTCGCGAAGGTCACTCGCAGTTGTCTTTAACTTCTCGGATGATGAACATTAAGACATGGTGTGAAATGTCTGAAATGTGTGTTGACCTTTGGGCTGAATTGTTTACGGAGTATTTGCCAGAAGGAAATCAAGCAACAGGTTCATACTACGAGTTAGAGAAATTGATGCGAAATCTAGGCCTTCCATTTCATACAATTGATGTGTGCATTAAAAATTGTATGATCTTCTGGAAAGAAGATGAAAAATGGGATTAGTGTAAATTTTGCGGGGCGCCAAGATATAAGCCTAGCGAGGGACGTACGAAAATACCATTCAGTCGTATGTGGTATTTACCTATTACTGACAGACTAAAGAGAATGTATCAGAGTGATTAAACTGCCTCGGCAATGAGATGGCATGCTGAGCACGAATCTGAGGAGGGAGAGATGTGTAATCCATCTGATGCAGCTGAGTGGAAAATTTTTAAACAGCTACATCGACAATTTGGGGATGAAACACGGAACATTTATCTTGGCTTATGTACTGATGGATTCAATCCATTTGGTATGTCTAAAAATCATTCGTTATGGCCTGTGATCCTTACTCCTTACAACTTACCCCCGGGTATGTGTATGAATAGAGAGTTTTTGTTTCTGACGATTTTGAATTCTGGGCCGAAGCATCCGCGAGCTAGTCTTGATATCTTTCTCCGACCTCTCATTGATGAGTTAAAAGAATTGTGTTCTACAGGAGTTGAGGCCTATGATGTGTCCATGAACGAGACCTTTACTCTAAACCCAGTTCTTATGTAGACGATTAGCGACTTTCCAGCATATGGGATGTTGTCAGGATGGACTACACACGGAAGATTGTCATGTCCCATTTGCATGGACGAGACGAAGGCTTTTCAACTGCCAAATGGTAGGAAGTCGTGTTGGTTTGACTGCCACAGAAGATATCTTCCTCATCATCATCCATTATGGAAGAATAAAAAAAACTTTATAAAGGGAAAGCATGCTTTGGATGAGTACCCACCTCAATCTTTGACCGGTGAACAGGTTTTATACGAACGTATAAGGCATGTCAATCCACCAAAGACATCAGATTGTGGGAGAAATGGTCATGAAGTAAAAAAAGATGGATATGGAAAGTGGCATAACTGGCATAAAGAGAGCATATTTTGGGAACTTCCGTACTGGACAGACCTCAACCTACGACATTGTCTTGATGTTATGCACATAGAGAAAAACTTTTTCGATAACATCATGAATACTTTGATGAACGTTTCCGGCAAGACAAAAGATTCAGTTAAGTCAAGAATGGATATAGCGAGATTCTGTTCTCGAAAAGAACTGCATCTTGATGATCAAGGTAGAGCCTCGTTTCCTATCTTTAGATTGACCCCATTGGCCAAACAACGCTTACTGGAATGTGTGAAATATGAGGTTAAATTCCTAGACGGATATGCATCAGACTTATCTGCATGTGCGGATATTGATGGAGGAAAGTTTTAGGCATGAAGAGTCATGACTGCCATGTTTTTATGGAGCGCCTACTTCCGTTTGTTTTTGCAGAACTCTTACCGCAAAATGTTCACCTTGCATTATCGGGTAGTAATATATTTAGAGAACTTTGATTACCCTATATATATATATATATATATATATATATATATATATACATATATATATCACTATATAAATAATTTGAGCTTTGGATAAATATTGTAGGAATTGGAAGATTTTTTCGCGACTTATGTTCTAGATCATTGCAAGAAAGCCAAGTTCGAACTCTGAAAGATAACATTGTCATCATTATGTGCAATTTGGAAAAGATCTTTCCTCCTTCTTTTTTTGATGTAATGGAGCACGTAGTTATACATCTTCCATATGAGGCAGAACTAGGCGGTCCTGTGCAATATAGATGGATGTATCCATTTAAAAGGGATTTTAAACATTTGAAAGGGATGGTGAAGAACAAAAGATATGCGGCAGGATCGATTGTCCAAGCATACTTGAATGAAGAGATATCATATTTCGCAGAGCACTACTTTGCCGCTCAGATACGTACCAAAGCAAGGTACCGCATAGGTTTTTTTGTACATATGTAATTATTTTTAAAATATATGTAATAATTTGTTATTGTAATGTTTATTTCACTCTAACTATTAGTTTTGGCAGATCCACTAGATTCGATGAAGGTGAAGTCCCGGTATATCATGTTTCTGGAGTACCAGATATATTTACTCATGTTGGTCGTCCAAGTGGCAAATGTAAGGAAGTATGGTTTTCTCAGGAAGACTATCAATGCGCACATGCTTATATTTTGCATAATTGTGAATATTTTCGGCCATTAGAAAGGTACAATAAACTATAGTTATTTAAATGTTTTAAATTAGCAAAATTTATCTCGTATTCCAATCCAAAAAATTTCTTGGTTTTTACAGCTTGCACGAACAAGAGATTCGCTATTTATACCCAGAACTATCAGATAATGAGGTATCTGTCAAAAGGGACGAAGATTTTCCAAGCTGGATTAGAAAATATGTATGTCTTTCACTTTTGGTAATCGTTATAATTTTTTATGTATTTATATATTAATAGTTAACACAAATCTTGACTTATCCTATTACAGGTGTTCGAATATTCAAGAAACAAGGGCAGTGGTGAAGCATTTCCTATATGGGTTCAAGAGCTAGTGCAAGGTCCCAAAAATAAGGAAAAACGTGGCCTATATATTTCACAAGAGGTTATTTGTTTCATACGCGCAAATACGGACAAAGAAGAAAAACAATGAACTACGGCATATGTGTTCGCGGACAAAATTACTCTAATGCATCACATGAAGCTGATTTTTATGGGAATTTAATAGATATCATAGAGTTTGAGTATCAAGGATTGGTTAAGCTGAAGATCACTCTTTTTAAATGTGAATGGTATGATCCTACGATTGGTAAAGAAACTCGCCGGAGCGATGGAGGGGTTGTTGACGTACTCTCAACTGGCAAATATCGAAAATATGAACCATTTATTCTTGGTACGTTATTTCACATTTCGTACTTTGCATTTTATTTGACAATCACACTTGGCATTTTATTTTACAATCATACTTGGTTAATTATATACTTGGACTACAAAATTTAGGTTCACAAGCGATCAAGTTTGTTACATTCCGTACCCATCTACCAAAACATCAAGAGAGTTGTGGCTTAGTGTCATCAAAGTCAATCCAAGGGGGAATATTGTGGGAAAATATAAAGAAAAAGAACTATTACTTTTGCAACAAGAGACTTTTGATGATGCCAATACGGTCGAAGAAATTTCAGTAGGTCGACTGGCAGATGAAACAAACTCAACTGAATTTATCGATTTCGAAGTCGAAGATGCCGAACCAGATGATGAATTCCAATGTAATCTCTCATCTTCTTCGGATGATGAAGATGAAACTGAAGAATAATGTAAAAGTTTATTCAATAAATATATAATTCAAGTGATTCTAATACGTATATTATGTTTTCTACCGAAATAGAATTGATTCTAATACGTATATTATGTTTATAAGTGATTTTATAATTTGCCACGACTACAACTATTGCAACTTATTTGCGACAACCAGTAAATGGTGCAACTAAACCGCGACTGCAGATATTGCAACTTATTTGCAACGACCAGTTTTGCAACTAAAAAGCGACTACAGATATTGCAACTAAAATGCGACTACAATATCTAATATATAAAACATTCGTGGATGGTTTATACAAATGAATCGAATGGCCCAATGGTTTCGCACAGTCAAATAACACCGACACGAACATGTATACCCGGGTTCGAGTCTAGCGATGGCAACCACCATTTTCTCATGTGTAGGGGTATGAGAACAAATATTGCAACAAATATTTGACAACCGTTTCAAATAGATATTATTTTTGCCACTAATTTGCGACGCGTGAACAAATAATGCAACTAATATGCAACAATTTATATAATTATTTAACTTATACATACTTACATTATCTTTTTAAATATTCTAATACACTTGCATTAAGTCACGTACAATTTTATGGATATAAATAAAGGTAAACATTATGTTATATTTAACAATTAATTTCCATAATCCTTTAAACCTATCATATCTCAAACATAGTTAACATTCCATACATTATAAGAATACTTTCATAGTATATCTTCTAAGTTATTTTGATTTGAAAATAAATTAGTTAAACTATACAAACTATAGGAAGAAATATACTTCCTTTAGCACAAATGTTCTAAATTGAAAGTATTTGTTAAAAAAAGTTGATTTAGGGTTTAGGGTATAGGGTATAGAGTATTCTATGGTACCAAATTGCAACTAGAAAATGACTAAAAAGTCACTTAAAATACGTAGTCGCAATTAAGTTGCTCTTTTATTTTGAGAATATATTTTAAAAAATTGTTTTACCGCGTTAAAATTCGTAAATTTGAGTATCCTTAAATTTGAGAATATTTAAAAAAATTTGATTTACGCAGTTATAATTTCTAGTCACAATTTAGTTGACAATTTAGGGATTTTTTTTTCAACTTTCACCCCGTTTGACACCAAATACTTATAAAATATTTTGTTTTACCTGCTTAATTTTTGGAGTCGCAATTTCGTATGTGTTTTTCAACTAATTAGCAACTAATTTTTTTTTTAAAACAAAAAATTAAGGATAAATAAATACGATCTAGAACTTTCCTCTTCTTCTACAAGCCCATCTTCTCTTTTCTCTTCTTCTACAAGCCCATCTTCTCTTTCACCGTATACACCTGTAAATCTGTTTCAATGGCACCACCTGGAAGATCGCAGAGAGGTCGAGGGGGAGGACATGTTAGACAATCGGCTAATAGAGAATCGTCGACATCATCCACATCGTCGGTCTCCCAGTCTCTCAACTCCGTTACCCTAACCCCTCTTCCGGCACAATACACCTTCACCCAACATTTGATAACTGAAACCCAACCTCCACAACCGCTGCATGTCCCAAATCAACCTCCGCAACCGCTCTAACTCCCTAATCAACCTGATCCACCGCCGCAGCAACGACCGTTCCAAGTCCCCAATCAACCTGCTCAACCGCCGAATCACCCTCCGCAGAATCATGAGCAACAACATCAAATGTCGTTGGATCAGTTGCTCGCTATGCCTGGCCGAGAGGAGAACCTCACAAAATTACATCCGAACATCGAAGAGGGTCATTGGTAATACCTTCTTTTTTTGTCATTGGTCATTGGTAATCAAATCTTGGTCTTGCTTTTCACTTGAGATATATTTGTTTTGGTAATCCTTTCTTGGTCTTGCTATTCACTTGAGATATATTTCTTGATCTTTGTAGGTTTGATCGAGATGATGGGTCGACAATAGTTTGGAAGATAACAAAGATTTTCAAAGACAAATTTGATGGACCTTACTACAGTTGGACTGTTACGCCTCCGGATAAACAAGATCGTTATTTTGTAGCATTCGCGGTACGATTCATTTGCCTTAGGTTTCTGATTTTACTTCGTATTATGACTTGAGTTAATTATTTGGTGATTAGCGTGGAGGTTTATGTCGTTTAGGTTGAAACTCTCATTTGGTTTGTGTTAGAATGTTTAATCAGTTTCCAGCCTTGTTTCATGCTCATGTTTGCGGCTGATTTGGGTTTAAATTCTCATTTGGTTTATGTTAGAATGTTTAATCAGTTTCTAGCCTTGTTTCATCCTCATGTTTGTGCCTGGTTTGGGTTTAGAATATTTGATCAGTTTTCAGCCTTGTTTCATACTCATTTGGTTTGGTCTCTGATTTTTCGTTTTCCTCTCTCTGATTTGATATGTTTTGACATCTTGGTAGCACGAATATACGTGGGATCCTGTTATCACACCTCTAGTGCGTCATGAGTTTAATGTTATTGGAACAAATCGGATGAGAGGGATGGTCAGCACCGTAAAGACAGACAACAAGCGGCCTACATGGATCAACCCTGATTTGTGGATAGTAATGCAGTCTGAATGGAGGACTGAAGAAGCAAAGGCAAGGAGCAAAAGAGCATCCCACTCTCGAAAATCTCCTCGTGATGGACTAGGTCCAAAAAAACATGTGGCTAGATCTAAAAAGTACCTGCAAATTGAGCGAGAAATGGTTAGTACAAAACTAAATTTATATTGATTATTCACTTGGGAATTCTGTTTATATTGGCTCCTTTCATAACTGTTATTTATTTCATATTATCTTTCTTTATTGCAGGTGATTGAACTTGGTAGACCAGTCTCCATTGGAGAAGTTTTCCTCAAGATGCATACAAGAAAAGACGGCTCTTTCGTTGATGAAAAGGCGAAGCAGATCGGGGAGGCTTAAAACCAGAATTTACAAGTCAAGCTGTCTCAGTTGGAGGTTGATACTTAGATAACCTCAGATGGTACTTCTCAATCACAACTCTCCCAAGATGAGATGAACAAGATATTCATCGAATCAACCACTCAAGATGAGCGAGGGAGGCCCTATGGACTTGGTAGTCTTTCCCGTATCCACAGAAAGGAGAATAGCAGTTGGGGGAGCAGCTCATCTACAATCATTTCATTGCAAGACCAACTCAAAGCAGCTCAACGCAAGATTGAAGAACAAGAAACGGAGAACGAGATTGCACGCCGAGATGTCGAGATTCAACAGAACAAGATTCGGATGGAGAAGCTCCTCACATACCTTGGGGCAAATGATCTGGATTTAGCTTCGTGGATGAACTCGCAAACAACACCTCCGGCAACAAATTGAACAAGTTCGATCTTGAAATTCTTTCTTTTAGGATCATTTTTAGGTTCATGGAATATGTTTTGTTAACTTTATTTGTTTTTTGTTGTACATTTTAATGATTTATAATTATTATGTAAATTAATTTTTATAATTTTATATTTACTAATTATAAATTTACGATTTGTTTTATAAAACCAATTTATTTATAAAATAAAATTAAAAACCACTATTTTATATATTAAATACAATTTCTTAAAAAAATATAAGGTGTTGCAAAATAGTAGCAAACAATTCCAACACTCTTACAACTACAACGGACCTATTAAGGCAATTTCTGTTGTATTAACTAAGTATAGTTGCAATTCAGTTGCAAACATTTCCCACTACTTTGCCACGACATATTTATAACCTAGTCGCAAATTAGTCACAAATCACTGCAACTAATCTGCGACATACATATAAAATAGTCACAAATTAGTCATAAATTACTGCAACTCATTTGCCACTATACTTTGTTACTTTTCATAAGTCTCAAAATCGTTGCAACTATTACAACTATATTACAACTCAGAGTCAACACTGCAAAATGTCCCAATATTGTCGCAAAATTATAGCGACCATATACCCACCGTTTTTTCCAACGATTTTACATGATTTGCGATTACCTTTGTTGTTGCAAATTTTAGTTGCAAATATATGACTGTATATAGTAGTCGCAAAGTTGTGGGGTGTAGCAACCAATTTACAACGCCAAAATTTAGCGACGAAGATGTTGCGACGCCAACATGTCGTCACAAAGTAGTCTTAAATAGTCAAATTTCGACTACATTGCAACTAAACGGTTAGTGGCAACATCTTTGTTTTCTTGTAGTGATCGTATATCTAGGAGAACGATTAAAGCTTCAACAAATCTGATTCCGAGGGAGCACCCTGACAGCTGATCCGGCGTGTCAGATGCCGCTAGCAGTACAAGGAGTCAGACGCAGCATAGCAGGACCGTATGGTCTGCCTAGTGGCACATATCCAAGCCCAGGATCCAGACCCGAACCAACTCCGGGATATGGAACCCGGTATCCGAACCCGGACAGGTAAAAATTCTATAAATATCTCATTATCTACTTATTACGAGGGGTCGGATTTTGAAGGAAGAAACTCACACATAATTCCTTCTAAGAACTCAAGGTCCATCCCATTGAACCTTGAGACTTTTTTCCGGTTGTTTAGGACTGCTTTCACGGGCTTTCTCCGTCTCTCTTCTCGAGTTTTCACTACTCTTTGGTCGGCGTTCTTCAGATATTCCTTTTCCCTCTCCTCTCTCACCACTAAATCTCTCCATTAAACGTTCAGATCCTCCGTGGACCATCCCTATTCGGCCCGGAGTCACCTTTTTCTTCCCTTTTGTTTTCCGACACTTTTTTCTTTGACTCCCTTCTACTTTTCGTGGTTTCTCTCTCATCCTACCTTTTTTGTCCTCCATTCTGATTTGAGCGTCGGAGAGTCGTTGGAAAACATCCCTCTATCGTGTTTTTCACGGTCTTCACGTATTTGCTGACTGTGCAGGAGCGGGTTCCCCCTGTGGTTGTTTCGAAGGAATAAAAATCCTTGAAACAAATATTAAAAAAGGAAAATACATTTAGTACTTTAACCAAAAGTCATATGGCATATTATATATAATGGCATTAGAGAAATATTTTTAAACAACAAAAAGGTAAAGACCAAATAAAAGTGCATTCATCTGTTCAATAATTTTACAATCGGAGACAAAACACGTGGTTCCTCTATAGCTTAAGGATCCAGATTACTCATTAATGGTACTTTCATCTTTTCAATACTAGTATGATCCCAAAAACGCATGGATCGTATATTTAGTCCAATTTGTGAATGGCTCAAACGAATTTATTTGTATAGATAGCTCATTAGGATTAATTTAGTCAATCCAATCCAACCCAAAAAAAAAGAATTCAGATTAATTTATATATTTAAATCTTATAATATCCGAATGATATTGCTTATGTAAACATTGTACCACCGGTGTGGCTTGTTGAACCATTTAATTAAGTTATTAAGCTCTTGACAAAAAAAAGGTCTAATAATATATATATTAATTTGGATTTGAGTTATTTAGATTAGTCTTTAGAGAACTAAAAAGATTTAAATAAAACCAAAAAATAATTACATTAATTATATTAGTAAATTAAATAACTAGATCTAAATATAAAATTATCTAAATTAAAATTAGTAATTTACTATTAAGTTTATAGTTATATGTAAAGTTGTCTAATTTAACTACGAACCTAATTGTAAGTTAACTATTTTTTAACTATTTGTTTTTTGGACTTCAAGATGTTTATTTTATTTTGTTTAAGATATCAAAAATAATATTTTATTTTTATTTTAGGATTGTATGAATTATTTTATTTACTAAATTACATAAAAATTTATTGTAGATGTTATTGTCATTTTTCTATAAAAATTCAATAATTGAATACAATCCAAAACCCAAACAACCCAAGTAAAAGTAGATTTAAGTTTATTTTAGTCAAATTATTTAAGTTCTAAACAACTTAAACCCAATCTAAAACTTAAAAAACTTGATCCAAATTTTGTTTGAATTGAATTTAGTATAATATTTCTTAATACGGATAACCGAAACCTAACCAAAACCATAGTTTGGCATAATGATGGTTTTATGATGTATGTGAAAGGAGAGAGATTGTGTATAATGATGGTTTGATGATGTGTGTGAAAGGAAGTAATGCTATAGGTAGAATTCGTGTGATATTTGACGAGAGAGAGATTATTGTGTATAATGATAGTTTGATGATCTTTGTAAAAGGAGTAATGCTCTAGGTAGAGCTCATGTGATATTTGACAATATCACACGTTTGAAATTATTTCTTTGGATATAAATGAGTTAATATGTGTAAGAATTATACTAGTATGTGAAAAGGGTAAACATATAAAAATAAAGAAAATAATTCAAGTGATATGATATTCTGATTTTTTTTTTTGGGACAATCTCAATAATGCCACTTTGAGATTGCAGTTTTACAAGCATGCCATTCATTAATGTCCATTTTTATTTATATCACTGTTTATTAAGAGAATGTCGATATTGCCCCTGAAAAATATCACCGAGAATCAGATCTTCATGCTCTCTAACCGAAAATCAGAATCCCTAATCGCCGCAGTTTGATTCACGCAAGAAGAAGAACAGACAAAGGAGACGAAGACGAAATTACTGGTTCTGCTTATCCGGTAAACTTTTTCACCGGTAATCTCTCAAAATTTTCGCTATAAGAAAAAAAACTGGGTTTTAAGAAAGTAGAAAAACACTAATTGCCGTGCACTATCATTCTCTCTTCTTCATTTTCATGATTTCTTTGCAAATCTGCTTTAATTTAGGGGTTTTGATCCGCAAAAATCTGCTTTAATTTAGGGTTTTTGATTCGCTCAAATCTGCTTTAATCTAAGGTTTTTGATTCGTTGGGTTTTTTTCTTCTTTTGTATTTCAATGGAGAATCGCTAGGTTTTTGATTCGATGTGGTTGAATGTAGTAATAAATCTAGGTTGTATTTGTGTTTGATTTCAATCTGTCAATTTAGGGTTGATTTCAATCTGGGTTAAAAAATAATTAAAAGGTTTTATAACCTAATTTTGATGTTAGAATCTCTATTACATGACTGCATCTAAAGGCGGTGACTATTGATCTCTGTAATTGCAAACACAAGTTTTTGAAAGGTTTATAAGGTTTTTAAAAATTTTATAAACTTGATTATAAACTGTAATTAGATTATATCCTAATTTTGATGTTAGAATCTCTGTTACATGACTGCATCTAAAGGCGGGGACTATTGATCTCTGTAATTGCAAACACAAGTTTTTGAAAGGTTTATAAGGTTTTTAAAAAGTTTTATAAACTGTAATTAGATTATATCCTAATTTTGATGTTAGAATCTCTGTTACATTATTGCATCTAAAGGCGGGACTATTGATCTATGTAATTGCAAACACAAGTTTTTGAAAGGTTTATAAGGTTTTTAAAAGGTTTTGTAAAGTTTGATTATAAACTGTAATTATATTATATCCTAATTTTGATGTTAGAATCTCTGTTACATGATTGCATCTAAAGGCGGAGACTATTGATCTCTGTAATTGAAGGGTTTATAAGGTTTTTAAAAGGTTTTGTAAAGCTTGATTATAAACTGTAATTATAAGGTACATTTCTTTGGTTTTTGGATTGGCAAAGCAGTCGAATTTATAATCCTCTTTATAAATACTTTTATACATGGATTTGTTGTTGATGTTCTTCTTTTTGATCCTTATGTCTGTCTTTTGAATAGATAAATTTACCTAACTATCTACACCTACCCCCTCAGATCTATAATCCTGGTTTTGAACCAGACAAGCAAGTGGCAGTACAACAACACTCAAACCTGCAGCTGGTTAAAGGTGTTAAAACCGCACTATGAGGCGATTTTTTCCAAAGGATTGAGGAAAGTTTTTTTCAATCCTATTGTAACATTTGCAAAAACTGGAATAAAATTTTCCTCTGCATCAAAAAGTGAAAAAATTTCCCCCGAAATTTTTTCACTTTTTGATGCAGAGGAGAGTTTTAACAAAAGGAGAAGACATATGGTTCAAGTTTGATTTGCAGCCAATGCGATTCTCAAAGAGAGAGTTCTTCCTCACGACAGGTATTTCTCAAAATTTTGAAAGCTTAATTATAAAACTGTAATTAGAAGTGATTGTAAGGTAGCCTCAGTGTTTCATCAAACACTGGTTTTACAAAACGTTTTGTATGTTTTTATAAGGAAATTAAAAAGTTTTATAAAATGATTTACAAAACTAGCTTCATTTTTTCACCAAATAAATGTATTTACAAGGATTTTAAAAAGGTTTTAAAAGGTTTTATAAGCTTTAATTACAACTTTTAAGGTCATCATCACACTTGTATGTTCTATAAGATAATTAAAAAGGTTTTATAAGACACTTTTGTATGTTTTATACAGTAATTAAAAATGTTTATAACCTGATATATAGAACTAGCCTCATTATCTCATCAAAACGCAGGTATTCAATGTGAAAAAAATTCACCCAGAAAGACAACGAACGGGCAAAGATCCAGTCAAGGATCCTTACTCTTGGATGGAACGAGACAAATTCTTACTCAGCGATTATCAACACCATAAATGGAAGATTATGAGAAGCTTTGTCTTGGGGCAGTTGTATTAACAGAAGGGATTTTGATTGCTGCAAATCCTACAGAGAAGATTCCCCTGTCTCGATTGTGGTGCGCTTCAGATTTTGTAGTTTACTGCAGTCAACCCTGGGGAAAGGTAGCATATGAAGTTTTGACAAACAGTGTGAGAAGGATGTGTCCAAAAACCTGGGGAAAATGGCATTATGAGGTCAAAGGATTTCCTCTGGCGATACACCTATGGGCGTTGAGTGCCATTCATGTGTTTGGTAAAATGTTTGCATGCAAACATAGAAGATCTACAGGTGCATTTCCCTCGTGTTTGGATTGGGAAAAGACTCGACAACCAAGAATGAATGTTATTGTGGAGATGGAACGAAAGGGTGATGTAAGTGTTTTATAATCCTCTTTATAAACTTTTTTGTAAAAGATTTTTGAGTTTTTACTGATGGTCTGAATCTGTTTTTATCTTTCCAGGTTAAGGTTAAAACATTTGTTGGACACCCAGATGATTACAAACATTTGGTTTCCGAAACACATGTAGAAGACAATGACTTTTTGGAAGTTATTAACATGGTTTGTCAAGGTTATAGAATGAAGAAAACCGACTGGATTAATGGAGTTGCTGACATTTATGCTGCGATGAAAGAAATGGGGGAGCAAAATATAAACAATAAATTGTCAAACAGCAAGAAGCTTGACAAGATCATCAAACTTGTTGACATCATTGATAAGAGATTGTTGTTGATAGAGCGTGTTCTACAAATCAGAGTAGACGAAGAAGATGATGAGAGAGATGACAGACAAGAACAGGTAAGAATGCTGAAGAGGCCTATGTATAAAGCAATTTACAATGATTTGTAAGTTTTATAAACTTTTTAAAACCTTTTATAAATTTTTTAAAAGGTTTTATAAGGTTTTATTACCCAATTTTTAAAACCTTTTAAAAACGTTATAAGAATCACATATGACAAAAAGATGATGAAACGGAGGTAAGTGAAACAAATTTGTAATTGTTACTCATGCTATCTTTCATTGTCTTGCAGGCTGACAAAGAAGAGAACGAGAGCCAACAAGAAGAGGTAAGTAACTTCTGAACTAGTTTACAAAAATATTTAAAAACTTTATAAACAAATTTATAAGTTATTTAAAAGGTTTATAAACATCTTTATAAAGCAATGGTTAACACTCTTGTATCATTCTGTTGCAGGTTAACATTGATGATATTGGCGATTGTACGAACAATGAAGATGACAATATTGATGCCAATGTAACAAGCACGTTTGAAGATTCGGTTCGCGATCCGAATACACAAGATAGAAGTTATGCTGGAGATGATGAAAAGGATGGAAACGATGATGATGATGATGATGAAGAAGAAGAAGAAGAAGAAGAAAAAGAAGATACTGATCTTAAAAAAAAAAAAAAGGTACGAAGATATATGCTCTAAGATAATTTTGAATATTATTGTAAACTAATCTAAAGGTTATATACTATATTTACAGGCTAAATCACCTTCTCCTAGTTTCTCTACTCCGAATTTCAACATTTTTCTGAAGAGAGCCCCTCTGAGAAAAATGACGAGAAGGACAATGAGAATGACAGCAAGAAGAAGGATGGAAACAAAGAGAATGATTCAGGAATTAAAAAAGTCTACAGAAGGAAAAGATCTGTGGAAGGGAGTAAACAGGTTAGCATTCCAATTTTAAAAACATTATTTATAAGGTTTTTAGTTTTTAGAATGGTTTAAGATGTTTATAAAAACTTTATAAACCTATTTTTTGCACCAGAGAAAGAAGTATAAAACAGACATCAATCCTGATTTTGTAACAAGAAGGAGTGATCGAGGACAAGTTCCCTCTATCCACATCACGTCCCCTTTCACGGAAGGGGTAAAGAAGCACCAAACGATTAATCCCTTTATGAAAGTTGTTCCGGCTAGGTTGGAGAAGTTGGCTGAATGGAAGAAGTCAAGAAAAAACAAGTGAGTTTTGCATCAAATCTGTTTGTATAAAGGTCTTCCAATATTGTTTAAAATAGTTATGAAACACATTTTAAAACTCAACTAATAATGTTTATAAAATCTAGGACAATGATAATTGAAGGGACAACCGTTGATGCAAAGTGGTTTACTGCACTAGAGACACCATATAAAACTATTTCCAAAACGGTATTGTATCGATAATTCTTTTTCTTTATAGATTTTCGATAAAAAATTTATAAGATATTTAAAACGTTTATAAGATGAAGTATATAAACTATTAGTTACATAAACTGTGTTTTTGTTTTTGTGATAGCATGTCGATGTAGCTCTGGCGTTATTAAAGACGCGCAAGAAAGATAGTCTAGAACTCTTCCACACAAAAGGATTTCTAATTGTTGGAACCTCTTTCTTTGAAGCGATTGATGAAAGATACGTAGAGTTTTTCGACGACAAGGACGGCTTTGAGTTCCCAACTGAGGAGATCAACAAAGACAATTTGGGACAAAACATTGTCTACATGTACATTCCTTTTTTGGTCAATTCAAAGTGTTGGCAGCCACTCACAATCAACTTGGTGCAGCAAAAAATTTGTCAATGATTGTGCCCATTCGATGATTTCAGACCAAATGAAAAAAAAAAAAGACTTGTTGCATTCGCCAACATGCTTCCATACTTCATTCAGTACATCAGAGGAAAAAAGATGGATATCACTCCATCTGAAATCACTATAAACCCAAAAATCCCAAAGATAAATTATAAGGTTTATTAAAAAGTTTAAAAGGCTCATAAGTAATCTTGTGATAATTTTTTTTTATATCAGGCTCCGAAATTAGAAGATACAGGAATTTACATGTTGAAGATCATGGAGTGTCTTGCTATGGGGAAACCATCCTGGAACAAATTTTCAAAAGACAGTGTTGAAGATATGAGAAAGAAACTAGCAGCTGATATCTTTGCAGAGTTGACAAACATCTAGATTATGTTTTGTTACAGTTATTGTTTAACTTTTGATGAACTTTATAGTTTGAAACTTTTTATATTTAAAAATTAAAGTTGTACTTTGCTGAACTTTGTAGTTTGAAAGATTCAAGAAAAAAAGTAGTAGTTTTACAATGCATTTAAAAGAAAATTAAAAACTTTTTAAAAGACAGTGTTTGATAGATTTGTAAGCTTTTTAAATGGTTTTGTAAGCTTTTAAATGGTTTTGTAAACCTTACAGCTTTTTATGTTTTGTTTTATAAGCTTTGTAAAGTTTTAAATGATTTTATAAGCTTTTTAAAATGATCTGTAAGGTTTTTAAAATGATTTGTAAAGTTTTTAAATGAATTTGTAAGTTTTTAAAATGATTTGTAAGTTAAAATAAACTTTACAAAAGTCCTAATGAAAATAAAACCCACAAACAAAAGCTCCGCTAAAAAGAAAAAAAACCGTGTCAAACTTCTTTTTTTACTATAACTGCTACTTTTACGAAGCCAAAACCAAAAGTCACCCAAGAGTCCAAAAATGAAGAACTGTGAGAGGAGATGAAACGAAACGATTGTCAGTGAAATATCTTGCTTTTCGTAGGTAAATTCATTAACTTTCCCATTTTCGACACTATTTCGTTCATTCTTTTCGATTCAATTCATTTTTAAAGAAAAAACTGGTTTTTTGAAGAAAAAACTGGTTTTTTGAAGAAAAAATATTGGTTTTTGCGAAAATCTGGGTTTTTCCAAAATCCCAGTTCTTCCACCAGTAAAAACTGTAACTTTTCACATTCTGGAACTATCGATGTGTCTCTATTCGCTTCAATTTCATTTTCCTAAGAAAAAAAATATCTGGGTTTATTCAAAAACAATGGGTTTTGAAATTAGGGCTTTTGGAATTTGGGGAAAACGAGATTAGGGTTGAATGAAACTGGGTTTTTGGTTATGTTGTAGTAGGAAGATTAAAACTTCTTTGAATCGTTTACCAATTTGGGAGAAAGTGTTTGGGGAAACGAGTTTGTACAAATCCAATTTATCTACATATACGGTTTTGTAAGGTTTTGTAAACTTGCTGTATTTGGTTTTGTAAGCTTTTTAAAAGGTTTATCAGCTTTCATCAAACAGCTGTATTGATGAAACTTTATTGTAACAGTTTTGATTTTTTTGCAGATTTAGAAAATGACTACTCCAGAGAAATTGAATTTGCCTGGCAGATTTGTCAAACCAAGCAGTGAACAGGATGATTTGGAGAGAGTTGGCATATATTTTGCTAAGAAATCAGTGCTGGACAAGGTTGAGATAGCATTAGGCGCTGAATGCTTCGAGAGGCTAAAAGCAACTTGCTTCGGCCCAATCATAGAGTTTGTGCAGCAAGAACACATTGTTTACTCAAGAAATGTGTGCAATCACGTCCTGCAAAAAGGATTGTAACAAGCAGAGACGAGTTGTGGTTTGTCTTTGCAGAACAGCCAATGAGATTCTCTCTTAGGGAATTTGTACTCGTGACTGGTTTCCCACATGAAGATACAAGATCAAGCAGCACCTACAAGAGGGTAAAAGATCCATGGATGAAGAAAAAAAACACTTTGAAGGGTCTGCTGGCAACTTTGGAAAACAAATCAGAAGCTATGAGTACCGATCAGAAACTTTGACTAGGAGCGTTCATAGTAGCTGAATGGACACTGATAGCAAAGAATTCCGTTACCAAAGTAGATACAAAATATATGGAAAGATCAAGCTGTTTTGAAGAATATTGCAAATACGATTGGGGACGAATTGCTTACAAAGCCCTGTTGAATGGTGTGAAAAAAATTACTGCCACAAAGTCTCGGGAGGTGTTCAATATGATCTTGAAGGTTTTTCCATGGCTTTTCAAATATGGGCATTAACTTCGGTTGAAGCATTAGGAAGAGCGTTTGGTACAAGAGAATATCTTTCACTCGGCCATTGATTTTGCAGTGGACAAAAACAAAAGCGCCAAAAGCAAAAGATGTAACAGCAATTGCAGAGAAGAGCCAGGTACTTCTTTTTTTTACGTTTTGGAGTTGTACTACTGATAGGTTTGTAAGCTTTTTAAATGGTTTTGTAAACTTTTTAAAATGCTTTGTAAGCTTCTTTACGTTTTGTTTTATAAACTTTGTAAGGTTTTTAAAATGATTTTGTAAGGTTTTTAAAATAATTTTGTAAGGTTTTAAAATGATTTGTAAGCTTTTTAAGATGTTTTTATAAGCTTTTTAAATAGTTTTGTAAAAAATTTAAATGTGTTTGTAAGCATTTTAAATTGTTTTACGCAAAAATACTACCTTGACCGAGCATACGCGGAATTATAAGGTTTTTAAAATGATTTTGTAATGGTTTTGTAAACTTTTTAAAATGCTTTGTAAGCTTTTTTAAGTTTAAACTCTACTTTAATATGTTTTATAAAGGTATTTTATATGATTTCAGTTGATTCACATATCTATAACATTTATAAGATATTTAAAATGTTTATAAGATTTACAAAATAAGGTATTTAAAATGTTTATAAAGTTAATAAGGTTTTGTACGTCTAATTGTTTTATATTGTTTAGCCACGTGTTGTCGTTGGTTTCCGCCGATATCTATGTACGTAATTACATAACAGAATATAAGATTTTCATAACCTTTAACAAATAGTATTTGAAATCTTAAAAATCTGTGAAAAATGAGGTGTACAAGACATCAAAAATATTCAATTGATTGCAGCCACACAACTACTTTTGTTGTGTCCACTCTGATCACATCTACCACATTTGTAAGATTTTGCTTTGGTTTGAGACTTTCCATGCTCCCAAACACAAGGTATCCTTTTCTTCGTCTACCACTAGAGATACGAGTGGAAAGTGGTAGACAAACAAAAGCAGCAACATTATCTGGAATGTCCCAAAATTTCATATCACCAACATGATTAATACTCTCTGAATATGCTAGTTTCCACGTGTAAGAATAAATTAAACCATATATATATATATATATATATATGTAAGTGCTTTATAAGGTTTCATAAGCTTTATAAAGTATTTAAAAAGTTTTATAAACTTAGCTAAAAAGAGTTAATAATGAACGAGACATTTGTTACTTTCGATTTGTAAAGCGTTTAAACTCTACTTTAATATGTTGTATAAAGGTAGTTTATATGATTTCAGATGATTCACATATCTATAACACTTATAAGATATTTAAAATGTTTATAAGGTTTATTAAATGTTTATAAGGTATTTAAAATGTTTATAAGGTTAATAAGGTTTTGTACGTCTAATTGTTTTATATTTTTTAGCCACGTGTTGCCGTTGGTTCAGCTGATATCTATGTACGTAAGTACATAACATAACAGCATATAAGGTTTTCATAACCTTTAACAAATAGCGTTTGAAATCTTAAAAATCTGTGAAAAATGAGGTGTACAAGACCTTAAAAATATTCAATTGATTGCAACCACACAACTACTTTTGTTGTGTCCACTCTGACCACACCTACCACATTTGTAAGATTTTGCTTTGGTGTGAGACTTTCCATGCTTCCAAACACAAGGTATCTTTTTCTTCTTCCGTCTGCCACTAAGGATACGAGTGGAAGGTGATAGACAAACAAAAGCAGCAACATTATCTGGAATGTCCCAAAATGTCATATCACCAACATGATGAATACTCTCTGAATATGCTAGCTTCCACCTGTAAGAAAAAATTAAACCATATATATATATATATATATATATATATATATATGTGTGTGTGTAAGTGCTTTATAAGCTTTCATAAGCTTTATAAAGTATTTAAAAAGTTTTATAAACTTAGCTAAAAAGAGTTAATAATGAACGAGACATTTGTTACTTTTGATTTTTAAGGCGTTTAAACTCTACTTTAATATATTTTATAAAGGTATTTTATATGATTTCAGTTGATTCACATATCTATCACATTTATAAGGTATTTAAAATGTTTATTAGGTATTTAAAATGTTTATAAGGATAATAAGGTTTTGTAAGTCTAATTGTTTTATATTGTTTAGCCACGTGTTGCCGTTGGTTTCCGCCGATATCTATGTACGTAAGTACATAACATAATATAAGGTTTTCATAACCTTTAACAAATAGCGTTTGAAATCTTAAAAATCTGTGAAAAATGAGGTGTACAAGACCTCAAAAATATTCAATTGATTGCAGCCACACAACTACTTTTGTTGTGTCCATGATGCATCATTCTCATCAGGGATAACAGTCTTCAAAATCTTCAAAAACCAGTTCCATGATGCATCATTCTCAGAATCCACTATCCCAACAGCAATAGGGTACAACTGAAAGTTCTCATCTTGCGCTGATGCACCAAGCAAAGTCCCTTTAAAATTTGCTTTCAAATGGGCACCATCAATAATAAGCACTTTCCTCATCAACTTAAAACCTCTAACTGATGCACCAAAAGCCAAAAATCCATACTTAAACTTATTAGCACTATCAACTTCAATATGAGTTACAGAACCGGGGTTCTTCACCTTTACCATGTGGAACCACCTCGGTAACAACTCATATCCATCAGCAGGTGTACCCCTAGCAATCTCGGTTGCATGTTCTTGAGCTCGCCACATCTTTGAATACGTGATCCCAAGTCCATGATCATGCCTAAATGTTTCCATCAGGTGTTTAGGTTTAAGTCCAGTCTTCCCTCCTTCAAAATGGTTACTTACCATTTCGGCTAATGTCTTTGCAGTTGTTTGACGATGATTAACATTACTTAAGGAGGAATCACAACTGTGCTCACTAATATACTTGCTAATCACAAAACTATCTGACGCATAAACCCTAATTGCACAAAACTTCCAACTACATTTTTCATTAATGCAATTAAGCAAAATCCTACCCAAGCCTGATTTATAAGTCTTAAACTCAAAGCCCTTCTTAATTGCGTACACCTGCAACTGTCTAGACATTTCCTTTTTGTTCTTGAACCTCTTCCCACAATACAACTCATCAACATTCCTATCAAACGAATTTGAAGAACCAGTTTGACCCCTATCAGATGCTTAAACTTGAGGTAGCAGCCGTTCAATACGATTAGCAGAGAATGTGACGTTTTTTATCCAAAGACGCTCTACACAACCAAAAATATATGCAACTTTGGAAACCGTATATGATAACTGATAAGTTTATAAGGTTTTTAAGGTTTTTAAAGGAATTGTAAGGTTTTTTAAAACGGTTTATAAGATGTTATAATAATTTATAAGTTGAGTTATAAAATTATTTGCACAGTAATACCTCATTTCGAATGTGAGATATAGGAGCAGGGGCAGTGAAACGAAATTCGTTGTTTTCTTCCTCTATCATTGGATTTGAAGTCCTTTGTCCCTGCAAGATAGATTTTGAAGACTTGATCAATCTATTTAGAAACAAGAGTGAGAAAATTTTAAAAACAAGGACTTAAAAAACCAATTTGTAGAAGCAGCAGCAGTAAACTGAACTTCATTTCTAATTTCGATAAAGTTTTGCTCTGTCGTTGGATTTGAGCTTGTTTGTCCCTGTTAAAGAAAATTTCATAACTTTATAAAATACAGTAAACAAACTTATAAACCATATAAAAAATAGTTATGATAAAAAATACCTCCTCCACTGATACGCATAACTGAATACGTCCTCCACTCTCTACAAACTTGTTCATGAATGCTCGCAATTGCCTATCATTCCTAATAAACATTGGAGGAAGCTCTGTTCTATCCGGTAATGCATAACTAATCTTGACCAAATCTCCACACCCATCAATCCCAAAATCTTCTAACACAACCCCCACTAAATCAATGAAACTAATATCTTCGTCAATAATGCTAAGAGATCCTCCTCTTTCAACATCTAACATAAATTCTAAATGACTGTTATCCGTCAACCTCCACATTCCACACATAGAATACAACTCCATCATTACGACCTGTTAAGATAATGAAGGGATCCGATTTCAGAGAAGTTTTTATGATTTGTAAGTTTTATAAGGTTTTTAAAAGGTTTATAAGCCTAATTTAGAAGGATTTGTAAATCTTATTTAATTAAAAGGGTGCCCATCAAACACATATCTTTTTTTGTTTTATAAGCATTTTAAAAGGTTTTATAAGCTTAATTATTAATCTGTTATTAAAAGGTTTTAAAAGTTTTATAAGGTAATTAAAAGGTTTTATAAGCTAATGTATAAAACTAAAGATGGTGTGAACAAATTCATAGAGATGGTGTTTACAAAGATATTGAAACTCAAACAGCACCTGTAAATCACCACCGAAACACAGAAACCGATAGTTTAGATCTAGTGCTTCATTCTTTTTAAAACAAGGATATTCGAATCAAGCAAAACATCCAATTTGAGTACTAAATTTAGCACAATTCATGCATTTATATGAAAGTAAAAGAGAAATTTGGCAAGGCCAAATGCAGATAATCTATGTACATGCATCCAAATCAAACAATAAATACACAAAATGCAGATAAAAACTCAGCTAATCCAACTCAAAATTTCGAAAACATTTCTCATGATTTAGTTTATTCTGTTCAAATAAATCAAGTGATCAGTTTTGGCTAGATTCGGAGAAATTACCCATGATTCATATTTCAAGCACAGAGTAAATCTTTTGTAATCGCTAGCGAGGAATCCAAATCAAACAACAAATACACAGAAATCAAGTGATCAAGCTGAATCAATCAGATCTGAGACATTCACCGTGTACGTCGTCCAACAGCAAAATCTCAGAGAAATCTCAGAGGAGATCGTGACAGGAGATCGGAAACGACGAAATCGGAGAAGACGAAATCGGAGACGACGAGATCGGATTTGATCTTGTTTGACCGATCTCGAGTTGGACGGCGATTTGAGACGAGATCTGAAAAGTCGAAACAAAAATTTAGGGTAAAAATTGGTCAAATGGTAATTTGGGAATATGATCAAATGTTAGTGGCACCCTTGTAAACATATTTTTTTTAAATGGCATTTTTGAAAAGTGGCAACTGAAGAATGACATTTCTCAGAATCTTTTTTTTTTTATAACAAAATCTTTTTGAAATTCTGAAATAAATTATAATATGAATCAAACACATTTTTTCTCTAGTCACTACATATGTAGGATGTCTTTATATAGCGGCATAGCGCCTTTCTGAACGTTTGAAATCATGTAGAGAATGTTAATAAAATCAGAAGCTTAGAAAATGCAATAAAATGCATGCCATTAAATAGTTTAAACTAACATCAACAATATTCGGTATAGCATATTGGAACGTTAATTAAGCAAGATTGAAATCAGAGAGAGAAGAAGAAAGTGAATAATGTGGTGAAGGAAAAAAGACACTTGGAATCTCATGGAAGTGCTCTAAATTTGGATAAATCATACATATCCTAAAAGAGAGGGTCCCTCTTTACCATTGTTTGGAAAAAATTTAATCGGTTCATGAATAATTTAATCGGTTCATGAATAGACAGTTCTACGGAATAACAAAAAAAAGAATATCTTATTGATCAGTGAATTCGGTTTGTAGCCGTTTTATATTACAACATATATATCGAAAGAACGTTATAAAACTACTTCGTTGGACGTCGAAAGCAAGTGTTAGATCTTTAATCGATGTCTATGCGATGCGACGAGAATATAGCTCTTAGGTTTCGTGAATTTTTTTGTGATGTCTTCCTTTTTTTGGGACATTCTTATTTATAGTACCTCGCTAAGACTCTTTCGGATTGTAAGGGAGATTGACGCGTTAATCTGCAAACATATCCTTTTGATGTTCGAGATTCTTGATATACTTGAATCTTATATCTTTTTGGATTATGAAGTCTAGATAATAAAAAAACCTACAAATATCTCCGATCACGATGTCTCAATAATGTTATCTTAATAGTCAGGTCTATAAATCAATGTCAAACTGACAATCGACCTAAAAACAACGTCATAATGGTAATAACGACATGGTAACGATGTCGTACATATATCTCATCATGTAATGATAAGTCATTTCCATGTTTTATCTGCCGTAGACGATGTACATATCATCAGGTAAAGGCAAGTTATTATCACGTTTTATCTGACGTGGACGCAAGTAATGGCAAATTATTACTATGTTTTACTTGGCGTAGACGATATACCGGCATGTCTTACTTTCTAACTAAGACAGATCAAAGTTAGTCGGAATTAATCAGGATAGTGAATTTATTTTTTCCAATAATTTGCCCCCATTCTTCAATCTCTTATTTCAAATTTAAATTTTGAAGAGTATTTAATATAGAGCTTGTTATCGCGACATTCATTTGGCGGCGTATTTCAGCGCCAAGACTTGTTGGTTCGTATTTTTACATGTACGAATATATTTGTTATATGTATATGATAGCATCTTCCCCATAACTCTTAATTTTTTAGAGATGTCTTTAGTTATATATGCATGATGACATGTCTCGCTAGAGCAGACGTCTTGCTGTCATCGTCTTTGTATTATTATTTTTGAATGGCTACTATCATTTTGTTTTTATTATCCTTGAACATCGTCTATCGATTATGTTTACATTGACTATGTTTGGCATACATTTGATTTGACCATTGTTATAGATTTGGTAATCGGCAAGCTATTATATTTTATCTGACGTAGACGATATATTGTTAAACAATATAAAATGTATATATATATGTGTGTAAATTTGTTTTTACAATTCAAAAACCACAACAGTAGTGAATCCCTACTCGAATCCTTATTCAATGAAAATGCATAGATATATGAATAATTGTGTGTGTTAGATTATGGATTTCCAATTCAAAATCAATTGGTAATGAGTAGATTGATCTATATCCCTTATATATTAGTGAATATCCCTTCCAACTACCGATGTAGGACTTTAGTCCCTAATAAGCCCCCTCGAGATGATGGCTCTTTGGCCATTAATCTCGGAATATTGTGCATGGAGTGGCGGGACCAATTTTAGGGTCGGGCCTAGTTCTAGCGGACTAACTTTGGATCAAATCGATTTTGGATCGGGTTGGACATCGTGGATCGGGGCCTCTGATACCATGTTAGATTATGGGCTTCCAACTTAAAACCAATTGGCAATCACTACAAGAATTTGGCAACATAGTTACAAATTTTTTTGTAGCTATGATATCTTTTTGTAGCAAATTTCTATTAACTACTAATTTGCTACAAATATTTACCGAAACTATAGGTTTGAAACAAATTTACGATTTGTAGCAAATTGTAGCTAGTTGCCACAAATAGTCATTGATATTACGTTGTAGCTATTTGAATCAAAATTGCTACAACATTTTTCGTAGCAATTTGTTACAATTTAGTTACAAATAGTTAGTGGGAAGTTGATACAAAATTCCTCAAAATTGTTGAAGTAAATGCTAACTAATTGCGACAAAATAATCATGACAATTGCCACAAATGGTATCAAATATTTCGAAGGTAATGGCCACAGTGAATTACAATGTTTTTGTAATAATAGCCACACTAAGTTACAAATTTTTTGTAACTAATAGTCACACTTAGTTACAAAAAATCTGTGACTAATTTATGGTTTTTTTATAAAAAAAATTATTTTATTACATTGATATTTTGTAATATATATAATAATATGAAAAATATATACATATCATAAAACATACCAAATCATTACACAAATCCAAATTTCTAATAAGCTAATTTCTAAATTCTAATCACCTAATTTCCAAAATTATAATCAATTAATTTCTAAAATTCTAAAAGTCTAGCTTCTATTCCAAGAGCCTAACTTCCACAAGGAAATAGAAGTTGCCAATAACTCCTGAGCTGAAATTCTCAACCTGCCATATCCTCCAAAGGGAGCCTGAATTGACATTGCCCGTAGTAACATGTATCATCAGACCTCTATGGTTCCTAAGAGGAGGGTCACTGGTCAGCTTCTGGAATTTCTGGAGACCAAAATACATGTTCTGAAATTCTGAGAGTGACTTCACAGGTACCTGAAAGCATAAACTTTGAAATATTAATGATGCTAAACCTGTAAAATACGAATGATCTCCCAAGACTTAATGCTCCAAAACACTAAATGACTTGCCTGTGAAAGTCCCTTTAGTTGAATTTTCTCTTGTGCACCTTCTAGTACAGAAACCACTCGCTTTTTTTGGTGATGTCATACACAGTTTCTTCAGGGACCTCGTAAATTGATACCGAAATCGAGTCTCCTCTTTCTTCAGCCATGGATAACATCTCAGCCATTGTAAGTGATCCCTTCAAACCATATCATTCATAACTCAATTAGCATTTTCATCTACATTAATAACATGATGATCAGTACTTTGGTTCCCTTTCTGTTTACTTCTTTTCCCAGAAGAAGCAAATGGAAGAAGAATTCTAGTAAGGATTTCACAAAGTATTTGATAATCTTAAGAGACGGCAAGGAGGAGATGATTTAGGTGAAGAGTGTTACCTGTAATCATTAAAGCAACGGAAGAAAAATGGTTTGTTCATCAAAGAAGTTGTTCTGCGAAATGAAGAAGTCTGACTTTTTCAGAATTTCAGAAACCTGAAATCTCAAAAATTGATCTAATGTCATCACAATAAAGAGTTGGAGTGAGAGTCGAACATACCTGAGCTTTGTGGAGAATCGGTGACAGAGGAATCACCGGAAGATGCATATCGTAATCGCATCTAGGGTTTCACTATCAGAAGAGCAAAGAGGGTTAGGGTTTATGGCTTCGAAGGTGTGTGCTCTCGCAACTACCAGAGAAGAACAGAGACAAGAAACTCACCGAAAATTGCAGAGACACTCGCCGGAAGCTATGGCTGTTGCAAAATCAAAGAAGAAGCTTTGAGGGTTAGAGTTTGGCGGCTTGAATGGAGAAGCTTCTTGAGTCCAAGATTGAGTCGCGAGCCTCGGAGATCACCAGAGAGTAACGACGACGGCGAAGTTGCAGAAGAGAGAGCATCCTTCTTCTTAGGGTTTGTCACGGCGACGGTGACGGCGATGGCTTTCCCAGATCCAGTATTCGGATTCTTCAAAGCTTGCTCGGTTTCAGAGTCGGAATCAGTTTCCGTCTCCGATCCAGAATCTGAATCGGAACGGCGATTGTTACAGCGGCGGAATGAGCTTTGGGCTCATCATCTTCCGATGAAGAATCTTCTTCTTCTTCTTCTCCAGTCGAATTCTCGACTTCATCGTCGTCACTTGAAGAAGCCGTTGGTGGATCATCCAAAGGGTTAAGAGAAATCGAGAAGACAAAGAAGAAATCGCAGGAAGAAGAAACCCTAGATCTAAGAGAGTGGTAGAGAGATCGATTTAGGGAAAGTCTTTTTTTGTGGATGATTTGGGGAAAGTCTAAGTGTCAGACTTAGAAAAAATATTTTGCCAAAATATTTCAACCGGAAACAAAATTTGCAACCCAAATATTTTGTGCCAAAACTTTTCAAATTTTAGAGACATACATATATTGTGGCTATTTATAGCTATATGAAACCTAAACCCTAAATTTTAAGTTTAAAAACACTTAGTAAAAAAAAAAATATATATATATATATATATAATATTAAAAATTAATTAAGAATAAAATTTTAGATTTAATCTCATATATAATTTTAATAATTAATTAATAATTAATTTAAATTACATTATATCATCGATCATACAATATTATCAATATGAATTTGAAGCATAATCTAAATATTTATGATATTCATCTTCTAAATCATCTTTGAAAACATGCTCGTCATTAAGATTATCCATCGGTATGGGGTACAATGAAAAATTAATACATACATCATAAATTAATAGATATGTGTTACAAATTACTATGAAATAATGTATGTTATGTTAAATTTCATACGATTATGTTGTTAGTAAACCTTGTTTTATCTTAAATTTAATTTATGATATAATTTTATACCGTATTTTCATTGTTTTAAACAAGTTTGTGGTTTGATTTCCAAAAAACCTTAATATTTATTTAGTTTAGGATTTTGGGTATAATTTCTTAATATAATGTTATTATTTTATAAACGTGTCACTGGTTTGTTTTGGAATTGATTTTCAAATTATAAAACTCATTCAATTATTATATTTATATCTCATATTAAATTTTGTTTCAAAATTGCAGTTTAGCAACTTATGATTAATATTTAAGATATTGTGATATCATGTTAGTTTTTCATTTTTTATTTTGGATCTTACCACACATATAACAAACACGCAAAATTAAATTAACTACTTAGACTCGGATTCCGAAGAAATTTTAGATTCATTTAGTTTCGTAATAAACCGACTATTGAAGAGCGAAAATAGCCATTATATTCTTTCTGATCCGCATGTGTCGTGAGTATGAATGGATCATATAGATCGTATGTCCTATTCGCAAATATCTCTACAACACTATACTCTAAAGTATAAACCCTAAACTCTGATTTTACCACAAATTTGCTACAAATTTTTTGTAACAACGTAGCTACAACTTTTAAGTTGTAGCTAATTTGTAATATTTGCGACTATATTTGTTGAAACTATTTGTTACTAATTCGAATTTTTTTGAAATATTTTGTGCGGTTTTAAAAATAATTTTTTTCCACAACACTATTGAAGCAAGTTGTGGCTTATGTCACATATATCTTCAAAACAAATTTGTAGCAATCTTTGTCACAAGATTTTTGTAACCAATTGAAGCAATTTAGCTATAATTGCAAATTTGTTGCTATTTTGTCACAAAATAGCTACTAAAAATGACGAATTTGCTACAAATTGATAAGTTAATATATTTATGACAAATTTGTATCATATCGTAGCTAAAATTTGCTACAAATTGTTGTTGTAGCAAAAATTGTGGCTATGTTCATTAATTCTTGTTGTGAATGAGTGGATTGGCCCATATCCCCAGGGACTAAAGTCCCACATCGGAAGTTGGAAGAAATTATAACTAATATATAAGGGATATGAGTCAATTCACTCACTGTCAATTGGTTTTGAGTTAGAAGCTCATAATCTAACATGGTATTAGAGACCCCCGATCCAAACTGTCCAACCTGATCCAAAATCGATCGGATCCAAAGTTGGTCCATCGAAACTATGTCCGACCCTAAAATTGGTCCCACCGCTCCATGCCCAATATTCTGAGATTAATGGTCAAAGAGCCATCATCTCGAGGAGACGTATTAGGGACTAAAGTCCCACATCGGAAGTTGGAAGGGATTCTAACTAATATATAAGAGATATATGTCAATGCACTCATAACCAATTGATTTTGAGTTAGAAGCCCATAATCTAACAGTGTGCACCAGATTTTTTTTTTTTTTTAATAAAATGTTAATTATATTACCAAAAGGACCTTGAGATTCACAAAAGTTTAGTTATGGTTTTTTAAGGCCCGAAAAAAAAACCATTAGAAATAATATAGTTACTTGAATTAGATTACAGTAACTACCAGATCGATGTTGTTATGGACAAGCTCCTCTCTAAACTATATACCAATTTTTGTCATATAGTAAGCACAACAATATCAAGTTTATATATATGTATATATAAATATGTGTAAATTTATTTCTACAATTCAAGAACCACAACAACAGGAGTAGAATCCCTACTCGAATCGAATCCTTATTCAAATGATAATGAAAATGCATAAATGTATGAATACTTGTGTGTATATATATAACCCTAGATATCTTCATAAAAGTGTTTCTTGAAGGCCTCCATGTGAGCCACCTGAAGACACGTGGCAAGAATCACCGAGCCATCTTCATTTTGATCCGACAATAGCAGCGAGTCACCGTCGAAGTCATGCGTGCCAGGTCCCATGTAAACCTCCTTGCCCCATCCAAAATCAAGGCCGTACATGGGCAGAGTTAACCAGCTTACCAATCCAAGATTAGGGTTTCCATAGAATGGACCTTCCGTGCTTCCCAAGGCATGTAGATCTTGAAACTTCTTAAGATCATCTTGGTTCTTTAGATACTCTATCCCAATCATCACGTATTCGTTTGTCACATTCTTTATGGCTTTACTGATTTTCCCCGCAGCGAAACCCAACTCATTCGATATCAATTCACCTATATGCATAACAAAATTATCGAAATATAGAATTTCTATTGTAGGATAAATACTAACCTACTCATATGAAAAAGGAAATTATATAGTAACCTAGCTTGAATCCCATGAAACGGAAAAAACAAAAAAAAAGTTTTTTTTTTTTTGGGTAATGGAAAAAGATAAGTTTGCTCTGCCTTTACGTAGATGAGAAGCAACCAGAGCCGGTCTTGGACACATGCCCACAAAACCTTTGAATGGGGCCCATTTTATAAGGGGTTCCATTTTATAAGGAGTCCCATTTATAAAAATAAACATTATTATATATTAGTTTATTAAAAATATATGTTAAATATAGCAAAAAAAGAAAATTCCTAGCCAAAATATTATGTAGATCCCAATGAATTATATCTTTGTAATGTAAACATGTATAATGTAAGATTAAAAAGACAAGAAAGTGAATTATGTTTGAAGAAGAAAGAAGTTGAACAGCTTTTGTTCAAAAAAAAAAGCTGATTTTAAGGTAAAAAAAATTGTTTAGATTATCGTTTTTTTTATTCTATAGTTATTTATGATATAGATTTCTATATTATGAAAATAGGATCTAGTTTCTTCGTTTGGGGCTCCGAAAATCGAAAATCTCAGGTTCGGCTCTGGAAGCAACCAAGAGATCGTCCAACTAAATTCAAGTTCCTACGGTAAATGTTTTAAAGTACTATTACTTATAATTAACGATATATGTAGTTTCCTTTTTAAAACAACATGCATTATGCTTAATACAATATGCGTATTTGAATTTGCGATGTGACACAACAATACCACAAACTATTATGCTACAAATAATAATTATGTGAACGGTTTAATAATAGTAATATAAAATTTTGATAATAGTTTCATCAATTGAAATTAAAATGTACTCCATACATTTGAATATTGTGATATTTTTAACGCGAATTAGTTAAACTTACGGGAGAATTTCAAAAATACCACTTTTAAAATACCATTTTGCAAAAATACCACAATGAATTGTTCATTTTCAAAAATGCCACAAATTAATGATTTTTCAAACTCTAAACCCTAAAATTCTAAACTTTAAAAATGGTTTTGACCCTAACAAATCCTAAATCATAAAACCTAAACCCTAACATAACATGTTAACTCAAACATCAATAATATTTTGAGTAAATGATATAATATTAGTGGCATTTTTAAATTTTTTTTTTTTAAAATGGCATTTTTGAAAAGTGGTATTTCAAAAGTGGCATTTTTCAATATTTCTCTAAACTAAACTTTACGACTATATTATGACATCTCTAATTTTTTATTTATTATACTCCTTAAACTTAAGCTGATTCTTCGACTTCTGTTTTATATTATATTTTTATAATTTTAAATAGGACTATATGATTAAATTGTATAGCTTTTTATCATAAATTAAAAATTTAAACAATAATATTTCTTTAAATAAAAATAATAATCTAAACAAGACTTGTTGTGAAATGGAGAGAATATGTAATGTCAACATATTTGTTGCACGTAAACACAATCTCGCCCAAAAAAAAAGTAAAATCTCAAATGTAACACTGAAAAAGGACACGAACGAATTTTAAAATTAGACAAAAACGTACCCGAAGTGCTTGTTGCGACCACATCAAGAGTGGCATTGCCGAAATAGCCGCGTGGCAGAGGTGGCTGCACCCGATTACGAGTATCTATACAGATTCCTAGAGCCGTGGGTTGCTCCGGCGAGTGCCCACGTGCTTTACACGCGCACCTCCAAACGTGTCCCGTGACCGTCTCATACCTTGTAAACCCTCTCGCTGGATCAGCGTATTCACTTGTGTTCACTCTGCTTCTAAGCTTCTCAAGCTGAGATTTGCTCAGTTTTAGCATCGCCACCGTCGTTTTCTTCTTTCTTTCTTCTACATTGTCCGTTTCTCCGATCAAAAACGGCGGCGTTTCAAACTCTTTGTGGTCAAACCGCGGGGGCGAGGCAAATGGCGGAAGCGGTTCACCAGCCCAAAGGATTTTCCGGTCGAGAAACGGGACGGTTTCTATCGGCTCGCCGCGAGCGATTCTTCCCCATTCGGATAAGAAGTGAAGCGCGCTTTGGCCATCGACAACCGCGTGCGAAATGTTGACGCCAAGGCTTAATCCGCCGCATTTGAATTTAGTGAGCTGTGCTAAAACGAGAGGAATCGTTTCGATAGGGTTTTTATAGTTTACTTGCGGCATAAGTTTCTCGAATTCCGGCGTCGGAGAGTAGTCGTTGAAATCCGTAAGCACCGCCTCGGATTCTGCTTCAGTGAACGTCACTCCCGCAGCGTTACAATCGAGCTCGAACCGGCCCCGAGGGAGCCACCGGAGACGTCCGGCCATAGGGTAGAAATGGACAAGCACACGGCTCAACGAGTTTTTTAGGGTTTCGACTACATTCCAAGATTCAGGTGGCTTGTCGTAGAAGTAAACGGTGGGAACGTGAGTTATTGTTCCAACTTGATCCCATTCGGCTAATGGAAACCGGCCGGTCCATGTGGGTTCAGCCGGTACTACGGTGTAAGTATTTTTAAAGACAATAGGAGCCATATCACAAACCGGTTTTTCTTTTCTTTTCTTTTCTCTCCTCTTTTTATTTTTTCGTGGTAAAGTAATGTTTATATAATATATTGACCTCCTATGAGTTTATCATACTTTTATAGCACTTGATTAAAATGTAGTTCTCGTGGTTTAGTTTGTTTCCTTGTAAACAGCTTATTTAATGGAAGTGATAATAAGGTTTATTTTTGTTGGTTGTCCGATCATGCTTATTGTCCTTTCTCTTAGTTTCATTCACAAAGTCTATTAATATTCCACTGAAAAAATTGTCTACTTTAATATGGTTTACTCCTTATGCAACGGAGCAAACAGATGCCAACATTTTTTTTTTGTATAGAGTAACCATTCAAAGCCAAAGTAAAATACAATATCAAAATAAAAACACACTCCAAAACTATAACAACAAAAAAACCACTCTCTTAGTTAGACATGTCTATTTCGGAACGGTTTACCCGTTTCAACTCATTTTCACTAGAATTTTTCGAAATGAGAAATTACATAGACGTATTACAATTATCTGACTTATCCGAATTCAAACTCGATCTTTACTTAATTTTTACCCGATTTAATAAAACTTTAAATATGTTTTGGATATCCCAAATTTTTCGTTGGATTCGAATTATCCGTCCCGGATTTTAATAAAAATAGATCAAATAATATTTTTAGATTCTTTAATTACTCGTTCTCGAGATTTACCCATTATTTTCTGTTCCGTTTGCCTAACACACGAGTCCACTTATACATGGATAGAGCCGACAAACAAACAAAAAAAACTAGTTGTCGCCTTATTGGATAGTCCATGGGCCATATAAAGCCCAAAGTGGATGGTGGACTAGTAAACCCTAGTTTAAACCCGACCGACTATGCCCGGACCCGACTTGATCTTCTCTTCTCGCCAAGTCTCTCGATTGACGAACAAACTTTCAAGTACACCACCATCCCCCAAAACCGGAGCTCTAACACGACAATGGAAGAAGTCGATCAAGAGACAACGAGTTTCACTTTGGTCACGAGGAAGCCTTGCTTCGATCTCCCAACAGCTTGCCCTAATTGCCTTCCCGCTTACATATACCTCAAATTAGCCCAGCTTCCTTTTGAATTGGCCTTCAATTCGACCTTCCCTGATTCAGGTTTTTTTTCTCTTGTTTCTTCGCTGCGTAGTTAAGCTCTTTGCTCTTCGGTTAATCAGTGTTTAATTAGGGTTTTAGGCTATATATTGCTGTTTTGAGGTTTGAAGGATTTGTTTTTGAGAGAAGATACATTGGTGAGTTTTTCTGGATATGAAGTGTTTATGATTTCTTCCTATGGATTTGGTCGAAAAGGTCGTTAAACTACTTGTTAAATTTTGTCTGAAGTTTGAAGAGAATAATGGTGTTTTGTTTGAATGCTTATATGAGAGTTGTATACTTTATTCAAGAGGAATTAGTCGTTTGTTAATAAAGATATCTCCAGAAATTATGTGTACGTTTGAGATTTTATGTATCCTTTGTTCGCTGATATACAGATTTGTGCTTTAGATATGTTATCATTTGTTTTTTCTGTATGTTTTTTCATATAGATGAACTGCCGTACTTTGAATCTGGTACATATGTTGCATACAACAATGAAGATGGAGGGGTAATTGAAAAACTGAAGAAAGATGGGATTGTCGATCTCGACTCTCAGCTCCAGTCTCTTCCGGATTATCTATCGTTGAAGGCTCTTATCGTTTCTTGGCTGGATGAGGCGCTTACGTATGAACTATGGGATGGTACCAAGGGAATATCTGCATCGAAAATCTACTACTCGGATCTTCCTTGGGTGATCAGCAAGGTCCTGTTTTATAAGCAGACATACATGGCCAAGAACCGTTTAGGAATCAGCACAGAAAACGCAAAGGAAAGAGAAAAACAGGTAGCCTTCTTTTTTGGAATTTTGTTGTTTGTATGAATATAAGTTTCGTTGTTAATTTAGAACATATGTGGTTTATATTATGTAAACATTTGAACTTGCTAATAAAGTTGAAGGGTCTTAAATGAACAGATATACAAGAGGGCAAGTGAGGCATATGAAGCTTTGTCGACTAGGTTAGGCGAGCAGAAGTTTCTCTTTGAAGACAGGTACTCCAACCCACATTGACCAAACTGGATTCTTTCTCTTAAGCCTTTTATAAAAGATTGACAATGTTTCTCTTATTCTCTTCCCGCAGGCCATCGAGTCTGGATGCGTTCTTTCTCTCGCACATTCTTTTTACAATCCAAGCATTACCGGTAAGCAACTTTACAATATATTTTTCGCTTATTGGTTTATCGGTTAGAATATAGGCTTCCTTAGATTAATTGAGTTTTTGTTATGGTGCATGATCATCAGGAAACATCAGTGCTTCGGTGCAAACTTCTGGAACATAGTAATCTTGTCAGATATGCTGAGAAACTTAAGTCAGAGTTCCTTGAATCGTCTTCTTCATCTCCTTCGCCGCCACTTCACTCATTCCCTTCCTCATTTTCAAGAAAAGGTAAGACACATCCAAACCTTACAACTTCCTATCATCTGCTCTTCAAATATCTTATTATGCATTATGTATAAGCCTGTGAAGCAAATGGATTTCATCCGTCTGTTCAGGTTCGAAGCCAAAGAACAAACCAAAGACAGAAAAGACCGAAGAGGAGAAAAAATTCAAGAAAAGAGCAAGATTCTTTCTAGCTGCTCAGTTCCTGGCCGTCGTTATTTACTTATCCGTGATGGGAGGAGGTGGTAGTTCCGATGAACTGGAGTATGA
The DNA here is from genome assembly GCA_900406555.1 of Pseudoturritis turrita. Classification (NCBI taxonomy): domain Eukaryota; kingdom Viridiplantae; phylum Streptophyta; class Magnoliopsida; order Brassicales; family Brassicaceae; genus Pseudoturritis; species Pseudoturritis turrita. The sequence continues at coordinate 1,380,356 of OVBL01000284.1, read as the reverse complement.
AGATGAAGATGACTAAACTAAAGCTTCTCTTATTAAATGGACCGATAACTCCCCAGGCAAACTCTTTAACCTCTTCTTCCTAGACAAAGGAAAAAAGAACCAATAATCTCTGTGCTTTTTTTCTTGAACTCTTAGTTAGAGAGAGGATACAGATCTGAGATTAGTCGCATTATAATGATTTTCGTTCTGAAGGAAGATGCTATTTGGCTTTTATATAAATTTCATTGGTTTCAGACAATGTATTAGCAGGTTGCCACATCAAGGGAACCGGTTAACCGGATAAAATACCGAAATCCGGTATACCAGAACCCAAAACTGGTGGACTCTTGGTACATCCTCAAAATCAACTGAACTAACTCTATTTGTCTTGCTAATAATACAAATCCCATCCATCTAAAAACTATCTTCTGATAGCAAAAGATGATTCCAAAAACCTACCTAATTCTAAACTCTCTAAAAACCAAATAAATTAAAGAACAATTAGGAATTGGAATTTACATCCGGACGTTGCCCCGACGAGGCTTCGTCCTCTGGTAGGTTAACAAGCTTCGAGTGTTCATCAGCCGAGTTGATGGCAAACTCAGCGAGCGAGCTCACTGCAACAGACATTCCATGGCAGAGAACCTTCACAGCAACCTCTGCAAGTTTCTCAGCAGTCATCACAACATCTTCTTCTACTTTATCAGCCACCACAAGGTCCATGCTTTCTGACCCCGAATATCTCCTAGACCCGCTTCCGCTCCAATTCGGATCTTCCCTAACCTGTCTTGCATAGATTGAACCCATCCCTGAGGCAAAGAACTCGAGTTTGTCCAAAACCGGTTTCTCGTTCAAGCTGTTAAGTAACCTCGACCATTGGATACAGACCCGGTAAATCGGGTGAGGACATGAGGATAATCTAACTTTCTCCGGGTCAGGATCGCATCTGAAACATCTGAGAAGCCAACCGGATAATGCTTTCATGTAGGATCTCTGAGATGTGATCCAGAATTCGAAACAGGCTCTCCAGTTTCGAAGCTGAGCTTCAAGATTCAAAGCAGATTGAGCTAATCTTTGAGAGTTGATGGTGTCTGGCATTATTGAAGGTTGTCTCTTCTTGTGACGCTTTGAAACCGGCGTGCCTGCAAGTAACAGTTTGGCTTCGTCTAGTGTTCGTTTCTGTATCTGATGACTCTCTGCCATCACTTGCCACATCCTTGTTAATCTGTTATGATCATGATTACCTTGTCAATCTGAGGGTTAAAGAGAAACCAAAGAGGAAGAAGAAGAAGTTGTTGGTGTTACCCTTGAACGAGCTCGAGAAGCTGAGGCAACAGTTCTTGGTCGCGAAGAGTCTCGATCCTTTTGGAGATAGATTCAATCGAGTGTATAGAGACCTTAATCTGCGTGTCTAGATCTCTGATCGTAGCCCTCGTTTTATCAACCGAAAATGGATCATCTCCTTTCACATCCTGATTCCTCAACTGCATACATTTCTTCTCATATGCTCTTCGAACACGTTCTCCAGACTGTTGCAACACGGCAAATGCTGTTCATTTATAAACAACAGAGATAAAAAACCGAGATTTCGATATTCTCTTGCTTAGATCTCTTGTTACGTACCTTAACTTCATCGTAGAGTTTCTTCTCCCACGCGAAAAGTCTGTCCAATGTTGTTTGGTGGCTACCTGAAATCATGCAAGATTCATCTGAAGCATCGCTTCTACTTTCAGATCCGCTCTCCTTCGAACCACCAGAAGATGTGATCAAGAATCTTGAAGAGGAAGATCTTGATGAACCCGAGCGGAACAAAGCTACTGGATTCAACATTTTCATGGCTGCAAACACACAAAAACTTCAACATTCAGAAAAAAAAGGGTTTCCTTTATAAGTCGGTCACAAACAGAGAAAGATTGCACCATTTTCATGAACTTACCACTATGTTCATTAGAGGATGATGTGTATTGAGCTCTACTAGCTTCCAATAGCCCCGAGACTTCCTTAGCCGCATCGCAAATAGTTGTGAACTGATCTTCAAGATCTTTGATTACCTCTGCCATACTCGTTGGTCTTCGGTTCACATACACCGTGAAACCCGGCGTCTCTCTTTTTGCAACTTCAACAACATTCTTCATCTCTTGAACCTTCCCAACTCCAACAACATTCCCTGTAGTTTCTACTCTAGGCACCTCAACACTTCGCTGTTCTTGCGTTCCAACGCATTTCTCATCTCCCTCGTTCTCAGTTTCACATCCGCTGTCCGTAAACTCCCCATCGTCATCCTCATCCTCCTCATCCTCATCTTCGTCATCATCATCATCAACATCTTCAACTTTAACTTCCTCCTTGCAACAATTCTTATCGATTTTACCTCTACTTTCTTCGGTTGCTTTCGGATTATGATTCTGAAACCGTGCAGGTTCAGGTGCATTAGGTTCATCCTCTTCCAAGTCTGGAATCCCTTCTTCCTCTCGAACACGTCTCAATCCTCTAATCTCATCATCCATACCACTCCGATTATCAACACTTCCCCGATCATAACTATATCCGTAATAATCCAACGAAGAAAACGGATTCCAGAAGAAATCCCACTGCGAATTCTGCGGTGAAGGAGGCGGAATGTTATGAGTGCTTAATCTCTGCTCAGGAGAGCTCAACGGATTCCAAAACGAAGAAGAAGAAGCTGCAGAAGTGTTCATATTCATGTTCATATTCATTCCAAAGAAACCATCTGCTTCTCCATATTGTTGACTCGGTGGCGAAAACGACTCAACCCGAAACGTTTCAGGAGATCTCTGTTCCACCCGAACAGGTCTGCTTCTATTAGCCATCAAGTAATTCACTTTCACCTTCGATCTTGGCTTATCTTGAATCATTTTCGCAGGATGCGGAGGCATCGAAGAAGGCGAAATCGTGATGAACTCACCGCCACCGCTCCTGCTGCTGCTACGACGGCTCGGTCTTCTCTTAACCGGAGTCACGAATGAGTCCTGACTCGGAACAAACTCATGAGGCTTGTAGTTGTCTCCTTCGATATAGTCATGGAGAGCATCAGAGACTTTCCTAAGAGACTGAATATAAGCAATGTGACCAGAAGCAAACTTAGTTCTATGTTCTATTGCTTGTTTGATGAATCGTTTCCTGTCTTTACAGATCTGAACAGCTTCTTCGTCATCTAACTTGGAATGAGAACATCCCATTTTCTCTTAAGCTTCAAATCCAAAGCTCAAGACTCATATAAAAAGCGATTGAAGCAACTTAGAACATAGCTATTTCTTAACTCACATTGATTGAGAAAAAGACATTTGTTTTCTCAATGTCTGAAGAAGATTCTTTGCTTAATCTACAAGACAAAGCTCTTCAGAGTCTTTCAAACCTTAAACCCTTCTTCAAGAATGAGCGGAAAATCTAAAACCCATGCACAGATTTTTGCTTGTTTTCTTTAAAAAGGTGAAATTTACTGAAAACCGACAGAAACCCAGATAAGAAATAGTGGAAAATCTTAAGATTGATATTGGTGAAATGTTAAAAAAAAAAAAAAAAGCAATGAAGAAACCCAGGAAAAGAGGTTTTAGAAGAGAGAGACAAAACAAAAACAGAAAAAAAAACCTAATAAGGTTATGTTATGGTCAAAAGAAGGTAGAGGAGCGTGAGGATTACTGTAGAGAAGAGACGTTGGAGAAAGCAACGGTCAAAATTACTGTCGGATTTAGAAGGAGAGAGAGAGTAAAGTCAAGACTTGAGAAGAAGACACAGGCAGCAACATAAAAAACATAAAAAATACAAGAAATAATTTTATAATAAATAAAGAGAAGAAGAAGAAAAAAGTAAATGGAAATGGAGGTGGAAGAGCTAAAAACTAATTAAAGCTACGAATAAATAAGAAGAGACGGGACACGGAATACGATTTCCTATTTTGTTTTTCATCCTCGCTTTTCATGTTTATTTTCGATTTTGCCACTCTCAAGTATCTCTTGTCTTTTTCTTGGTACTATATTTTTCCACTTTATTTCATGGCATTATTTGATGTTCACTTTCGTTTATTTTCAGACCAATTGATATTTAATTAATCTATGTGTAAACTTTTGAAAGTATAGTTTTTATTGGTAAAAATACATAATTTGTATTTATGTTTGATAGCCTAAATTTGAATCTGAAATCCAGAATTTATTTTTGAAACATGTGAAAAAAATTATATTTTTTCGTCATTTAAAATTGTTCAGTGTAATTTCGCATTTCAATGGAAAGCTATTATATAAAGTTAGAAAAGGTGTGTGCTGTTCTAGGAAACAGTACCAATCATCCTCCTACGAAGAGAGTAGCAACGCGACTCGACTTAAGATTTTAAAGGCAACTCCAATGGAATGTTATAATATTAAATTTGGTGTTAAAACCATTCCAATCAAACGATAAAACACTAAATTTTAAGTGTATTATGAACAATGTCACACCATATTTGATGCGACACAATTCATAATATTAAATTTTAAAATATTTTTTTCATTTAATAATATGATTAAATTTATGTTTATCTGATTAAATTTGTAAATAAAAAAAAAATATACCAAAATATGTTTATATCTTTCATTTTTAATAATATGAAATTTTAATTATAGTTAATATTTTATATTAATTTACACAAAATATCTAAATCAATACGAAATTAATTAAGACTAAAAATATATATTAAATTTTAATTAAAACATTGAAATTTTATTTTTCACTAATTTTAATTTATCGATTTTAATTTTTAATAATAATTAGTATTTATCGAACTACTAAAAATTCAAAAAAATCTTAGATTTAATAATATAATAATAAAATATTTTTTTAGTGTAACATTTGGTGTTGTGGTTGAAGATGAAAGACATGAGACATGTCTCTTTCTATTTCTATATATGGAAAGTTGCAAAATTATCATATAATAATCCAGAAATTGAAATAGAAAAGAAAAAAGGGAGGTTTGTGATGGTTTTTCAATCTTTTATACTAGGTAACTAGTATCCTTATGCATGAAGATAATCAATTCGGTCGTTGTGGTCAGACTCTATTATGGATTTCTGACCACATTCTCCATGGACCACTACTACAAATAGTACTACACCCTTGATCGTGAAATATCGATTGCTTGTTGAACCCTGTGAATTGGGCAAAAGTAGGATACTAAAAATTCGAGGGTCCAAGAGTTTTCTAAAACGTTCTTGGTGGAAAAAAATATGAATGAAAGATCCCACTGAATTGAATCGGGTCCACGAATCTAAGAAATAGTGAGAATTCTTGATCTCTCTCACTATTTCTCTCGGTTCGAAAATCCAGGATTTGAATTGATGTCCTTTCATTGATTCCTCCGCGGGTCCCGCTCCAACTGCCTCACCGCGGGACGGGTATGGATCAAAAAATTTCAATCCATTTACCAGCAGATCTCACGGGACAGGATATTTTAAATGCCAATTTGTGCGGGCTACCCGCAGGCTTTTTAAAAGATTAAAAATATATTAATTTTAAATATTTATCCAGCTAATATTACTAAATTATTGAAATATTATATAATATATATAAATTAAGTAACAAAATTTTAGTTTTTCAATGAAAATTATATATTATTTTTTATAATATTTAAATTTAATTATTAAATTAATTAAAGTATGTATAAAATAATATTTTGTTTATTTAAAATGTTCGCGGATTACCTTCGGACCGCGAAAAATTAAGTAGGGCAAGTGCGGGTGCAATATTTTGGTCCCGTGGATTTTGCAGGACAGATCGGGACGGATCAAAAACTTTTAAATCCGTCGCGGGATTAATCTAGTGGAACGGGGTTAAGGGTTACTTCGTTCCTCTCCTTACAGTCGAGCTATCCACTTGACAGGCCTAAAAGATATTATAACACTAAATTTCAATCTAGTAAATATACTATTTTCTATAAATATTAGGGGAAACCCTCTAAGAGAATGAAGTTTTCAGAGGAGATCAGATGTATCAGATGTATGATATGTTTGAAACACAATCTATTAAGAAGAATTTCTCCAGAAGATTTCTGAAATATACGATCTCTCGGGAGAATAAATTACACAATTCTATAAATTTCAACGATCTATATAATTGTGTAGAATTGTGATTTATACCTAGTCATTCTTCTATTTTATAATATTAATGATCAAAATAGAATTATTTTGTTTGATAATTTTAATGTTTTTTTTTTTTGAAAATAAGAATTTTAATGTTTCATTTCATATGTTTCTCGTTATACACGTTATAGAAAGTTTGGATCATCAAAATTTTATACTCAAAAATACATATTCATGGAATTCTCAATGAACCCACCAACGAGGACACATTATTTGCAAGTGGATTGTTTTTGTGGTAAAATGGAGGAGGATTCCCATAATTGTAATAACAATAACAAAGCATGGGTATTTTCGTAACTTCAATAGCATCTGCAGTGGGAAAATACGTAGGAAGAATTTAGGAAAAGCAGCAAAAAGAAAGGACCGGCCTGTAAAGTAAAAGGCAGTATCTGGACCCACACATTCTAAAAGATATATCATCAAGTGCCTCGATACCTGAGATTTCTCTTTCTGTCCCTTACTATTTCACTTATTCACTAAAACACCATTAGGTTTCAGAAGGGGCTCACTCATTTTAGATTTATTAATATGTGGCCTAATAGATTATTGCGATAAATTAGTATAGAATTAGCCCATAGCTTAGTTCAGTTCCGATCTGTTTCATTGGGCCCAAGTCTAGGCCCAATAGACTTTGTTCTCACAAATTTCAGATATCCTTTGAAGGGTAAACGACCTCGAACTACACTTATTTATTTTTTTTACTTTTTTTTTTTTATCACAAATACATTTCATTTATAAATTATAAAAATACAATGTTTCTATCAAACCAATAAAAAACAGAAATGCTTATAAACGAGAAAATTATTTTTCGGATACGAGCGTTCTTTGTTGGTAAATAAGCTTTTGTATTTTTTTCTCTTGACCTATGAACCAAGACGAACTCCAAAACAAATTCGCGTAATCTTGATTGTCCTCGAACTAAACTTATTATATTTGATGAACTTTTGAGTACACAATTTTTTGTTCTCTCTTTCGGTGGCTACACACATTTATATAAATCGTCACTAAACTATATCTATTATTGAAATTCGACCGGTTTATATTTCAACGTTATTTTATTTAACGGTATAAATAAATTTAGACTGAAATTTAAAATACGTGCAATTTACGACAGAGTTAAAAAAAAATTGTGTTGTATTTCAAACGATATGAAGTTTTGGATCGTAATATTTTATTAAGCTGGTCAATTTCTTTGTTGGAATGGAATTTATGATTTTATATATGTTACTGTTGTTGTTAAAGAGAACTCGATAGTTCTTTCGTAGATTTTGCATTTTTTTTTTTTTGTTATAGAACTTTGAATGTGAAAAATACTAATCTAGGTTAGTAAGACATTGAAACTTTTAGAGAATGATTCTCCAATTGTAAAGCCTCATAAGCCATAAGTTCTTGAAGAAGCATCCGCTAAAGAAAAATGAATTATCACTAAACATTTCGAAAACATCAAAGTAAGTTTTATAAAAGATTTAATAATAATTCGTTTTTATTAGAACTGTTTTTCAATGCATTAATTTTTTTTAATGAAAAAAATAAATATGAGAAGAAAGGGTGAGAAAAATGGTGGGCTTATGCAATGGCTTATATGGCTTGTGTAAACGGATCATCCCTAATAATGATATGTAAATAGTATTGATGGAAATTGACAGATTAATTGATGTTGGCGAAATCTGATGGAAATTGATGATAGTTTTCGACAGAATCTGATAGATTAATTGAAAATTATCAAGTGAAATAATTTTTCAAAAAAATGGATACAATAACTGAAAATCACCTAACAGACTAATTAACTAGCAAACTAATAAAAGGTTATTTATGAAAATTTTGATTTGTAAAATTAGTAATTTTATTAAACTTCTTTCTCATATAATCAACATAAATATAAATTTTAAAATTTTAAAATTAAACTACATTGGCTCCAAGTGGTGTAATATATTTGGACAAAATGATTATTTGATGAAAATGTTTTTGGTCAAGTAACTTTTATTGTAGGAAAAGATAAAACAGCAAAAATTACTTACAAACAACAACAAAATTGGCTAAACTTTTTCATCACATGCACATCACAGCACATGTAAAAAGGAAAATCAACCAATAGATTATCTTAAAAAAATTCACCAATTACATACACACACTCAAATTATCTGATTATTCTGATCTGATAAAAATGATTGAGAACCAAACGGATTGGCCAAACTTGTCTTTGAAATTAGATGATTCATCTATGTTTCGTAATAAATTTAATAACTTTTCTATTTTTTCAAATTTTAATATTTTTCATTGTTTTAATGTATGTGTTGACTACCTTTTGCAATAGAAGCACAAACACGAACTTTATTTTTCTCCCATATAAGCCACTTAATATCGGAATGACTTCCTCCCGGAACAATCATTTTTCCACCGGAATTATTAATAATTTAATATATAAAGTTTTAGTCGAAAAAATGTAGTGGTTGATTTCATCTATTCAAGTATAACTGAGTTACCCATTTTGTTACATAGTGATGTGTATAAAAGTTGAATCCCTCATTAGATACATATTATAATGTTGGCTGTTGAACGTTTGTCCACTACATACATGATCGTGTTTTTCACTCTGTACATATCATGATAACACACTTGTCTCTTGCCTTTGTCCCCATTTTTAGTTGCATAGCAATATTATACAAAATTTTCAAAAATAAATTATTACATAGGTAAATATATGTACTATATAGTATAAAAATACATTAAAAAATGAATTTGACGATTCTTTCTGTCGACAATCCTTACTCGCTAACAGATCATTAAATTCATTATTTTCGTTCTCCGTATTCGATCTTACTCCAATAAAACAAAAATTATGAAGATAGCATCTCTTGGCTATACCTCCAAACTGCACACCACATGACAAAAATCCGATATTTCCGACAATAATTCTAAAAAATAGACATTCTAATACCAAAATTTCTGCATCATAGTCATTTTGAATTTTTTTGATTTTGGTTTCCTCCCGAATCTTTCTATATTTATTTGTATGTGTGTATATATTTATTCATTATACAAAAAATTATCAACTATATGTTTTAACACAGAGAAATATATAATAATGCTTACGTTTGGAACAATCGTTGCTCTCATCGCTCTGTGGAGTTGAGTTCTCCGGTGGTCTCTGTTCGCTCTGTTTAGAGCTTCGCCGATGGCTCCGGAGCTTCTGTTCGCTCTTCTTTCTCTTCTCCACATCACTAGAAGAGAAGGTTGTGGTTTGAGCTTCTTGGAGTTAAAGGTCTTCAAGCGTGGCCCTTCTATCTCTTCCCCTTCCTCGCCATATGGATCCGGAGCTCCGGTAAGCTCTTCATGTCTTTTCCTCCTGCTGCTCCTATGTCTAGAGTTACTGTTAAAGACGCTACTGCTTTCTTCCGGGGTGTGAGGTTCGGTTGGTGGTTCTGTTGGGGTTAGTTTGCTTCAGGCGGTAACCTTTTCTTTACATAATGTGTAGTGACTAGCATCGTCTCCAGCTACCCCCTTCTAGCTCGCTTCTCTGGTTGTCTTGCGGTTCTGCATCTGTAAGTAAATGGGGTTCAAGCTTTCGGTACCTTGTCAAGACGAGGTAGGGTAGCTATGTGATGCGTTGTTGCTGTCTTTAAGGCTCCTATATGGTGTCTTTCGGGTGTTCTCTGGCTCTGTTGGGTGGTTCTGGACTTGGGTGTGTGGTGTGAGCATGTTTCTTTATGGGCTTTCGGAGGATTGGAGTGTCTTTAAGGCTGTGCTTTCCTCTTAGTATCGACGGCTCTTCTCGGTAAAGTTGGGCCCTAGGTCTCTGTCGACTGTTCATTCCGTCACTACCAATCCTATTTTGCCGCTGATCGTTGTTTGGCAAGGCGTGTCTTTTTCAGAACTATAATGCTCGATATATGCCTTTTAGTATCTTTTTTAGCTTCCAATTCGTTGCTCTGTTGCTTACCGTAGTCTATAGTGTTGTTCTTGCAAGAATTTGAAGTGACTGGTTTGATTATCTATGTCGCTTGTAACTTGTGGCTTCAACATTGTTAGGAGATTTTGAAAGACTTTGCTTGGAATAGAGAAAATCTGGCCATGCTAAGTATCAGATAGAGAAAATAGTCTTTACAATATTGGCATAGAAAATGGCGTTTTCTATATAAATTGGATGGTTGGTTTATTGTCAATTTCTGGTTCAGATGTTGACAAAAAATATTAAAGACTTCATAAAGATTAAGTTGTGTTTTCACGGTAGAAACGATTAACTTTACATATGTTATCAACGTGTATATGCGTCCAAATTCCAAAGTATGTAAATTATGAACATTTTACGATAAATGACTAAAATAATTGATTCTAAAATTTTGATACACGAGTAAAACATTTTGAAAGAATTTTAGATGTATCCAATCGATATTTTTTGGGGTCTTTTTATGAAACTGACTTGGCCATCACTCATCACGATGAAGGCGAATCCCACAAATTAACGTGTGTTGGTTTACTACTTTGCATCAATTCTATCATATAACTCGAATATGGGAATATCTTACATTCTCGATCGTAAAACGATATGCTTTTCTTTAACAAAGGTATGATTAGGAATTATAATAATGTTTCGAATTAAGTATACAATTAAGCTTGACCACCTCATTGGTAACTTAGTTGCAAGGCACTTTCATAACCACTTTATCAACTTTTCTATAAAAATATTTATATATCGATCAATAATAGGTATCTATTAGTAATATTTTAAAATCATATTTATGATTATTCTAATGCATCACGATAACGTATCCAGCAATATTTTACTTCATCCTTTTATTATTATACAAAAGAAATCAAAAAGTTTAGACCGATCAAGAGATCTTAGCCACACCTCCTAGGCTTTTAGAAATCCATCGGCTGGATGCTTAGATTTAACAATTCTACTAGAATCAACTATGAAAGAATTCTCACAGCAAAAGTGATTTTTTTATAACTGAAAAATAATCTTACAAAAAACTTAGATTCATTTATTTCACATATATTCGCTAAACAAATTTTGCAAAATAAAAGAAAATTATGGATAAAAGGTTTTATGAGAGAAATCTATTAGGACAAAAAAAATTGAAAGAGATATGAATTGTTTTAGTGATTGAAGTTTGAATATGAAATGTTTTCTAAATGCAATAAATTAAGGGTATAGAGAAAACTGGAATGGGTAAGTTACTATATTGAGAAAAAAGTTCCCAAGTTTCAGGAACTATTATTTTAGTGTATCAGGTGGTAGAACGAATATAAGTACAGCCACTTATCGGAACACGAAAGAAGTTTCCTTATCATTATAATTCCAATTCAATCAAATCTTCTTGCACACTATACATGTGTTTGTTTTTTGTCACACCCACCATACATGTTTTATATCTTTTCTTACAATATTTATTCATAGTGTTTTTTTTTTTTGATAAAAATTTATTTATTCATAGTGTTGCCTAATTTATTTTGCTTTTTCAATATATTAAAACGAAAATAAAACAGCTTTATTTGATATTTTACTAAAAAGAATTTTTAAGTTCTTTGGAGATTCTTCCACCACTTGAAAATCTTTTGAGAAGATAGTGGATGTTTATGTTACTTGCATACTTTTTTTTAGGATTTTAAAGGGATATATTTTAAAATTGGAAAATAAAAAAAATCAGAATGTATACGATTTCCAGAGGAATAAGGTTATGATATAAGCCTACAAGGTATTATCTAGCAAAAATTATATGCTATCGTAATGAATATTCCGTTAACAGTTATTTATCTTTAATAACGAATCTCTAAATGATAAAATAGGCTTATGTATATGCACCAAAGTCCTATACATGTAAATAGGGGTGGGACGGATCCGGATATCCGGAAATTTAAGGATATCCGGATCTGAATTCGGATCCGTGGAAAAAGTATCCGGATTCGGATTTGTGACTTCCGGATATCCGGACTTCGGGTATCCGACAAAAAATTAAGATATCCGCGGATATCCTGATCCTGAAAAAATAATTAAATAAATTAAATTAAAACACTAAAAAGTTTTTAAAAAAATTATAAATTTAAACTATAAACTAAATTTTTGAATTTTTTTTTTCAAAATAAATATGATATATTAGAAAAATAACTAAAATCAATATATGCATATATTTTTATATAAAAAAAGCTTAATATATGTAAAGTTATATGTTTTTAATATATTTAATGCGTCCGGATCCGGATTCGGACGTCCCGGATATCCGTATTTCCGGAGCGGATAGGAACGGATACTGGATCCCGGATAATAATTCCACCCATAGATGTAAATGTGTGTTAATATTTTTATAACAAAAATAATGTTGATGAAAGAATTAAAAACACTTAATTTAATGTGTTAGATTATGTAAATTAATTTGTATTTTATAGACACTCACATGTAAATTTTGGATGGTCCATACTTGGTTATAACATATGCACTAAAAAGTTGTTATAGAGGGGTTTCAAAGTGCTAAGATTTGGTTCATGCATTGCAGAGATCTCCCGTTGCACCCGCACTTAGAGACGGGTCTTTGCAACGGATGATTCTTATAGACAAAAGCACATAGTTTATCTAGCTAATGACATCCTCTTGGACACGTATCTAAACTAACTCACTGATTCACTTGCACAAAAGGACAAGAATCCGGCGATAACAAGAAGAAATTAAAGGCCCTTAAAACCCTGAAAAAGATTCATGAGAAAAATCTGGCAATTATCCAGGCTTTAGGTTTTGAGTTGAAAAGATATTAAGGAGCGAGCCTTTGAGGGTCACGAGGGAAGAGCGATGTTTTTCGGATGTTATCGAGAGCACAAAAGAGCATTACCACTCGCTCCAGCCCCACTCCGAATCCACCGTGAGGAGGTGCACCGTACCTGTAAACATTATTATTTGTCAACTCTGATAAACCAATAGTCGTAAGAACCAAGCTGGTTCAGTTTGTGGTTTACCTGAATGAATTGATGTATGTTGATATTGCCATTGCCGTGACATCAATTTTGCAGTCCTTTGCGCGTTTCTCCAATAATTCTGGGTCATGGATACGTTGAGCTCCTGATATGATCTCCTCGCCTAGAACAGAAACCGCAAATTAGTATTAAAAATGTGTGGGAAACAACATAATTGGTGAAAAGACACATAAGTAAAAACCGAAAAAACTGGAAGATGCACCTCTGATGAAGACATCGAAAGAGTTGCTGTAACGAGGATCTTCTTCACAGGGCATAGTGTAGAATGGCCTTTCTGCCGAAGGATAGCAATGCAGAATGTAGAACTCCGTCTTGTACTTTTCGAGAACGAGCTGGCCAAGTTTTCTCTCGGATTCTGTATTTAAGTCTTTAAGAGGATCAACCTCCTCACCAGCTTCCTGTCAACACATCAAGATGACCAATTGTTATTGACAAATAACTCATCAAGTCAAATGCAAAAAAAGACAAATCATACCTTAAGCATTTGAATCCCTTCTGCAAAGGTTAGCCTCAATGTTTTCGGAAGAAACTGCAAGTTTAGTGCCAACAAATCAGAGTCCAAATAAGATGCAAAAAAAAACTCAATTTCCTAATATTCCTTGCTCATGGTTACCTTCAAAGGTTGAAATGGGTATTGGTTTCCGACAGCTTCCAGTTCCTTTGTACACCTCTCTTTCAATTTAGTGAATATGAACACAAACAACTCATCCACAAGATCCATTAACTACAGAAACAAGAAATATATTAGCACCAGTGGGAGAAATAGACGTATACTTGAGAGAGGAAAATCATATTTCTAACAGCGCAAAAACTTACCTCAGAATAGTCCTTGTGAATCTCCATCTCCACATCAAGACCAACAAATTCACACAAGTGTCTATGAGTGAATGAGTCTTCTGCTCTGAAAACAGGACCAACCTCAAAGACGCGTTGAAAGTCACCACATATTGCCATCTGCTTATGAAGCTGAGGAGACTGAGCCAGACAAGCAGGCTGCCCTTTGTAGTCCAACCTAAATACAGCAGAACCTCCTTCACTACTACCAGCTATCAATTTCGGTGTGTGGATTTCAACAAAACCCTTGGATTGTAACAATTCTCTGAACGCCTACACAAATTGTTAGCTATGTTCAGCAAAAAAGCAACATACAAGATACATTCTATAATGACAATCCTATCCTAGTCTTGATGGATACACATTAAACCATGTTGCATAGCAAAATGCCAGAATCCTTTAAAAGATAAGCTTACAATTTGGACTTGGCCCTGAATGCGGAAGATGGCTTGATTAGCCGATGTTCTGAGGTCGATCACTCTATACTTCAAACGTGTATCCTGATTGGCACCAGGTTTCCCAGCCTGCAACAACCATGGAAACAAGAGCTCTTCTTATCAACAGATAAAACCACCATAGAAGCATCAGAGGAACACAAATCTTCAAAACACTATAACTACCTGAATATCTGCTTTACTTCGGGCAGCATCCTCGACGTTAAGTGGTAATTTATTAGCACCCTTTACTCTGTCGACGCAGAACACTTTTCTCAGTTGAATCTCAACCTGGAACAAGACGAGTTAATGGTGTTTTTGATGTCACAACAATCAAAACCAAAGGAAGAAAAAGGAAACCAAATTAAACCTGCTGCGTGGTTCCCGTCAAAGGATGTTTTGGGAGAGCGACGACACCAATGACATCGACAAAAGATTCACCACTCAGTTGCTTGAGGAATCTAATCATGTTGACTCCTACTTTGGTCTCTTCCGATTCGGTAGCTACGCATTGGACCGTGAAACCTCCTCCTCCGCTTTGCCTTAAGGTCACAAAACCCAATTTGCTAGATATTGGGAGATTCGTGTTCACTCTGCCTCTAATCAAAACCTCTAATCCAACAATCTCTTCCACCAAATCTCTCACATCTGTCCACTCCTTTCCTTCAACGGCCTCTTTCCAATTTACCGTCGACTTTAAATCGGTTGGAGTGACGACGTCGCCGTAGTTTCTGGAAAACGATTCATCCTCCAGAGAAAGAGAAGATGTCTCACGAGGAGTTTCTTCTTCTTCTTCTTGTTTCTGTTTGCGCCGCAATTTCTCCAGTTTCGCGGCTTTCTTCTTCGCCGCTTTCTTGCTCATCTTCTCTCCTGGCTCCTCCGACGATGACGACGGAATTTCCGGCTCCGACGACATGATGGCTCCTTCGATAAGTCAAATCAACAATAGGGTCACTGGAAGGAAACCCTAAACTTTATATATCACTAGCGAGGGAAAAACTCAAAAAGCCCCGTTAATATTTACAATATTCGTTTAGACCCCAATACTTAAGAAATAGTATTGAACACCCTTCAAAATAGCTAATTGCCAAAAAAACATACAAAACATAACACTAAATTACGGAGTTGGACAAGGAAATTTCTATAATGCATCTTGATTCTTGATCCTATTGTTATGTAGAGAATCAAACAAGAGAAGAGGAGTTTTTTTTTTTTTTGGAAACATGACATTATACTACACATTTATAAACTTTTAAAATATTTTTTTTGGCTGTATAAGTATTCTATATATTTTTATCATTAAATAACACTATACATAGATTTTATTTCTGTTAATTTTACGAATAAATTCCATCACTATTGAAGTAATAATATGTATGGACCGATTTCATAATTGGAGTGCCTCTCTAGTAGTCTCACTCTCACCACACAGCTTTTTTCGTTTTTTTTTCATGTATAAAAGTACGAAAAATATAATTTTCTAGTAAGGCATATTCATCATGTTGAATAACTCATGCTCTATCACATTTAACTATGTAGTTATTTCATAATAGACTATTGAATAAATATGGTTTTACCCATCAAGTTATTGGATTTGTAGTTCAGATTCAAAACATCTCTAAAACCAATTTAAAAGACCAACTAAACAAATAAAACTAAAAAATTCGTTTAATTTAACGGCACGTTACACGTGGCACTAAAAAATTCACTTAATAAAATAAATTTATTCCAAGTAACTATGAAACATTCAACGAATCTATTTTATTAAAATAAATTAATAGAACTCTTAGATGATTGTCGACTTATACTATTTATCTTCACCTATTCATTTCACAAATCACCATATATTTCGTGTTTTCATAAATCCAGTGATATCATAAAATGCATGTTCTATAACTTTGTGTCATTTGCTTAATTTATTTATTCTTGTGCTTAATCTGCATACGCCTTTTAATCATATGATTATCCAAGCAAACATGTGAAATTTTATAAGAAAATATAAAAGATAAAGGTACATATTAAAAGAGAAGCTACGAAAGTAGACGACAATTGGTGCGTTGCAAAAGAATATGTCTAGTCAATTATAATTTTAGAATAATAACTAAGAAAACTTGTACCAAAAACAAAATAAAGAAAACAATGAGATTAGGAATCACACATGGATTCCATTTTGTGACATTCCACTTTTGGAGTTTTCCACTAATTTTTTTAGTAACTTTGATTTCGTGTCTCTCACTCACGAGATTATAAATCCCCCTTTAATCAACTTTTCGTCCAAATTTAAAAAAAAAAACTTACTAGCAAGAATTATAATAATAATAAGAATTCCAATTCTTAGATATGCTATAATAATGTGTCTGCACTCGTGACGTATCGGACCACTTTTACTCACGCCCTATTTTCAAACTGATAATGTTTTGTAATCTCAATACTTTTCTTTTATAACCATTTTATAGCATATATTATTAATAAAATATTACCATATGTTAACCCCACAAAACAAACTTTGAATATATTCTTTTGATCAAACTCTAATCCCTCGATGATACTTGGTTTCACAATTAATTAATATCGAATATTCCAAAACAAAGTCATATGCACAAAAATTGATCTTGTGATTAATTTATACTTTGA
This sequence comes from Pseudoturritis turrita, assembly GCA_900406555.1. Classification (NCBI taxonomy): domain Eukaryota; kingdom Viridiplantae; phylum Streptophyta; class Magnoliopsida; order Brassicales; family Brassicaceae; genus Pseudoturritis; species Pseudoturritis turrita. The sequence continues at coordinate 1,363,378 of OVBL01000284.1, read as the reverse complement.
CTTAGCTAGCTTGAAATCTCAAATATATAATATTGCCGGTTCAAATTCTAAGAAGTTCCGTTAAAATGAATCATAAAAAAAAAAACCTTAAAGAGTTAGACTAGTCTATAATCCATTATGGAGAATAAATCTTTCTTTTTATATAATGTTGATGTAATCGATTTTTATTTTTTAAATTATAATTTTCAAGGAAATTATTGAAAACAAAAAGATATTACATCTTGAACATATGAAAACTGTCCTGAAAATAGGAAGCGATATAGGAACTGATAACAAATAACTAAAAATAGAGGCTACGAAATTTACATGGTAAAAGAAAAAATATATATATTAAAATACCATAAAAATTTGAATTCCAAAAAATACCACAATTTTTGAAAAATTTCCAAAAATATTAGGTTTAACTGTTTAAGAAGGGTTTTTAAACTTTTAAGAACCACCATTCATACACCTAAATTTTGTGGTATTTTTGACATTTTGGTGGTGATTTTGGAAAACAAAATATAAATTTGGTACTTTCAGAATTACCCTAAACACAATTATAAAATATATTTATTTATACAAAAATCTGATAGTTTCAACAATTGTTAAAGGAAACCAACCAATCATCTTTCATCTAACATTCTTACGTATCTGCCTATATAAGCAACTCCCATTTCTAGATCTCTTCACCTCAATCTTCCTCTCTACTTTCGAAAACCTCTCTCACTCTCTCTCTTGACCTTTCTAGTAATACCAAATCTAATCGAACCAAACCAAACCGGTCGTTCTTCTCGGCCTCTTCTCTTTGCTACTAGCTTTCGTCTCTTCTCCCGTTCTCCGGTATTCTTTCTCTTCTTAGTTCACATAAATTTCATGACATGTAATCTATGCAAATAGCCTTACAAAATCACTTTTTAAGCAATGAGAGAATGAAGATCTTTCAACTTGATCTCGGCTTTCATTTTATTTTTTTTCTTCCAAAAGTTAACAGTTTTAATGAGAAAACACAATACCCATATCAAAAGTTTTCTCCTTTTTTGTAAATCACTCGTGCTACTTCCCGATTATGACATATTCTATCTTCTAACAGACATTTCATCGAACACGTTATATGCATCCCCGCTAAAAGTTTTCTTTTTTCCTTAAAAAAAAGGTCGAAAAGTAACCATAAACCAATAACTAATCTCTTCTTACGAATTACAATGTGATTTGTTGTTTCAATTTCGTTTTTTACAGATTCTTCATAGATCATAAACAACTTAATACAGAAAATGGCGTCTCAGAACAAAGAAGAAGAGAAGAAGACAAAGAAGAAGTTGCAGAAGAGTTACTTTGATGTTCTTGGAATCTGTTGTACATCGGAGGTTCCTCTGATAGAGAATATTCTCAAGTCTCTTGACGGCGTTAAGGAATATTCCGTCATCGTTCCGTCGAGAACAGTGATCGTCGTTCACGACAGTCTCGTAATCTCTCCGTTCCAAATTGGTAAAGCATGAAAATAATAATCACTTTATTTTTCTCTTATATTATTTTTTTATTTTACCCAATAATAATATTAATTGCAAAGCATACAATAATCACTTTATTTTACACGAAAATATCACTTCATTTTTTTTTTAGATTAGCGGTTTCGCGTTGTGGTTTTGATACGCAAACGCCACTTTTTGGTCACTATAGTAATGACTTTATGTGATCCAACAAGTCACTTAAATTGAAATTTATCTACCATTAAAATTTTAATTTGCCTTTCAAAAACATTTCTTCTTGAGAAAATTAGTTTATTACTATTCAAGATTTTAGGAACAAAATAGCTATCCTAAAAATCAGGGATATTCTGTTTTTTGAAGTTTTTACCAATTCTTAATGTAAAACTAAAAACCCTATTATTTGGGGTTCTCTTCAAAAAACTCTTTCCTTTCATTGATTTTTTTTTTCATTTATAATTTTTTGTTGTTGCAAATATTGTTATTATCCATCAATATTTAGCTAAATAAAACCTACATGCATTTTTCTATCGATTAATTTATTGTTTTACTTATAAAACTTTTATGAGCTATTATTTTTATATAAAAAATAATAGCTAATATTCAATTGATCTAGCCAAAAATGTGTGAACTTCGTTCGTCTAATACTACATTTTCGGTATTTTAAAAAAATAAAACATTGAAAATTTCAGTTTTTATACATTTTTGTGCTAACCAGCTTTTATATGTATAAAATCTAAATTTTGCATATTATAATTCGCTCATGCACCATACCCCCATGTCACGTGTGTAAACAATATAACAAATCTAATTGACATCATATATAGATTTAATTTCTAAAAACATATATCGAAATAAGGTTTTAAAAAAAAGCCTGTCTATACCAAATCGATCTTTTTGATAACAATATTTTATTGGTAGTGGATCATAATCATAACTATATATTTTACAGTTTTTATTTGACAGAAAACATATTCCATATTAGACTTAAAATAATAATTTTTTCCATCACGAAAAGTATTACTATTTTTTTACATATTGGTTGTATAATGATTTAATTCTGAAAACAAATTATTGTGGTGCAGTTAAGGCATTGAACCAAGCTAGGTTAGAAGCAAACGTGAAAGTAAACGGAGAAACCAACTTCAAGAACAAATGGCCAAGCCCTTTCGCGGTGGTTTCCGGCATACTCCTCCTCTTATCCTTCTTAAAATTCGTATATCCGCCTCTTCGTTGGCTCGCTGTCGCGGCCGTCGCCGCCGGTATTTATCCGATCCTTGCAAAAGCCGTTGCTTCTATAAAAAGGCTTAGGGTCGACATCAACATTCTAATCATTATAACCGGTAATACAACTTTTTCACCCTCTTCATTATTTATTTTATAATATTCATTTTTAGCTAACATTTTTCAGACAATTATATTTACCGTATAAATATAATGATTTGTTATCGGAGAAAAAATATAGTGATTTGTTAATTTAATGGTTTTCGTTATCGATATATGTTTTTTTTTTTTTTTTGCTAAACTATCGATATATGTTAGCTAGTAAAACTATTATAAGGCCTTTTTAATATATATAATTTTCTTAAAACTTGTGAGTCTTTCACTCTGCATTTAGCCCCTTTTATGGTACTTTAAAAAAGCTTATATATAATGCTTTCCTGCAAACCTAACACTCCACGAAACCTTTTAGAAAAGTTTTCCTTTATTGTTAAAAGCCTTTATTGTTTTCTTAATATTTTAAAATTTTAGTTCTTATGGGTTTCACCAAAACATATATTACTTGATGCCCAATTTCAGAAAATTAATTACATTAGCAATTTGATATATTTGTAGCTAAGTACATTTGAGTTATATAAGTTATAGAACGAAAAAAAACGACTTTATTTTTTGTTATATGTAAAGTAAAATTTAGGTTATAGAAAAAAATCAAAATGTTCTTTGGATATAGGTAAAGTGAACATGTGATAAACTCGGAAAGTTGGTGTGGAAGATAATGCAAAATTTAAAGGTGTATTCAAAATATGGAGAAAAAATATACGCCTTTCTCTTTTCTCTTTACAAAATATACATTTTTCGTTCATCACTAATACTATTAGTACTATTCGAAATATAAACTTAGAAAAACATAAATATAGGAACATAAATATTTTCAAAATAAATTTTGGTCTATTTTTGTACGAAAGAACAAAAAAACTTGATTTTCTTTTTTGTTTAAATTGTAATTACGTGCCGTGGAAGAAAAAAAAGGTTAAGTGGTTTTGGATTGGCTTATCTTCTGCAACTCAAATGGAAAAAAGCACTTTCAAGTTTTAACTCGTGAAAAGAAAATGAAAAAGAGAAAAAAATAATTGAAGAAGAAAGATCATCAAAAGTGAAGAAATTAATCCAGACTTGGAATCTGATAGTGATATTAAACTTGATTTAACCATTGACTGACTGTAGAATTAATTTTTAGTTGGAATCTCTGTTTAGGAAACCTGGTTTTAAAAAAAAATTCATATAAACCATGTTTGTGAATCCAAATTTAAAAAAAAAAAATCATTTGTGAGATCTTTGAAAAAAAAAATTCTACTTTGTGAGGTGATAAATGTTTTTAAGTTTCAAAACTAACCAGTGATCATTCTATTGCATCAAACAGTGATTGCAACACTTGCAATGCAAGATTACATGGAGGCTGCAGCAGTTGTGTTCTTATTCACCATAGCCGATTGGCTCGAAACAAGAGCTAGCTACAAGGTTTGTTACCTAATTATAATGATCATCTATTGTGTTAATCAAACAATTGTAAAGTTCTTGCTTTTTTTATTGATGATTTGAAATTGAAGTTGTTATTGATTTGAGAAAGCTCAGGTACTAATTATGGCAATTGAAATCTCAGGCGAACGCGGTAATGCAGTCTCTGATGAGCTTAGCTCCACAGAAAGCAATAATAGCAGAGACTGGAGAAGAAGTAGAAGTAGATGAGGTTAAGGTGTACACAATTGTAGCAGTTAAAGCTGGTGAAACCATACCAATTGATGGAATTGTGGTGGATGGAAATTGTGAAGTAGATGAGAAAACCTTAACGGGCGAAGCATTTCCTGTGCCTAAACAGAGAGATTCTACGGTTTGGGCTGGAACCATCAATCTAAATGGTAATGTAATCCTCTTTTAAAAAGCTTCAAGCTTTAACCTTTTCTTTGTATCTTTTGATCTTTCTCCAATGTGTTTTTTGCAGGTTATATAAGTGTAAAAACAACTGCTTTAGCCAGTGATTGCGTGGTTGCGAAGATGGCTAAGCTCGTAGAAGAAGCTCAGAGCAGCAAAACCAAATCTCAGAGACTAATAGACAAATGTTCTCAGTACTATACTCCAGGTAAGCAAAAACATAACCAGAACTTGTTTTTTTCGGCTTTTCTTTATGTTCTTGATTCGTGTGATTCGAGACCTCTGTGTTTCTTGTTTGTTTCAGCAATCATCATAGTATCTGCTTGCTTTGCGATTGTCCCGGCGATAATGAAGGTTCACAACCTCAACCATTGGTTTCACTTAGCACTAGTTGTGTTAGTCAGTGCTTGTCCCTGTGGGCTTATCCTCTCTACACCAGTTGCTACTTTCTGTGCACTTACTAAAGCGGCGACTTCAGGGCTTCTGATCAAGAGTGCTGATTATCTTGACACTCTCTCAAAGATCAAGATAACTGCTTTCGACAAAACCGGGACTATTACAAGAGGAGAGTTCATTGTCATAGATTTCAAGTCACTCTCTAGAGAGATAAGCCTACGCAGCTTGCTTTACTGGTAAAAAAACAAACAAACTTGTGTTCTGACCAAAACCATAGTTTGATGAGATAACTTATGACTGAGAATTTCTGGTATACAATGTTTCAGGGTATCAAGTATTGAAAGCAAATCAAGTCATCCAATGGCTGCAACACTCGTGGACTATGCGAAATCGGTTTCTGTTGAGCCTAAGCCTGAAGAGGTTGAGGATTACAAGAATTTTCCAGGTGAAGGAATCTACGGGAAGATTGATGGGAACGATATCTACATCGGGAACAAAAGGATTGCTTCTCGAGCTGGTTGTTTAACAGGTAAAGTTACAAACTTTGGCTACATAAACTCAAATGGAATGTGTTGAGTCTGATCACTTGACTGTTCCTTATTGACAGTTCCAGAGATTCAGGTTGATACGAAAGGCGGAAAGACTGTTGGATACGTCTATGTAGGTGAAATATTGGCTGGAGTTTTCAATCTTTCGGATGCTTGTAGATCCGGTGTAGCTCAAGCAATGAAGGAACTGAAATCTCTTGGAATCAAAACCGCAATGCTAACGGGAGATAATCAAGCTGCGGCAATGCATGTTCAAGAACAGGTGAGACTACAAAACTAGAATTTCATTACTCTCTTAATCCAAGAAGGTTCAAAACCTTGAAATGTTTATATGAAAACAGCTAGGGAATGCTCTGGATGTTGTACATGGAGAGCTTCTTCCAGAAGATAAATCCAAAATCATACAAGAGTTTAAGAAAGAAGGACCAACCGCAATGGTAGGAGACGGTGTGAATGATGCACCAGCTTTAGCTACAGCTGATATTGGTATCTCCATGGGGATTTCTGGCTCTGCGCTTGCAACACAGACTGGTCATATTATTCTGATGTCTAATGACATAAGAAGGATACCACAGGCGATAAAGCTAGCGAGAAGAGCTCAACGCAAAGTTGTTCAAAACGTGCTTATTTCAATTACTTTGAAAGTAGGAATACTGATTTTGGCATTTGCTGGTCATCCTTTGATTTGGGCAGCGGTACTCGTTGATGTAGGGACTTGTTTGCTTGTGATTCTCAATAGTATGTTGTTGCTGCGAGAGAAGGACAAAACCAGGAACAAAAAGTGTTACAGGGCTTCTACATCTATGTTATATGGTAAGAAACTTGAAGGCGATGATGATGAAGGACTGGACTTAGAAGCAGGCTTGTTGTCCAAGAGCGGTAATGGTCAATGCAACTCAGGATGTTGTGGTGATAAGAACAATCAAGAGAAGGTGATGATGAGACCAAGCAGTAAAACCAGTTCTGACCATAGTCATTCTGGTTGTTGCGACGATAAGCAGCTAGACAATGTAAAGCTTGTGAGAGATATGGCTTCCTTGAGCTCATGCAAGAAGTCTACTCATGTCCACAATGACCTGAAATTAAAAGGTGGTTCAGGTTGTTGTGCTAATAAAAATGAGAAGGTGAAGGTAATTAAGGCAAAAAGCTGTTGTGAGGAGAAGCAGCAAGCAGAGGATAAAGTCGCGTTGCAGATTCTTGATCAGGAGTTAACTGATTTGGAGAAAGGGATGCAGAAAAAGGTTGGTGAAACCTGCAAATCAAGCTGTTGTGGCAATAAAGAGAAGGTTAAGGAAACAAGTTTGTTACTTTCTAGTGAGGATCCATCTTATCTTGAGAAGAAGCAGCTGATTAAAGAGGAGGGAAACTGCAAGTCTGGCTGCTGTGACGCTGAGAAGCAAACTGCTGAATCTACAATTGTGGCTTACAACTCGGGATGTTGCGAGAAACAGGAGACAGTAACACAAAGGTGCCATGAGAAGGCAGGTCTGGACATGGAAATTAGTGTAAGTTGTGACTCCAAGTTGGTTTGTTGTGGAGACACAGAAGGAAAAGGGGGAGAGCAATCTGATCTTGAGAAGGGCCTGAAGGTAAAGAATGAAAGACAACGCAAGTCTGGTTTATGCGGTGATGGGAAACAAACCGGGGAAATAACTCTGGCTTCTGAGGAAGAGACAGACAGTCAGGATTGCTCCGTGGGATGCTGCGGAAACAAGAAGCAAGTGACACAAAGTTGCCATGATAAGACATGTCTGGACATTGAAATTGGTGTAAGTTGTGATCTCAAGTTGGTTTGTTGTGGAAACACAGAAGAAGAATTGGGAGAGCAGTCTGATCTTGAGAAGGGCCTGCAGATAAAGAATGAAGGACAATGCAAGTCTGATTGCTGCGGTGATGAAAAAAAATCCGGGGAAATAACTCTGGCTTCTGAAGAAGAGACAGAAAGTCAAGATTGCTCCTCAGGATGCTGCGGACACAAGGAGGAAGTGACAGAAATCTGTCTTGAGAAGCCTCTTAGCTCGGTGATTGCAGGCTTGGAAATTGAAGATGAAGGAAATTGCAAGTCTGGCTGCTGCGAGGGTGAAAGACAAACTGCTGAAGCTACAATTGTGGCTAACAATTATTTATCGGGACGCTGCGAGGTCGAGGAGACAGTGAAACAAAGCTGCCATGAGATAAAGTGTGTAGAGCAATCTGATCTTGAGATAAAGAATGAAGGACACTGCAAATCTGGTTGCTGCAGTGACGAAAAACAAACCGGCGAAATAACTTTGGCTTCTGAAGAAGAGACAGAAAGTAAAGATTGCTCCACAGGATGCTGCGGAAACAAGGAGGAAGTGACAGAAATCTGTCATGAGAAGCCTGTTAGCTCGGTGGTTTCAGGCTTGGAAATTGAAGGTGGTGATGATTGCAAATCTCTGTGTTGTGGAACTGGTTTAAAGCAAGAAGGGTCTTCTAATTTGGTCAGTGTGGAGAGTGGTCAATCCGAGTCAAGCTGTTGCAGCAACGAGCGAGAGATAGTGAAAGTCTCTAGCCAAAGCTGTTGCACAAGTTCTACTGATTTGGTGTTATCTGAGTTGCAAGTGAAGAAGGTAGAGACTTGTTGCAAAGTGAAAACTCCAGAGGCTTGTGGAACTAAATGTAGGGAAAGAGAGAAGCGTCACATTGGTAAAAGCTGTTGCAGGAGTTATGCAAAGGAGTATTGCAGCCACATGCATCACCACCATCACCACCACCACCATCACCACCATGTGGGTGCTGCTTGACGGAGATTGTGATTGAGAAGCTTTAACTCTTCACCCTTCCATCTACCTTTCGTCTTCAACTAATGCCGCCGAGAAAATAAATATTGTTTCCAGCAAAGGCTATAGATTTAGCAACTGTGTAATTTCATAAAGGCAGTGCCAGTGATCATTGTGAGTCCTTTATGTATCCCAAATCCTAAAGTATTTCTCCTTTTTTATTCTCTTCTTGAAGAGTCTTAAAATCAAACAAACAAACTGTTGAAACTTGAAACACAGATCTCAGATCAAATTGTGTCTTATTCACAGTGTCTATTATTATCCAAGTAGTAGCTGGTTTAGTAGAAACCAGCGTAGAAGAAGAAGAAGGTGATCTAATGAATCTGTGAAGGGAAAGAGCAAATAGTGTTAAAAGAGTATGATTCTTCATTGATCGATGAGATAAAAGAGAGAGAAAAAAACTTGAGTTTTATAATAAAAGCAGAGGAAGATACTAAAGATGGTGGAATTATATACAAGATGCTAACACAGTGCCCTGTGTGGTATATGGAATTGTGCAGTCTAATAAACCCTCCAAGATCAGTTTCCATCTATACACTGAAACAAACTCCTAGCTATAGTCTTTTGCAGTTTGTTGACCCGAGCCATAGCGAATGTCCTGTGAGAATTGTTTCTGTCGGGACTCGGGATTGTCCTGTAACGAACCTGAGAGTCATTATCAACAAGTTCCGCAATCGTTGAAACACAGTTCACCCGCAGAATAGAAAGCCCTTGGATTTGGGTGCAGCTTCAACGTAATTGGCTATCAAGGCCTATGACCTGGACGTCTGAAAGGTGCAGCTTCGATGCAATTAACCCAGTATTGTCATGTTCTTTGATAGAATTTGCATGAACCAGTTTCTGATAACGCAGATCCGGTGAGCAATAGTGTTTCCCTCTGTAGCAGACAGCCTTCTAGTTTTCCTGTTTCAACATGTCATCACTTCGTGTTACTCTGACAGGGTGGTCGCCATGAGGAACCGTGAGCTATGTATTCTGTCCCAATAGCTCAATCAAATCTAATTTGAGGATAATTAGTCTTGTCTCGCCAAATCCCGTCCAAAATTTTGCTTCCTCTGATTTCCGTGCTGCAAGGCATCCCTATATCTATCCCCAGACATACCAAAATCATCCATTGATCTGTCCTTTTGAAAATGATCATTTCTTGCCAATGTCGATGTGTTCAACTTCTCGTTGTCTTCTGGTGTTGTCCCTGAACTGGATTCGATTTGTGCATCAAAAGATCTGATTCTTGGTCCACCTGATCTGAAACCTCTTCCGTTAGGCGCCTTAGGATCATAGCTAGGTACCTTAGGAAGTGGGAAATCTTGGGGAAGAGAGTCCATTTCCATAAAACAGTTCCTGGCTCTGGCATCAGTGATCAACGCTGCCCAATCCTCAGACTTCATCAGAGCAGATGCATTTCCCATCACCTATTCAAGAAAAACAAGTATTATGACCTTTAAAGAGAAACAAAACATATTTTATTGAACAAAATTTGTGTGTGCAGAGAGAGAGAGAAACCATACCCACAGAGCTCTTCTCGCACGGGTAAGAGCAACATTCATCCGCCGGATATCTGAAACAAAGCCAACCCCATGACCAGAAGCACGTACACATGACATGATTATGACATCACGTTCTTGGCCCTGAAACGCGTCTACAGTATTAATATACAACTCTTTTAGTTCATCTTGGCCCAAAGCATTGCCAAACTCGTGTTTCAGGCATTTCAGCTGCAGTTTGTACGGCGTTATTACCCCAACAGAGACTTTACCCGCATTCAACGACTTCAGAGTTTTCTGAAGATGCATGTACACCCCAACACAGTATCGAGCTTCATCAACATTCTCATAAGATACAGATCCACCTCCATGAGACTCCCGTCCATGGCTGATATTGAAGAAAAGGTAAGGCCTAAGGAGAGGATCTTTATAGTAAATCTCATCAGGAGCACTGGATATACTTTCACTGTCCGTGAGGCGTCCTTGGTAGAAGTACCTTGAAGGAAAATCTCGGATTTGAGGATGCATTCTGTATTGAACAGTTAACAACAAAGTCGGACAACCTGCTAGCTGAAACCTTTCAAAGAGACTTCTACTGTATAAAAGGGTTCCAGCTGCTTTGCTAATCACTGTCGCAGGAAGCTGCTGAGGATCACCGACAAGTACACATCGCGCAGCACCAAGAGCAAGGGGAGGAAGAACTCCAACCTCACTAGCTTGGGCAGCCTCGTCAATGACAACCATATCAAAGCCATGGGTAAGACGAGAAAACAATTTACGACCACTGCTTGATACTGTGGTAAAAACAATTTCAGCCTCGTTTGCAAAACTTGCCTCAAGACTCGCTCGAGCTTCTTCAAGATTAAAATTGTTACCAGCACGAAACTTTCCCTCCACAATAAGAAGGCGAGACATTTCCACAAGGACTTTATCTCTGGCTTCAACCACAGCAGAAAGGTGCTGTAACAATGCATCTCTTTTCTGGTCTCTTGAAATAAGGACTTCAGGGTCAACTCCAACAAATCCCTGCGAACGTGTAGCAAAGGCTGCAGCATTAAGTTCCCTTTTAAGTCCAGCTATATCTTGAGAAATAAGTGTTTCTTGTAGTCTGAGGTTATGCATGTGTCGTAGAATCTCTTCACGAGATATAGCTAATAGCTGATCACTTCTTCGCTCCACAGAAACTGCTTGAGCAGCTCGCGTTTGAGAATCAACACCAACCCGAGCAACATCAGGGCGATATACCTTCATTTCCCCATCAATGAAACCACGATCGAGGACACGTGATAGAAGTTCATCAGTTGCAGCATTTGAAGGAGCACAAACAAGCATCCTTGGTTTAGCACAGAGTTTGGGCAGGGTGCGAAACAGATTCTGGTCCATGTTTTGTAGGACTTCATCAATAGATCCTGACAAAATATTATCTGAACTGCACTCATTAGCTTGTTTATAGCTCTCAGGTGCTAATTTCTTCAGCAGCGAAGTGTAATATTGTTGATACTGAACCAAATGGATAACATTCAACATCCCCCAAACTGTGTGTGTCTTGCCTGTTCCTGGAGGGCCCTGAACAAGAGTGAATGGCCATGGTTCTTGCTTTTTCACCCCAGTACTAGTACCAGCTGCAGTATGCATGGCAGCCCAGTGGATTGCAGCCAGCTGCGAAGCATTAAAGTTCCTTTGTAAATGGTCAACAAAGCTAGTAGTGAAACAATCAGGCATTGCAGGGGTTTGCTCCTCGTAACTAGGAAACTGCTTCGGACTGGGATTGAGAATGGCATTTTGCATCTAACAAATATTTAAGTTTCACACACGTGAGCATATTTTAAAGCATCTATAGGATATCTGTTTGAGAATAAACAAAAACAAACCTGTGGGTTAAGTCGAGAAAACGCATGCAGTGCAACATATTCCCTCTGTGTGGTTGCAAGTGAACCAAGCACTGTTAGATTCCAGATATCCTTAGGTTTAAGCTTCCGTAAAATATGAATATCATCAATCTTGCTGTAAGAATAAATTTTTCATGCAAATACATGGAGAAGAGATTAGAGACTGGAAATGTTTGCTTCCACTTTCAGATAGTTCTTAAAAAATAGAAGAGTGCTGAGTGGATAGAAACTCGGATAGAGTATCAATAGATAGAGAATGAACATACAACAGATGAGCCTACCTGCCAGTGCCACCAGAATCTCCAACATAGAAATGAAGAGTAGCTCCAAGAGGATCACGGGTATCAATTGGTATATGTCTCCTAACTGTACCAGCTACACGTCCAGCATCCCCGTGCTCTTTTTCTTAGCATAAAGAATAAAAAAATTATACAAAAATAGAGAGAAGCACATGCAAGAAAGAAATAATCAGACATCAACGATCTCCAAACACACCTGATTCAGGCACAGGATTTGAAAGAACTGCAACATCTCCCTCCTTGAAAGCCCATTTACAGCCATTTAAAGAGAGGAGTATTACATCATACCATCCTAAACACAAACAAAGGCTAGCAGTCAAGTAGGTTAGCAGAAACTTAGCAGTGTTTCCCATAGGCCCAGACATAAAAGGGTATCAATCAGGTTATCAATCCAAAGAGTTATAAGAGATCGGTATCAACAGCTCAAACCTACTAGAGAACATAATGAACAAGCAAAATGAGGACCGACCCTAATCAAGAGACTTGCTAAACTGCCTATGTTATAAGATAGTGAATCAAGGCACAATCATTTTCCTATATATACCGTAAACAGAGTAAATGAAAACTTTCTAAAACAAGGAGAAGAAACAAAGTACAATAAATTGGTTTAATAATGAAAAAAGTGTCTCAGATGCATGCTTGCACAAGTGAACAAGGTCTATGGCCACTTACCTCTCTCTCTTCTTTCGATGGATTTTATTCGAACTTTCACATATGCATTTGCCTCGGCCAGTTCTTCCCATGTCCTGTTAAGTTGTGCCCGGCATTCTTCAAAAAGTAAGGGTTCAAAAACTCTGACATATTCCTCCATAGATTCAAACCGCTCAGGTACACATCGGAGTTCGGTATCCTCTAAAAGACAAGAAAAATTATGCAACATGTAAAACAAACTAAATGGGCGAAAGAATACACAATGAGCTAAAAAGGCAGAAAAATTATGTTTGGGGAGAAACGAGCCATCATCTTCCATGCATGCTAAACATCTCCATTATAAAGACTAAAGAAATACGGAAAACATATGTATCAAAAAGCGAACTAATATTCAATATTCATTTTTTGAGATACCATTCAGCTTATAAATATAGCATCTTCTCAGCTGAGGAGATTTTTACCCCACTATCGTTTCAACCAAAGTGCCAGCCTGATATATAATTTCCATCAACCAGGAACCAGGTCTGTCTGCAAAGCTAGGCTTTATGTTCAGTGCCTTAATAGGAAAGCAACAATAACAATGGTGGAAATAGATAGGGACGTATCTGCCACAGAATAAATGAATTGCTATAAATATCTATCTGAGATCTTTCTCACTAGAGAGAAGCAAGAAATCAAACAAGAGCAAGTTGATCACAAATTAACTAGATTTCTTTCATCTACTTTTACAGTACGATATATTCGTACCAGCTTCCATGTCTTTTGAATATTATGATTCTCAAGAGTCATGACTACAGAATCAGTAAATTTTCAAGAGGCATAGGGAACTTGCTTCAGTGGCAGTAAATTTTAATTCGCATAAAAGTTACTGCATTAAATCAAAAGATTCAATTACTTCTTGGAAAAGAAGGCATATTCAAGAACATGTTCCATAGGTAGAAATGTACTATTTAACATACCAGGATGATGCCAGAACTTTTCGTTGGTCACCTCTCGTATAAGACGCTCCACTGATGTATCCTGATATTGGGTACTAGTTGTGGCTGGCTTCTTGAAAGAACTTTGGCTGTAAGAGACTTTTCTACTAGATGAATGACCGCCCTTGGGCTGCCGTAAATTTGTCGGCTGCTTCCAGGAAGCCTGCCTTGACACAGATGTTCCCATCCCTTCAGCAGAAGATCCCCCATCCCCGTTCTGCCTCCTAGGCTTACCAAGTAGACCCAAATATGATTCATCATTACTTTCGGACTTCTGTTCAGAGGACTCTGGATGTATACCGCCATTAGAAGGAAGATCAATTGATTTTTGATCTCTACATAAACCATGGCTTTGAATTTCTCCTCCATACTCAGCAGGTGGATTAACTGCATGGGAGCGTGTAACGGCAGGTTGTGCAGAGTTCTGTCTCCTAGGTGTTGATGTCTTAACAGAACTTGCTTGCTTAACATCTTCCAGATTAAGAAACATGGTCTGCCTATTGCGTTTCTTTCCCAACATTGCCTCTTTACGTTGATCCATCTTTCTTTTCACTGTGGTATTAGCACACTTAATTGCATGACTTGCTTCAACTCCTTTAACCTCTCTCTGCTTCACCGTCAAACCTTGTTCTTGTAGATCATCTTTAGCACTGCCTTCAACTCCTAAAAAATGGCTGGCATTTCTCATTTGAAGATCAGTGTTTGGGTCAATACCCGATCCTATTGCAGTATTACCTTTATCGGTACCTTTAAAATCAGCAGAAAAGACGCCAGTTTTTGTCATCCCCTGCTCTTGCGGCAATATACCCTTGTAGTGAGAATTATCTTGTGTATTTTCAGCATCAGACTCAGTCAATTCCCCTTCTTCTCTGTCATAGGCTCTAGAAGTATTTACATTATCATTTTTATCAGCTTCTGTAGGAAGTTCATTAAGATCAAATAACATTTTTTCTCGTAAACCCATGTCTTATGTATAGTCCATAAACAATGATTAATAACTCCAAGCAAGTGCAAGTAGTATGCTTTCTTTCTTTTTGAGTGAATTCACAAATAAGATGCCAGAATAAAAAGTCACCAAGTTTCTGCAGAGAAAGTTTAAAAACCCAACCAAAACCATAATCAATGAATATACGTATGATTATTGAAAAAGCAGACACTAAACCAGGAAAGTAAGTCAAAACTCATTTCACTTGAAAAGCTAAAACAAAACTCTTCTAGTGCAACACACAACCAAATATCAAAAAAAGACTTGATGTTTCCCCCATTTATTGTGTAAACTTGGTCATACGAAAGACATAAATATCTAAAAACTAGATAAGATTGAAAACTAAGCATAGTGATCAAACAAAGGCAAACCAACACTGAACCATTGATTAAGCAAACACGCTTTGTTCTCAAACGGATATATACCTAATAATCAAAGATTGAGATCGAAGCAAACGAACCAGTGACAGAGTCGGTGATGGTGGCGGCGGCGACTCTATCTAGGGCTTCTCTAAAATCGCAGAATCGAAATGCCTTAGGTGAGCACAAAATCACAATCTCACTCTCCTCCGGAAAAGATTCCACCGTGTCGAGCACGAAGATACGGTTCAATGATATTGTCCGTTACCGGCGGCGGCGGAGACCGAAGACTTGGTCACTTGTTTCTATCTCTTCTTCGGCGATTTCGCGGTATGACATAATCAGGAGGAGCAAGAATCAGGTGGTTTAGAGACGATGAGACTTGTGTATGAGATTGGACCCTGGACCGTTGGATTAAGGGCCAGGTTAGAAAATCTAACGGTGTGTAGAACGAGTTTGACTCAGTCAACACCTTTCTCTCTAAATCTCTGATGGATCTTAGTAAACCCTTTGGCGCTTATTTATAGGAGAGAGAACAGCAAGTTTGGGTCACTTTTTTATTATTAGTTTTTATAGGTTTTTTTTTGTCAATATTTTATTTTTTAATTAGCTAAACAAACTTAAAGTCTAATCAAAATCCGCAAAATCATAGCCATTCATTTTAGGAATTTTGGTTAGTTTTTATATTGGAAAATTAGGTTGAATAACCAAAAAAAAAATTATAATTAAAAACCTAACCAATTACCCTAAATCTAATAGATATAATTATGCCACATATGCTAATTTTGGTTAGTTGCCTAATTATTATTTTTTTGTTAGTGAGTAAATTAACCCTTTCATATATATACATATATATTTTTTTTTTTGCTATCCACCAAATTATTCCAAAAAAATAATTAATAACTTTTTTTTCCGTGTTGCTTTTGCTAATTCTTCTTCATAAATGAAAAACAATCGGCCAAAAAATGAATTCAAACGAAATAATACGAAACTAATCTAAAATAAATTGTACATATTTAAACCATACTCCATGACCTAATTTTAGATCAAAGAACTCAAATAGTATTTCATGTTTAAGGAAATTTTATTAATCTTTTCGTTTCAATACGAAGTAATATTTTTCATAAAAATATCTTTTGATTGTACCATTCCATACGTTATACATAACAAGTTCTTTGACTATTGCTGTTTTTCCACGGTTGTTTTGGTATATGATTAAGGAAGACTAATGCAATAGTCTCTCCACCATTATCGGCTTAACATATTATATACTTTCAAATCAAGAAAACAAAAAGCATACAAATATTGAAATGCAACACAAATAATCTTAGAACTTTTACAAAGAAACTTGCCCACTTACCTTAAAAATTTTATGTGGTACACCAATCTAACAATTATTCAAATCAGAAGAAACGATCATAGCATTTCACTAACAAGAACACATTTAAACTTATCAAAAACTAATTTGATCGAGTAGACACTCAATTAGCAGCAACGTTCTTATCCCCAAGCATTAAGTCTTCATTCTCTCGCCAAACCGCGTGAACCTCGTCTGTACGAAACCGCTGCGTAAAGGTTGAGTCTTGAATCGGCGTTTCAATACCATTAACAAATGCGAGTAGACCCGTGTAAGCGATCATTGCTCCATTATCGATGCAGTATCGGTCATCCGTTGCAAACAGCTTACCGTCACGCTCAGAGCACATCGTCTTCATCATCTCCTGCAAACGCTCATTGCACCCGACACCGCCAACTATCAAAACATCTTTCTTGTCACAATGTGCCATTGCTCTTTCCGTTATCTCAACCAACATCGCAAACACTGTCTCCTGCGAGAACAACAATCATATACATTCCTCTCTAAAATGTCCAACAAACTTTGCATTCTATGTGGCAAATTGATCGTTTATGAACAAGTGGGTACTGGGTAGACTTACTTGAAGTGAATAGCACAAGTCTGCTGGTGTGCACTCGTTATTCTTGAGCTTCTCCTCTGCAGTAGTTTCGATATAACTCAAGATTCCGCTGAAAGATACATCCATACCTTTAACAGCATACGGAAGATCGATAAAGTTTTCTCCTTTCTTAGCGAGCTAGTAAAAAAACCAACACTGGATGAATGTCATTAACACGGGTCTTAAAAAGCTTGATAGATTCAGAATTACCTGCTCGATGTTATATCCAGGACTTGGATCATTGGATAGCTTCAAGACTCTAGCAAACCGGTCCAAGCAATTACCAACAGCAATATCAATTGTCTCACCAAATATACGATATCTACCTTCGCTATAAGCAATCACCTGAGTGTTCCCACCACTCACATACAGAACAACAGGGTCATCAGCTCCAGTAACTACTCTCCCCATCTCAATGTGAGCCACACAGTGATTCACTCCAACGATTGGCTTGTTCCAAAGCTGTGACAATACCCTAACGACAATGGCTGAGACCTGCAACGGCGCTCCCATCCCGGGACCTTTTGTGTAACAGATGCAGTCGATTTCTTCGGGAGTTACTTGGGAAGTTTCTAAAGCTGACTTGACTAAAGGAAGAACGTGGTCGAGATGGTGATGTGCAGTCTCTCTAGGAAGGAATCCGTGACCAGGCGGAGTTATGTATGTATGCCGAGGATTCGCTAAGATTGTACCGTCTAGTGTCACAATTCCAACTCCAATCTTGTTAGCTGATCCCTCGAAACCAATTGCTATCTTCTTCTTCATTTCTTTGATTTAAACACAAAACCTCTCTACACATACAACAACAAACCAAAGCAGAATAAAGATATGATAAGATAAAGTAGACTGATTCGTGAATAGTAACAGTGGATATGACATGACTTCAAAGAAACATAACCACATAGTCTAAACGAGAGTCGAAGGGGTAAAAATCTTCAAGCTATGAGCATAAACACACCTCGGATAACTTGATTAGGCAGATTTCATTGCCCCCATTAGATACATTCGAGTAAAAATCCAAAACTTTGCTCAAAATACGAAACCATACAGAGAAAATTAGCAACTGGGCAGGAAAAAATAAACCTAAAGATTGAAACTTTCGTTGAAAATTCAACGGACGGTGGAAAAGAAACACAAATCGAGAGAAGAAGAAAATCAACAAAAACAACAGTAATCGAAAGAAACAATAGATGCTTCTTACCTTACGTGCAATGAATAAACTTCTAAAGTCGCGAAATTGCAGGAGAAAAATAACGAGTAAATTTAACAAACCCTAAATACCTAAGGTCGCGAGAGACGAAAGAGAAGAAAGGGAGCAACCAAGAGTCTGATGAAAAGCTAAAACCAATAAAACCGGTTAATTCCTCGACATTTTCGAAATTGTTTAAAACAAAGTTTTTAAAAGTTAGCAAAATTTGCTTTCCGGTTAACCGTCCAAACCGATAGAAAATCGTTTCAAGAATTCTAAATTTGAAAAATCCAAATTTTTAAGATTCTAAATTTTGAAACATCCAAATGTATAAATTTTGATTTTGAAGTATTTGCAAAAGATTTTATAGAATAATGAGAGCAAAAAAGGTTGGAATTGAGTTTTCATAATTTTTTATTGGAATTATATTAAATTTTTTTGAAATAACAAAATCATAAAAGTTGTAGTGAAATTAAAATAACACTAACATTTGAATGAATTAAAAATTTAATAAATTAAATAACACATAAATTTAAAAAAATTCATGAAATACGTAACTGAATAACAGTTGAATTTTAAACCATTACATAGCCTTGATTAGTTTCGTTTTTTCGTTCACCGAAACCAATCCACGATTCTACAATATGATGTACAACGTCTGCTAGCCTTTAATTCTAAAGGCAATCCAAGTTGACTGTTCTTTTTTTGAAACGGGATATTACTTGTTAAATTTGTCTCGTTCTCGCATATAAACTTTATTCTTATTTGTTAACCATTTTGTTGTTATTTTCGGAAGCTAGTAAAAAAACATTGAGTTACGTTGATCACCATAAATCTTTTCTGTGATTTGCCTTCATTCTCACAGTCGCTAACAATCATTTCACCATAGATTATTCGTTAGAGAATTACTTTAATTTTGGTCTCAATTATTCTAAACAGTGACCATTTACTCTCTCTTTCTCCAAATAACAATCGATAAAGAATTTCCATTTGAGACTATTTTTTTTTTTTTTGCTAAGAATATAAATATCATTTAGAAAATAAATAGTTCAGGGATTACAGATTGTTGTTTTAACAAAAAGCGGGTTAGCATATATTATAGATCCTTAAACTTCATTTTTAACGATATTAACATTCATATAAAAAAAAATATATATATATTATATTTTTTCTTACTCATAAATAATTACAAGTGTTTGATATTATTGTTATTAAGGGGTTGAGCAAATTAAGACAGAGATTGGAGACAATAAAGTGGTTGTGTCTGGCAAATTTGATGATCCAATGAAGATATTACGAAGAGTGCAAAAGAGATTTAGTAAAAATGCTGAGTTAATCTCCCCAAAACCTAACCCTAATCAAGATCAGAAGAAAGAGCCACAACAAAAGAAAGAAGTAAAGCTTTTCTATTTCTACATTAAACTAAGCTTATCTCATACAGTATAAAATTAATTTGATAATAAATATCAAATACTAACCAACATCATTTAATCAGTTGCTTTTGTGTTTGATTTCAGAGTACTCCACAGATCAAAACTGCAGTTTTAAAAATGAACATGCATGCATGTTCATGAAATCAAACGAGGCATTGAGAAAATAAAAGGTTATATATAATGTTAAAACTTTCAATATAATCAACTATAAACCAGCTTATAATACGTTTTTTTTTTATATTTGACAAAATAAAAGGTATTCAATCTGCGGAACCAGACCGGTCAAAGTCAACGGTAGTGGTACGAGGAGTCATGGATCCTCCAAAAGTTGTGGAGAAAATCAAGAAAAAGCTTGGGAAACATGCAGAGCTTCTAAGTCAAAACACAGAGAAAGGCAAAGATAATAATAATAAAGACAATAATAACAACAACGAAGACAGTGATGGAAACAAAATCTTTAGTTACCCTCCTCAATATTCAACCCAACATATTTATCCTTCTCGGATTTTTAGCGACGAAAATGTACGTTCGTGTTCGATCATGTGATTTTTCGACCCTTAAATTTGGAGTCTAATAAGGTTATATTATACGGTTTTAATTTGTTACACATTTCTATATTTCAATAGATTTTAGTTCAATTCAATTTTGTGTCTCCACAACACAAGTTAGATGAATCACGCAGACGAAGCAGAAAAAGGAAAATGGTTAGCTAAATCGATTGCTTGTGGTGGCCGCCACACTCTTGCCATTGTTGAATGGAAGTCCGATGATATGAATCTACGAAGAGAAGAAAGCAATATGTATGATTCATACGAAGAAAGGCAAAAGCAAAGTATGTATTTGTGAAAAGAAGGGAGAGAAAACATTCTTCTTATTTCAAATCCCATTTTCTCTATAAATAATCTTTAGATTAAGGAAGTGATTTTGAGATTTCAAATAAAATTTTCACAAATATAAAATTTTGGTCAGGGGATTGAGTTCTTGGAAGACTTTTAGTTTGTTGAAAACCTTGAGCAAACATTTGTTTTCTACAATCTTTTTATTCAATAAAAATTGTGTAATGTGCCAATTCACAAATTAAGCTAAATAAATTCAATTAAAATTTCTTTTATAATTATCTTGTTTAATTTGTAAACCCTCAATATTTTATTTTGTTCGTATGAGGCTCAAAAATATTCAACCACATGAATTCATATTTTTTTAAAGTTAAAAGTGTAGTCAAAAACCAAGTACTCAAATGATCACCAAATTATATTATTATTATCACATGGAACATCCACACACGTTAGTCTTTTATGAGCCTCCATACGAACTCTAATTATTTTGTTTTTTTTAAGTTAGATAAATTTTTGATGATATCTCAAAATAATTGATTATGTTGGTCTCTTCCACAAAGTCGATACATACAATCATACAACTTTTTGACTCTTTAAAAAAACAAAAGTAAAAATGGGCTTTATTGGGCCTCTATTGGACTGGATAAACAAGTTCATTCATTTTTGCCCAAAAAGTATTTTCTCCGGTTATCCAAAACCGAACAAACCATAGTGAATGTAAGAAGATACTCGGATTCTAAATTGACATTTTTGAAATACTATTTAACTAATAAAAAGGATAAAACAGAATCGTACACATTTGGACATCATCCACCAACTCTACTTTCATTTTATCAGATCATCGAGTTTTACAAATATATCCTGTAAAATCCAAAAATCTACGCGCTAGAATAAGGGCAATGTCGTAATTTTAGAAGCTTGAAAGCAAGGAACCCAAATCGTACAACTTTTTAAGATCTTCTCAACTCTCGATCTACATCTGTCTGAACTTAAAAATCATTGTATTTTTGGGAAAATCGCATAAAAAATATTCAAGGGTACGTATTGACACTTTAAACTCCAAAGTTTATTAGTAGTACTTTAAACCTCTAACTTGACATTATTCACAATATAAACCACAAACGTAGCACTTTTGTCTGTATCGTCAAAATTTTAAACGGAATAGTAAACGTTGTTAACGGAAAAGTAATCCGTTTAAAACCAGTTAACTCCGTTTTACTTAAAAAAAACGTGTCTGATTTATTTAAATAAAAAACATGTGTTACTAAAATAATAAAACATTTATTTAAATTAAAAAACATGAAGAAGATATCTATAACAGATCCTGGAGCTGTCCAAGGTTCATTCAAAGTTGTCAAAATCACTGTACCATCTCTTGTTGCAGCTCTACAAAGAACATTTTCAACCTTAGGTTCCTCAATTTCTTGCTAAAAAATTCCAGACCAAAATTGAAATGCAGTACACAATAAAATCAAGAAAAAAACTTGTGAAATCTAAAGAATACGTTTTCGGAATCTTTCTGCATAATCGATTCCAACTAAAATTAGCCCAATGTTCATCGAAGAACCAATCAAATTAGGAACCCTAAATTACGAATCGTAATCTACTTCCGTCAAAGATCAAATTCCTGAATAAACACCGAATCGAAACAAACAAAAATGAGAGATGCAGAGAAATCGAACTAACCAGAGACACAAAGGAATCAAAAGACGGGAAAATGCGAGAGAGAATCGAGGAAGAAGAAGCAAGGACGATGTGAGGAGAATCAATAGATTTATAGAGGACGAATCAGGAGATGGAGATGGCGACAAGAAAAACAACGGCTCGTCATACCGGACCAGAGCACGGTCGCATATCGACGGCGGAAGATTACCGTCTTTGAGCCTCGCCGTCTTGAACCTCGAGCCAGCACGGTGCGACAGATTCATCCACACCAACCATCATATTATAAATGTATATGTTTGAGAATTAAACAAAGCTTGTCGTGGCAAAGTGGTTGTGTGATGCAGGGTTTGTGCCAAAGATCAAGAGTTCGAATCTTGTTGACATTGCATTATTTTGGTTTAAAATCATGACACATGTGTTACTAAAATTATCACCAATTATAATGTTTTACTAAAATAATTAAACATGCATTTAAAAATTTATTTATTTATTTAAATAAATCAGTTTTAAAAGTAAAACGGAGTTAACTGATTTTAAACGGGTTTTTTTCGGTTAACAACGTTTACTATTCCGTTTAAAATTTTGACGGCGCGTACAAAAGTGTCAAGTTTGTGGTTTATATTGTGAATAATGTCAGGTTTGAGGTTTAAAGTGTTAGTGATAAATTTTGGAGGTTTAAACTTTAAAGTGTTAATGCATGCCACCTTGAATATTTTTTATGCGATTTTTTCATTTATTTTATCTGTTTTTCAAAACAGTTTTAGATGTTTAGAAAATGTAGCCTTTTTGGCTTTTTCTTTATTTTCTTTTGACAATGTTTTTATTTTTTTAGAAAAGTTTTACTAATAAAATTGCAGAAAATAAAAAGGTTATATGGCCTAGGCCAAGTTGGCTAAGTAGCCCAATATTCAGTAGAGAAACTCAATTGAATCAAATAGACAGAAACCCATAGAGTTATTATCAGATCTTTTCAGACCATAATCGATGAAGAGTCATCATGCAAAGGATAGTTTCCATTGAAGTGAGATGGTGCTTGACAGTAGTCGTAGATGATCAGTATATCAGTTTGGGGCATTTTATAGTAGAAGACAGTGAAATCATGGAATCATGGATCCAAAGAGAGTTAGGTTCACAACCAAATCTGCATCATCTCTGAGGCAGTAGAAGGTTGCGAAGAACGAAGACTTGAAATCCTGTTTTGATAATCAGAGTTGCTTCCTTGAGGATCGACTCTGGGGGTCTATATATCTGTCGGTGTAAGCGGTTATTCCTTTCAGACCAAAAGAGGTAGATCGAAGCCTGCCATGATAATTGGAGAAGCTTTGTTGTTGCCTTGGAAGTGGGTTGCGAGAGAGAAGTCAATATTTGGTCCCAATGCCTTGAAGCCAGAATCCCAAATTTGAGAGCCAATAAACTCCAGATTAACCAGCTAAAACCGCAGCCGAAGAAGAGGTGGGACCTAGATTCAGGCTGAGAACTACACAAGAAACACATCGGGTCCACATGTAAACCCATGAAATCAGTCTGTCTTTCGTGGGAGATCGATTCAGTACCATCAACCACGTGAGGAATTTGTGACGAGGAACACCACCAGAGAACCAGACATCCTTATGCCAGGTAACAGTTGGAGCTCTAACCTTTAGCAGATGGTAAATTTGTCCTGTTTTGAACCGGTTACTCTTGATATTATCAGGCTACCATTCCAATGTATCTCTCTGGTCATTTAGCGTCATAGAAATGAGATAGGACTGAACATTTACTTGTTCCTCTGATCTAGTCGGCGGAAGTGACCAAGCCTCTAATGTCCATAGTTCAGCTAAGGTAGTTCCCTGAGGTATCCATGTTCTTGTCGATCCATCAAAAGATAGATAATCTATTAATTTACCAAAAGGAGACCAGTTAGAGGACCAAAATAGCAGCATTCGCTATTCCCAATCTTTAATCTCATCCAGCGATATATTAACTCTCTCATAAGTAGTAACTGATTAGCAAGCCATGAGTATTTATTATTTATGTTAATAACCCAAGACTTATCAAGGTAGTATTCTAGAATCTCTTTTATAAACCAAGATGACCAAATTGAATCTGATTTGAACAATATGGTCGAGATGAGTTTTAGCATACATGATATATTCCACAGTTCGAATTCTCTGATTCCATCCAAGTCTTCCTTCTGATTTTGATTTAGTCACATTCTCCTAGAATACTCTTGCTGATATTCTCCCCTCTATGTTACCTCTCCATAAGAACTTGCCACATAATGAGTTTATTTCTTCTGTTACTCCTTTGAAAGGATGAAATAACTTGACCAAAAGTTAGTCAATCCAGTAATAACCGTATCTATCATCTGCTGTCTTCCTGCAAATGATTCTAGCCTTTGAAGCCCAAGAATTCAACTTTGTTTTGATAGCTTGGAATAGTACTGCACAGTCATGAATGGTAATCTTTTTTTAACATAAAGGAACCCCAAGATACCTGACCGACAAAGATCCTTCTGCAAGACCTGTTTCATCTTTAATGTTTTGTATTTCTGCAGGAGATAACCTAGTAGAAAAGAAGCTTGTCTTCCCAATATTCAGAGCAAGGCCATAAATATTTTCAAAGTCCTTTAGGAGCAGGAGGATAGCTTTGACAAAAGGGGATCCACAAGAGGTTTAGGGATAATTTAATCATTTTCCTTTGGGAAGGAGGAAGTTGGCTTTTAGAAATCCAGGAATCTGGTTTTTAAGGAGAAGAGACATACCTGGCTTGAGTAGTGCCCTCAGCAGGAAGACATAAGATGTACTTGTGGAGATTATGATCAATAGAAAGATCCACATCTTCAGAAGGATTATCATTCCCCTCAGTGTTCCCCTCAGAGACTGTGGCTACCTTATTGGGAGACTCAACCAACTCCAAATTTCCTTTAGACTCAGGTGAAGTAGAAGGGGAAACCGAAGCTTGAACCATAACAACATCCACAAGGACCTGACATGAACAGACTTCAGTAGGGGTTTCTGCAATGTGTACCACCTCAGTAGACATCTCTCTCGCTGGTGTCAATTTAATATGAGAGGTAGTAGAAGTAGTAACAGAAATCTTGGGTGTTGTATCGGCATTTGGCTGTGTGGTAGCAGTTTCAGCCTTCCCTAGTGGACAATCCACATAAGTAGATCCTTTCTCCGCATGAGGAACATATCCTCTAGGAAGTTTAGGACAATATATGGTTATGTGACCCATGTTATAGCAGTGAGAACATGTAGGAGGTAGCCAAGGGTACTCCACATTAACATCCACCACAGACCCATCTTCTCTTTCAAGTTCAACAGAGTCAGGTAGAGGCTTGGTAAGATTAGCTTCCACTTTTACATGAGCTACACTTAAACTTACCAGGTTTATTGTGTAGTCATCTCTTTCTTTAGGCTCTCCAACTAATCCAGCTATTAAGCTAAGCCATTCTTGTGTCATTAAGTCAAAGGGAACACCTTGGAGATGGGCCCATAGGGAGAAGGTTTCTAGAGGAGAACTGGCAAAACCAAAAGCTCCCCATTGAGCAACATGAAATAATGATTGATCAACATGCCAAAACTTCTTCTCTAGGACCTTTTGTCTGATGAAATCATTAGGTAATCTAACCAACATAGTTCGGGCACCATGATCAACATGAATCTCCAATTTCTTTCCTCTTCCCCATATATGAGTGAGAACACTTTGTATTAAGTGGTAAGAAGGTGGTTTTTCTAAGAAATAACCCACAATATATTCTTTATGCAGGTCGACTCCTCTTCTGAACACTTCATCAGAGATTTTTATTCTTGGTTTACCAGTTGGAGACACAGTAGCAGGAGCAAGTCTACTCAAAGATCTATCAGTTATGGATTTTATTCTTTGAGTCCAAGTACAAGGTAAGGTATTACCAGAAGTTGGCTGGGAAGAGGAAGCTGAAGCATGGTTTGTCTCCCTTGGGAGTGGCTTCCACTCACGAGCAGCAGAAAGATTCCCTTTTTCCGATGTGGTATGAGGAATTTGATTTAGAGGCTCGGTTCCGAGTAACCCAACTGAAACAGAAGGGAGACTGATAGTAGACTGTTCATGAACAGTAGCTACAATGGAGAACCTAGATCTAGGGTTTTGAGATTACTTACTGCTGTCTCATTTGCAGGTTTGAGGAGAGAGAGCAGTAGAAGCAGGGGAAGCTGCAGTAGAGTTGATAACATCCAGACTTGGAGTCTCATTAACCAGAAAAAGAAGAGGAGGAAGACTGGTAGTAGATGGATTTTTTGATGCAGATAAAGGGGAAGAGAGGGGAGGAAAGTGGTCTATATCAAGAGAGTCCGGTGGTAGAGGAAGAGGCCGGTTGAAATGGCCAGCCAGGCCCGGCCCCAAGAGAGTGGGCATAGGGGGTAATGGCCGAGGGGCCATTTTTTTTTAATTTAAATTACATATAAAAAGGGGTTAATTTTTTTAGAAAATACATATAATAGGGCCTAATAATTTTTAGAAAAAAACTCAAATACATCCGAAAATTTTAAATAAAAAGCCCATATTTTAGATTTTTTTAATAGATAGGTCCAAAATTTTGAAAAATATGTGTGTTTTCTAATAAAAACCTTCAAAATTTGCCCCAAAAATTAGAATTTTGTTTTTGTTTTTATATTAAAGTTAATGTTGGGTCGGGACTGTGACCAGCCGTGGCAAGTGAAGATCTATGGAACTTGGAGAACCAGTAATTCTCCATCATTTTTGAATTTTTTTTTTTAAATATTGGAAACGACTCTTTTACCAAAAATCTTTTGACATAGTATTTTTTTTTTTTGTTAAATTTATCTTTTGACATAGTTTAAAGTGTAATTTCACTTATTACACGGAAAAAGAAATAGATGCAGTTTTTATGCTTTTCGACAATACACATGTACTAGTAAATTTACAGAAATTATTTTTATGTGTGTAACGTTTTTAATTTGACCTAAAACCAAAATTAGTTGATCAACAATGTTTTTTTACTAGCTTTTTAGACTGATGATGATTCATAAATCTGACATCATTATTTGGAAAATTAGATTTAGCCGATTAACTGATAAATATTGGATCTAGATCTGTATTATATTACATGGAAGAATCAGTTTGGATCGATTTATATGTTGGCTATCACTACCTAAACCGGTTATGTATTTTAAGTTTTTTTTTTGTGGCCACTCATAATATTAATTAATATTAGAGGAATTTGCTAAATTATGACAAATTAACACAACTATTGTCCTAATAAATTTTTCTTAACATAACTTTGTCTTATTAGGATTTCATTAAAAGAAAATCCGGTTTTGCCCTTAAATATTGTTAAAAAATATTTTTTGTTAAATATAAAAATTATTTTAAAGTAATTTTTAAAAAGAAATAGAAAAAATGGTAAAATAAAAACTAAAACTAAAACAAGGGTTTCGTGTCTTTCTTTTTCTTCTCTCCTTTTTTCTCTGCATCTGCCGCCGACG
Source organism: Pseudoturritis turrita (assembly GCA_900406555.1). Taxonomy (NCBI): domain Eukaryota; kingdom Viridiplantae; phylum Streptophyta; class Magnoliopsida; order Brassicales; family Brassicaceae; genus Pseudoturritis; species Pseudoturritis turrita. Next base: position 1,335,827 of record OVBL01000284.1, on the reverse strand, counting down.
AGACCATACTCTCCGGCGTCTCTTCGTCGACGGCGTTTGAAATCTCGGCGTCGTCTTCTTCATCCTTCCTCCTCCTTCGACTTTTCTCTTCATCCTTCCTCCTCATTTTCTCCGCCGAAATTCTCCTCCGCCGAAATCCTCCCCCTCGTTTTCTCTGCATCTGCCGCCGACGATACCATATTCTTCGGCGTCTCTTCGTCGACGGCGTTTGAAATCTCGGCGTCGTCTTCTTCCTCCTCCGAATTTCCTCTTCATCCTTCCTCCTCCTCCGACTTTCCTCTTCATCCTTCCTCCTCCTCGTTTTCTCCGCCGAAATTCTCCTCCGCTGAAATCCTCCTCCGCCACTCTTACGCCACCAAGTCCAACCAACACCGAATTGTCAAAACTCCTCGTAAGTACCTACGCTCTAATATGTGTAGTAGTGATTCGTCAAAGATTTTTCAAAACTTGAGATCTAAGAGTTTGCTGATTTTGGGTTTCTTAAAGGTGGGAAATTGACTTACCAATCTACCAAGAAGAGAGCTAGAGGACCCAAGAGCAAGAGAATCGAAGGGGTAAGCTTTTTTTCCTTAAAATATGAATTAGATAACACAAAACCGTTTAAATCAATGAATCTGACAATGCTCGTTAAACAATGTTGTTTATTTCTCTTGGACAGTACATATAACTTTCGTTTAGTTATCTTGGTTTATGATTGTTTTTTCATGTGGATTGTATAAGTGTAGAGGTTATTTGGTTGCTAATAGAGATTAATTTTGAGTTAAAGATTGTTTAATTTAGAGTGTTATAATTAAAGGTTTTCTTTATCATAATGTGTTGCTCATATTCTATTGTTTTCATTCTTTGTAGGTATGGATGTAGAGTTGCCAAAACGCCTTTTTAGCGAAGGACATGAACCGGAAGTTGTAAAGATCAACAACAGCTGCAAAATGTCACTTTTCAAGACATTGAAGAAGCTGCTGCCAGATGAATACGCTGAAGTGAAGAGAGATCCGGTCTTTGCTCAGATTCTGGCAATTTATGAAAATTGTCTTGGATACTCGGGGAAATTGATACACAGCTTCATGTGTAAGCAGCTTGATACCGCCAAACTGCATGAGCTATGGTTTGTGTTTGCTAGGAGGCCTCTTCGCTTCTCTTTGCAAGAATTCTACGCAGTGACTGGGCTCAAGTACGAGAAAGATGACAGCTGCGACTTTGAGGAGTGGGTAGATGATATGGGTTTCTGGAGTAAGTTGCTAAAGACACGCGGTAATATTTGCATAAAAATGATAAAGGAGGTGCACATAAAAGGTGTTAACAAGTGGAAGCGTGTGGACAGGTTGCGGTGTACTTGTGTGTTATTGCCGGTTTGTTATTTGCCAAGGATGAGAAGGTTGCTATCTCACACACCTACATCAAATTGGTGATGGATATTGATAAGCTACGGACTTATCCATGGGGTCTTCATGCATTTGATCATCTAGTGGATTCGATCAAGAAAGCTAGGGAGAAATTGACGCAGAAGAATAGCTATGTTTTGGATGGTTTCTCATACGCATTTCAGATTTGGATTATGGAAGCTATTCCGGACTTTGGGGTTATGTTGGGCCGAAAACTCAATGAGGATTTCAGTGTAGGTCCTAGATGTTCTAACTGGTCAGGAGCTGCAAAGGTTTCGTATGAAGAAATCAGACAACTAGAGTCCTCATTCGGATCAGAAGTGAGTAATTGTACTAACTTTTTTTTGTAACTTTCTGTTTTTTACTTATGCTAACCTTGTTTTTGTAACTTTCTGTATCATTTGGATCCTAACCTCGTTTTATAACTTTCTTGTAGGGTGTTCTGTATCCATACATCTCTTATACAGGGAATTTCGATGTATTTGAGTCTACTGACTTTTTACGGGGCGACGAAATGAGAGATGAAAGAGTTGATCGTTTAAATACTTTCATTAGAACTGCAAAAGACTGGAGTGAGCAGATATGGGAATTTAAAGAACGTATTGAGACTTCTTTACAACTTCCTGAGCTAGAGGAGCTAGTGGTAGAGAATGAGATTGTTGATGCTGCTGATGATGTTAGAACTCCAAACGCAGAAGATAGCTCTGGCTCTGGTTCGGGGAGGGGTAAGAAAAAGCTTCGTGATCATGGGGCAGACAGATGGAAGCAGAAATTGTTGTGCCAACGCTCAGCAGGGAAAAATATAGTTGTTGACGAAGACATGAAGTGTTTCATTAAATGTTTGTTTGACGCTTCTTTCACTTCTTTTGAGGAGAAGATTGAGAAGGAAATTGGAGTTCGATTTGGCATATTAGAGAGTGAGGTTAGAAATCTCAAGGATGCAGTGACTCAAGCTACAATGGCAAGAAACAATGGTGAGCCATCCAACAGTTCGCAACCCTCAATTGTCGAGCATTCTCAGCCACAAGGAAAGGTAAGCAAGAAAAAATAACTCTAAAGTCTTGATCACTTTTGCTTTCCTCTATCGTCACTTGCTTATGAAAATGGAATGTTGTAACCGGGTTATCACTATGTCATTTACTTACAACTTTGTCACATAAATATGTAACATATTGTGATTAGCTCTTTGTAACTCCTTCTGCGTTTAACGATGTAACAATGTGAACTTATTCTATGTATTGTACTCTGTTTTTTTGTAATAACTATATGAGTTGCTGTTTTGTCTATTAACAGGCCAAAAATATAGACTGTAATGTCTCGTTCGAGAATCTACATGACGTAGATTTGACTATGACTTCAGATATAGACCTCGAATTGGGTACACAAGAGTACCTCCGAAAAACTGTGGGCCAACTATCTCAACCTTTGGTAGTAGATGGTTTTGATCCAACACAACTTTCAAAGGCCCAAGATCCACTCGAATGGTTGATCCCAATGACTTCTTTTCGACCCGTCAAGATTTCAAGTCCTAAAATCCATACTACTAGTATGCCTGAAAAGTCAAATTTGCGAGACTTAACCGACTTCGAGATGACAGAAATCGGAAGAGAAGATGTTGATTACCCATTGGTTTTCGTTTCACAAGAAGCATGGACGAAACTACACAAATGGTCTATGTCGCCCAAGTAAGTCCCAAAACATTATTTTACTTACATTTTTTTACATTACGTGTATCACTAATTACTTAATGTTTAACGGTGTCAAAATGACAGGGATGTACAGATTGGTCCAAGTGTTTATAGTTATGAATTAGCTGATCGTATTATTACCCGCACAAACTGGCTTCATAACGCGGTTAGACATACATTTACATTATCTTATAAATAATGAGATGGATACAAAATTACTCACATGGTAATCATTTTCTCAGGATATGGACGCAATTATGTACCTATTCCGGGAGAACACATCTTTGCGAAGATGGAAACCAGATCGTGTTGCTTTCATGAGCTGTTTATTCAGCGTCCGAATCAAAAGTGCATACAACAAATTTTTGGCGGATAAGAGAACATTCAAATTGGATAGTTTTCTCTTAGCTTACGGGAACGGTGAGCTTCCAGCTCATGGAAGAACAAAAAAAGTGTGGGATGTGGAGGTTGACCGTATCTACGTTCCAGTGTATGTCAACGGTAACCACTGGATCTCGTTGTGCATCAATTTTGTCCAAAGAACAATAGATGTCTTTGATTGTTCAGGCAAAAAACGTATCAAGGAAGTGGAAGCATTCGCAGTCCTCATCCCTCGTATTGTGAAAGCAGTTCAATCACCTGCCAACAATAAACATTTGAATATAGGTCAATATTCAGTCACCTATGTGCCGATGAAGAGTGGACTAAATAAGAGTAGTTGTGATTGCAGAGTGTATGCGTTGAAATTCATTGAGTGTCACCTGCTTGGACTAGATTTTTCTCTGCTGGACGATGACAATATTAAAGAGGCTCGATTTAAAATTGCAATTGACCTATTCGAAGCGGCACATGATCCTTTGTTGATTGATCGAATGTCAAAGTATGTACCTCCTCCTACGCATGTTGACTCGAATGTTGTAGACGTTGATTGAGATCGACTATTGTTTTCTTATTCAGTATTCACATTTTAGATAAAAAATATTTTTAATTTTCGTTTGAGATTGCCATTGAGAAACCAAAACCTTTACCATGACTCACGTGACAAACCGTAAACTTATACATCATATTTCTGGTTTAGTAATTAAACCATTCGGTTCAATTAAAAATCTCCTTCCGGTTTAGTAAATAATTTCGCTTGGTTTGATTTAAAATAGGTGGGGCCCGCATGAGTTTATCTTCCTCTTCTGTCTCCTGTTTCACGAGTCCTCCTTTTGTTTCCTCCTTCGGGATTTTTGCTCTGAACAAGAATACATAGAAGTCTTTTACATTCACTTTACAATTCAATTTCGCTCAAAATTCAACCAAATCAAGTGATTTCAGGCTCTTACTGATGGGTTTTCATCAACGGGTTTTATTGCAGTCATATCTATCGATCCCTAGGTATGATGCTTAAAAACTCCATGGTTTCTCACTTAGGTTTCAAAGAACGCAAAATTGGTGAAGAAGTGAATCATTGAAAGAGTAGGGTTTTCGGTGTAACATGGGTATATTTCGTTGAATTGCGATCATATATGTATGGTTAATTGTAGAATTTAGTTAGATTTGTAAAACTTTGTCGTTTTTGTGTAGGAATGAGTAACATATCATCGGGTTCAAGTCGAAGCAACTATGTTAGGGGTATTCCAAGAAGATGTAGTTGCGGACAGATGTAGTTGCGGACAGCCCACTGCAATTCTTAAATCAACAACAGAGAAGAATCCGGGTCGCAAGTTTTATCGCTGCACAGCCGCAAATAATGAGAGATCTTTTGGCCATGTTTTCAAATGGGCTAAGGAATCTCAGTTGGAAGAGTATGATGTTCTATCGGAAAAACAGGAAACAATTGCTGAAGACATATTAAAAATAGTAGATTGTGAGAAGCATATGATGGATACACTAGAGAAGCTTGTGGAGAAGACAAAGAAACTAGAATGCGAAGTAAAGTCATTGAAGGGTACAATTAAGAAATCTGTCGTATGTGTTGCGATAGCGGGAAGTTTTTGTCTCTACCATGGTCTCTTCTAGGAAACAAATGAGAAAAGTTTGTGTCATATCACATATTTTGCAACTATGTTCTTGTTTTTTATCATATGCGTTTCTCTATCACTAGACAAAGGAACTATGTTTGATTTTTCTACGTGATATAAAGATTATTTGGTTTTATTTTTTTGCATTTTTTGGACACAACAATCGAATGTGAAACTGTAACATGTAGATAGGAAAATATCAGGTCTATCAAATTAAAGCAATAGGAAAAAACCAAAAGAAAAAGCTTTCATGTCTATATTGCTCTATCACATGTCGTTCTGTTGTGACATTCAACACCACAACGACTGCACTTGTGCCTCTTAGACCCTTGTGACCCTTGTGACGATCGTATCTTGTCTTCAACTGTTTCGTGTCTTCGTTTTCTTCGCCTACCAGCAGCTCTTCGTGTTTCAGGTGGTAGAACTTGGGCATGTTCAACATCTGGTGGGACACGCCATGCATCCTTCGGAACATTTACTAGATTAATGTATTCCTCATAAGTTGTTCTCCATGAGGCAGTGGTGAACTTGTCATCGGTGAGTGAGTGTGCTTCCCTGCCTACAGAAAAACCTGCTTTAATGGCATGTCTGCAAGGAATTTTTAACAAGTCATACTTTCCACATGAACACGTTCTTTTGTCCAAATCAACGAGGCAGTCGAACGCGTCGCCTCTAACATGAAATCCATTGTCGTTAATCGGATAAACAATTAATGTTTTACCCTTCTCAATCCTTCTTTTAATCTTTTTCTCAACATCAATGGTTAGAGGGTGCTTATGCTTTGAGCTCATTGTTCTATGCTTATAAAACCATCGGGTTAACATTTCTCTGATGCTGTCCAACAAAGGAAGTACTGGATACTCTCTAGGTGATCGCAATGCAGAGTTTATCGATTCAGCAGGGTTTGTGGTCCTAATGTCGTACCTAAATCCCGAAAATTGACAACGAGCCCATTTTCTCACATCAGCCTCTATTAGATATTTTCCAATGCCTGGACTAATATTGCAAATATCAGTGAACCTCTTCTCAAAATCAGCAACCCTATATGCTTTTGAAGCCTTTGCAACCAAGCCAGCCACACCCTTTCCGTGAAAATATGTCACCACATTATTCAACAAATGGTGAATGCAAATTCCATGTCTTGCTTGCGGGTAAACTTTATCAAGTGCTTTAGCAAGTGAGGAATGTCTATCTGACACAAAAGCCAAACCATGCTCGTCCGCAATAACAACCTTTAGTTGCCTCAAAAACCACTCCCATGAACGGTCATTCTCTGAATTAACAACCCCGAATGCAATCGGATATAAATTAGAGTTACCATCTAAAGCTGTAGCAACAAGTAGAACTCCTTTGGATTTACTTTTCAAAAACGTACCATCAACAACAACGACTCTCCGAATGGCTTTGTAGAACCCTCTTACAGATTGACCAAAAGAAATAAATAGATATCTGAATCTACCATCGCAATCGGTTTCGTAATGAGAATGCGTACCCGGGTTCGCTGCTTTTAGCATGTGCAAGTATTTTGGTATTTTACCATAACTTTTTTCCGGTATACCTCTAACCGCGTTAACTGCATACTCACGTGCATCCCATGCTAAAGAATAAGTCAACTCCACTCCATGCTCCGTCCGCATAATCTGGATCACATCAGTCGGTTTAGGCCCTTCTTTGACACCCTCATATTTATGCATAATCAACCTGCCGATTGTTTTTGCTGAGGCTGTCTTACCGAGTTTGTTTTTGCTTGAAGGAGCACATGTATGTTGAGCCTCATACTTGTTAATAATGAAATATTTAGACCCCGCCAAACACTCTGCACGAAGACTCCAATTGCATACGTTATTTGCACAGCGTATATTCCACCATCTTGTATCAGATTTAACAACCTTATAGTCGAAGTTATTCTTCATTGCACAGATTTCCATAGTTGACTTCAAAAGGTTTTTGCTTCTGAAATGTTGAGACTTCTTTACAGCATTCTCCAAAGAAAACTGAACCATCTTTTCACTCCCTTGTTCTACGTTTTCAGACATTACACCATCATCACCATCCTCACTATCGTCACCATCATCAACATGAACCTGAACGTCATGGATATTGCGTTTCAAGTGATCATTCTGCTTAGCTGGAGTCACTAATATTTCTTCTGATTTTTCGGGCATAAAACCATCTTCTTCTGATTTTTCGGGCTCCTTATTCAAATCAATGTTGACTCTATTCTTTCGATTGTCAACTGCAGCTGTAAATGTCACACACAACTGTATCGACGCATTCTTCCTTACATACCCAACGAAATTTGTGACTTGGCGATCATTGGAGATAATCACAGGAGGAGATCCTAACTTATTAATCAAATTTCCAGGTAAAAAACTGCACTCGACATTAACAACGCTCTGTTCAATTCCGTAGTCCTCTAAAACCATATTCTTTAGCTCCTCAAGAGTAGTAGTAGATTCCAAAGCAAGTAATCTACCTCGTTTTTCTTCATCAGCAACAAATCTCCACCCCTTATTAGCGCACGATATCCATTCACCACAGGTTACATAGATATGCAACATATTAACCGAAGAAGAATAGTGAAGAACGAAGAAAGAAGAAAGAAGAAAGAAGAAAGAAGAAAGAAGAAAGGAAGAGGAAGAAACGAAGAAGAAGAAAAATATCTTCAAAATCTTCGGTTTTGGAAACTAGATTTGGTAGAATATTCACTAACTATAGATCCTAGATTTAAGGAAGAAGATAGAAAGTACGGTAGAATTTATATTCTGGACTTGGTAGAAGATAGAAAATACGGTAGAATTTATATTCTGGACTCAGTAGAAGATAGAGAGAATGGTAGAATTTATATTCTGGACGCGGTAGAAGATAGAGAGAATGGTAACATGCGTATTCAGGATTTGGTAGTGTTTAGAGAAAATAGTAGAAAACATATTCTACCAAATAGTAGAACACAGAGCAGGTGTTAGAACTCAAATTCTACATTTGGTAGATATAGATCAAAAATCAGAACAAACATTCTACAGACTCGTAGAAGCATCGTAGAACTAGAACGCGAATTCTAGAAGACGTAGAACGAACTTAAAAAATATTTTTTAACTTTGATTTTTCCAAAAATGATATTTCAATTTATTCACATAGATTATTCTTTCCATTTTTATAATTTTATAATTTTTTAACAATTTCAAAACCATTTATTTTTAATTATTTAGATTTGATTAAGGATAGTATAGGCAAAAAATAACAAAAATCGAAAAAGGTGTATTGGGACAATATGTATGTTAATTTGTCATAATTTAGCAAATTCCCCATAATATTATGAAAGCCCATAGGGCATGTTAGAACAGTGCAAGTCCAACATGCAAATGGAAGTAAAGGATACAACAATTTAACACGTCTATTACACGGGGCTGTGACCAGCCGTGGCAAGTGAAGATCTATGGAACTTGGAGAACCAGTAATTCTCTATCATTTTTGAGTTTTTTTTTTTTTTTTAAATATTGGAAACGACTCTTTTACCAAAAATCTTTTGACATAGTTTTTATTTTTTATTTTGTTAAATTATCTTTTGACATAGTTTAAAATGTAATTTCACTTATTACACGGAAAAAGAAATAGATGCAGTTTTTATGCTTTTCGACAATACACATGTACTAGTAAATTTACAGAAATTATGTTTATGAGTGTAACGTTTTTAATTTTACCTAAAACCAAAATTAGTTTATCAACAATGTTTTTTACTAGCTTTTTAGACTGATGATGATTCGTAAATCTGACATCATTTTTTTTCAAATTCCAAATTGTCAGTAAAAACTATTAATTTTGGAAAAAATATCATAAATATATAAAAATATTAATAAAATAATTAAATTATTAAATTAAAATACTAAAATTTTTTTAAAAATTATAAATTTAAATTATAAATAAAAATTTTGAATATTTTTTTTCAAAATAAATATGATATATTAGAAAAAATTAAAATCAATATATATGTATATATTTTTATATTAAAATAACTTAATATATGTAAAACTATACGATTTTAATATATTTAATACGTCCGGATCCGGATCCGGACGTCCTGGATATCCGTATTTTCGGAGCATATATGAACGGATACTGGATCGGATACCAGATACCGGATAATAATTCCACCCTTAGTTTCTACTGCCACGTGACAATTTTTATCGTTGTTATGAATAAATCTTAATAATTTTTATGTGTATTTTTTAAACTATCATTTTCAATAAAACATACTACATTTTGGATATACAAAATATAATGAAAATGATATATTTTAAAAAAAAATACTTGATGGTATTTTTCAAATGATTATGAAAATATCATTTAATTCTCCAAATTTTGAAATTTTGCAGATTAATTTCCCAAATTTTAGTTAACAATTTAATTACTCAAATTTGCGTTGACTTCGCAAAATTGAACTAAAAAAAATCAACATCAACATTTTCATTTTCTTAGTTAACATTGACTTTTATCAAACATAAATTTACAAAGTCAACATTTATTTAGAGATTTAATCTATAACCACAATAGTTGGAAAATAAATCTGTCAATACTTGAGGAATTAAACGACATTTTTCCCGTTGGCTATCACTACCTAAACCTAAACCGGTTATGTATTTTAAATTTTTCTTTTTTTTGTCGTCACTCATAATATTAATTAATATTATGAAAGCCCATAGGGCATGTTACAACAGTGTAAGTCCAACACGCAAATGGAGGTAAAGGATACAACAATTTAACACGTCTATGACACGTGTAAGACAAAGACCTAAGAGGAAAACACGTGGAGCAAAGAGAAGGGAAGCAAGATCTGAAACCTCCGCCGCTTGACTTTTTCCGGCGACTGAAAATTCCAACTTGCCACCAAACTTCCATCTTCGACGTCCGACCATGTTTCCAGCACCGTTGCAAATCCTTCCTCAAATCTCATATTACCGAAGCTACATGAACGGAAATCCGAAACCACCAAAGATAAATCAGAGAACTTCAAAAGGGGAGAGCAAAAACTCGGGCAAAACACGCCACACAAGATTTGCCTCTTGTCCCTCCGAGAATTCCCAAAAACACAACACTCAATCCCACAATAGACACATCGCCTAAATCTCACGAAGCCCAATTATTGGGAGGCGATGATTTACGCTATTAGGAAGAGAGAATCATGGATAAGATGAAACGGATCCGACACAAGAGCAACGGATTAAACATTACGCCAAACCAGAGGAAGGATAACAAAACAAACTAAAACACACAAAATCCGAACCATGTCGGAAAAGAGAACCGATCGAAGCCGGAAAGGAAAATACGATCTAGAATCTGAAGCCGCTAAACACAAACAAAATCCGGTCACACCGGAGACTACATCCGATTCATCCGATGTGAATCGGAATTAAAAGATGACTTGCTCACTCTCTCTGAAGGATACGAGAGAGAGAAGAGAGAGAGCTCCAGTAGTCCATGTATTTTAAGTTAAGTCTATATGTTTCTTATTTGCTTATAGAATTAACGATGATTCATTAATTATTTACATCTTCATTTGGAGTCTGGAATCATGATAAGAATGCAATGTTTGGACGCCCGAGAATGAAAGGTTTAGAAAGGTGATGTTGGAGACACAAGATAATTTTGGTACGTGATTTAACATTTACCTGACGAATCTGATTTGTATTGTGTTTTAAATTTTGGTAAATATTTTTTTTGGTTCTGAACGAACAACGTGCTTTAGTAGTATTTTTATTACGACAAAAAAAAATAGTATTTCTATTTTATTGAAAATTGAGTCAGCTGGACCGATTGTAAAAGCCCATAGGCCCATCTTTTGTTGCACGAAAACCCTAACACTCACCACCTCGCCTGACTTCTATTTATAAGTGCCGTGTATCCTTTATTGTCTGTTGTCAGTGTACTTTCAATCTACATTTTCTTCTTAGAAACGTTGAAAGTCAAATCTCTCTGTGTTTTCTAAGTCATATAGTTGTGTTTTTTTTCCTTTATATATGTTAGTTTTTCCTTTGTTCCACAGTTCTTCTGAGTTTTTCTGTTGGGATATGATGTATCTGATCCCAAAATTTTTATATCTTTGTTTTACTTTTGAAGGATAATTCTTCAAACGTGATTTTTTCCTTTCGATTTCCAGATCTAGACCGATATGATCCTTAAAGGGATAGACCCCCCTCTCAAAAATTTTATATATTATGCTAAGCTTTTGAATGAAATTATTCAAATGTGTTATTTTGTTCTCTTGATTTCCAGATCTAAATGGATCTGACCATTGAAATGGTAGATCTATACCTAGTTGTTTTGTTTTGTTTTTTTTTTGGGATATGAGATGTATTTGATCCCAAAAATTTATATATTATGCTTAACTTTTGAATGATAATTATTCAATTGTGTTTATTTTTTGTTGTCTTGATTTCTAGATCTAGATGGATATGACCATTGAAATGGTAGATCTATGCGTAATTGTTTTGTTTTCGATTTCCAGATCTAGAATGATATGAAGAATCATTCCTGGTTAATTTTGGTTTTTTGGCCCAATTCTGTACCCCTTTCCTGGCCCAGATAGGTTAGTTTCATTTACAAGCCCATTAATAAAAAAATCATTAATTTTGAAACCCACGGTCGACCCGGGTACCCGGCCACTGTGAGAAACCCTTTTTTCTTAGACTATATAAGTCTAAATCATACTCTACTCAGTCATCAGTTTGCTAATACAGAATGATGAAGATGAAGGCAGTATCCTCAAATTTCCGTGCTCTCTCACAAAAAAGGGTAACCTTTTATACATCCTTTTATCTAGAATCATTTGCTTAGATTATGCATTTAGATGATGCCTAGTTTTATTTTCTGTCATTTTAGGGTTTTGGAAACGGGAATACCAATGGAGACAGAAAAACAAATGGGAAAAAGACATATGGGAAAGGGCAAAAGAAGAATTGTGGGATCTTCGAAAGATGTTGAAGAGTCGGTTCATCGAGCGTTCAATTGACGTATTTGTTGTTGGTTATGGCTTTGAGTTTTTCAAATCTCGGTTTCTCAAAAACTTGTCAGTTGAAGAGATCCTTCTTGAAATGAAGAAGATCAAAGAAGATCTTTCCTTGGTTAAGCTTTCCCAAGCCATGCTTTTCAAGGGTTAGATTTATTTTGTGATTTGTGACATTGGTTTGATTTGATTGACATTTTTTCTGTTTTAGGTTTGATTTGATTGATATTGTTTCTGCTTTATGTTGACATTGTTTCTGCTCTTATGTTTGATTTGATTGGACGGTATTTGCTCCAGATGGAGCAGGAGCCAGAAGGAAGTTTCTGTTCCATCTGGAGCAAACACCGTCCAATCAAACCAAACATAAAAACAGAAACAATGTCAACATAAAGCAAAAACAATGTCAATCAAATCAAACCTAAAGTAGAAAAAATGTCAATCAAATCAAACCAAAAACAATGTCACAAATCACAAAATAAATCTAACCTTTGAAAAGCATGGCTTGGGCAAGCATGAAAGCTTAACCAAGGAAAGATCTTCCTTGATGGTCTTGATTTCAAGCTGGATCTCTTTAGCTGGCAACTTCTTGAGAAACCGAGACTTAAAAAACTCAAAACTATAACTAACAACAAATACGTCGATTGAACGCTCCATGAACCGATTCTTAAACAGCTTTAGAAATTCCAACATTTCCTCTTTGGTTCGTTCCCCATATGTCTTTTCTTTCCCATTTGTTTTCCGGTTTCCAAAAGCTTTTCTACTATGGAGAAGGTAAAAGAAGGACTTTACCTTCAGAATCTACTACCATCAAAGCACTTTCTCCAATCTGATTCTCCTTCAACCAAACACTTCTTACATTGCACTTAATCCAATTTGGTTTTGGCAGTTTCCAAGCTAAAAACCCATTCTTTGCTTGAATATGTTGGGTTTGAGGGTCACTTGAGCTAGGCACCAAAATTTTGTATCCTCACTAATCTTTTGAATAGTATCCATAGCCCAGAACATTTTCCCTTCAAAAGTCAAAGCATTCTTATTTTTCCATATAGTCCACATTATCCGAGGAATACTATTTCTATTCTCACTAGGAATCTCAATTCTTCTCTTGACTGTTAGTATGTAGCAAAAGTTAGATTAAATAGAATTAGATTCAAAACATGTTTCAGGCCATGGCACTTGAGACAACCCAAATTTGTCTTGCCGCAAGACAATTGAAAAGAAGATGGTTCACAAATTCACCCTCTTGTCCACACATCTGACACCTACTGTCACAATTCATACCTCTAGCTCTAATCTGATATGCCATAGGAATTACTCCTGTAATCGCTCTCCACAAAAAGTTTTTAATCTTAGAGTTTTTAAAGACCATATTTCCTCTCTCATAACATTGAATGATGGTAAAGTTGACATTTCCTGAATCAGACTATGATTTATCTCTTGATTAGCCAACAAATTCTCTGACTTGAAAGTGTAGTCTCCATACTTGTTATGATTCCATACCCAATAATCCTTTTGATCCATCACATGCTTCCTCTTAAGTATTAAGGCCACATCTCTAGGAAAGAACAGTTCATCTAGCTTTACTCTATCCAGGAACCTGCATCAAAATCTAACAACCAACTAACTTAAGATTAAGGTCAATGAGGATGTTTTTCATCAAAGTGTTCCTCCAGGACCCTTCCCTTAACCAAGGGCCAGACCGTACCAAAATAGTGCTTTCATTTCCAATTCTCTTTGTAATACCTTTAACCAACAAATATCACCATGGATGATACTTCTCCAAGCATAGGAGGGTATAGTGGCAACTGTAGAAAATCTTGATTCTGAAAATACCTTGTAATATCCGTGATAGAAAATTCAACGATCGAAAGAATGATCATGCGAAAATTGGGTTTTCGTGCAAGATCGGGGCAGAAAAATCATCCTCAGAAAAAAAGACGCGTGGCAGTTTGGGAATCGTCTGTGACACGTGGCGGACACGTGGCAGACTAGAGGAAGCAGAGACACGTTGCAGTCAAGGAACAGAACGTTGCCACGTAAGAGACACGTGTCAGGTTGTGAAAAAACAGATACACGTGGCAGACACATGGGAATCATAGATCATGGCACATACATGTGGCACACACGTGTCAGATCGCAGAGCATTATGCTGCCACGTGGCAGACACGTGTCAAATCTCAGGGCATACTGCTGCCACGTGGCAGACACATATCAAGTACAATGACACGTGACAGACACGTTTTAGACATGCAAACAATCTGATTTTTCTATATAAACCCCTAGATTTAGTTATTTTTCATATAGAAAACTTTTCCGAAACTCCGTTAAAAATAAACCGTGACCCGTAAGAGAGAATTTTGAGTTTTCGTGAACCGTTAGAGGCTAAGCGCGGAAAATTTAAGTTCCGAGAAGAGTATTCGAACCATAGGAGAAACGGTTGTAAGCCTTTCTAGACTTAGCTTAATTTTTTATTAGAATTCTGTCTAAGCCTAGTTTATGTCTCGAGATTCAGGCAGTTTCCAAGACAAGGAGGTAGGATCCGAGGAAACCACTATCTAGCAAACTTCCAGCCATAAAGAGTGAGTTCCGGTGGATTTTTAAACGGCTAAGTGTGGAAAGCACTAGTCGTGGTTATTTTGCATATGTTGCATTGGATTATTTATTTTCCTGCTTGTGTTGAGTGTGGTATAGATTTTGCGTAGGACCTTGAACGGCTGCGTAGTCATCTTGTACTAACTATTTGGTTGCAGGAGATGGTTTGTTTAGCACAAGGAGACATAGGGAACCGAAAGGCACTCATGGTTCTTGTTGCTAACAGCCATCAATCGGATTATGTTAGCGGTTTATACAATTTTCAGGATTGCACGGTGTTGTTTTGGATCGCGTCCATAATGGCCGTTGCGTTGCATAGGGTTGCAACAGCGAAGTGGGGTTACCGCTGTCGCAGCGAACTGAGGTTACCATGTCGCAGTCGGATCATCGGTTAAGTCTTTGTGACTTGGCCGGTGTGGTAAAAAGGACGAAGAGGAAATTGTCAAACTCGCATAGTAAAGATCTTTTCGTTGGTTAATGATTATGTTATGGATTGATTGCTTGCTTCATATTATGCATGGTTGCTTATTTATGAATGCTTGTTATTGGGGTTCGGGTGGGAATCTTAATTGTATTTAGCGGGAGGTAAAGCTCACTGAGTAATCTTAGATTACTCATCCCTCGTAATAAAAGTTTTTTGCATGTCACCCTAGTTGAGCAAGTA
This sequence comes from Pseudoturritis turrita, assembly GCA_900406555.1. Classification (NCBI taxonomy): domain Eukaryota; kingdom Viridiplantae; phylum Streptophyta; class Magnoliopsida; order Brassicales; family Brassicaceae; genus Pseudoturritis; species Pseudoturritis turrita. The sequence goes on along the minus strand of OVBL01000284.1, from coordinate 1,320,498 downwards.
GCGGGGAGCTCAAAACGTTAGGAAAACCGAAAGTAGGTTTTTGTTGCCTTTTGTAAAATTATACTTTGGTAGTATTATGTAAGACTCGATTTTGGCTACAGGTTAGCCTCATATATCTTTGTATAGAGGTTTGTATGAATATGTTTATATATGATATAAAAGTATGTTTTAGAGTTTCGGGTGAGTACTCAAAATGATATTAGTCTAGTCCAGACTAACACATCCCGAGGTTATGGTTAAAAGTTGAAAAGCTGAGAATCATGATCTAGAGGTTAGGTCTTGCAATAGAACAGTTAGGGAAGCTAGATGTGTTTTAAGTGACCCCTATTAGTCTATTGTGATTGCCTTACGTAGGGTTCCCAGACCGCCTGGATGTCTAGAACGGTTCGGGGTTGTTACAAGAGTGGTATCAGAGCATGGTTTTGATCATGCTTATGGAACTCACGTTTTCAAATATTTTATTGAGTCAAAATGTGTCATAGAAGGCAACTAGGTATTCCGGTAAGTTCTGAGTTATTAGGTAGTCGGGATAGGATATAACTAATATTTTGGTGCATATGTTTGCGGAAGAAGACCGAGGAGGACCCCCGAGATCTTAAAGAATTCGAGGACAAATTCTTATAAGGAGGAGAGAATGTATTATCCGTGATAAAAAATTACAACGATCGGAGGAATGATCGTGCGAAAATCAGGGTTTCGTGCAAAATTGGGGCAGAAAAATCATCTTTGAAAAAAAGACACATGGCAATCTGGGAATCGTCTGTGACATGTGTTGGGCACGAAGCAAACTAGAGGAAGCAGAGACACGTGGCAATCAGGGAACATAATGTTGCCATGCAGGGGACACATGGCGAACACGTGGCAGGTTGTGAAGAAGCAAATACACGTGGCAGACACATGGCAGTCAGAGATCATGGCACAGACATGTGGCAGACACGTGCCAGATAAAAGAGCATGGTGCTACCAAATGGCAGACACGTGTCAGATCGCAGGGCATGTTGCTACCACGTGGAATACACGTGTCAAGCACAGTGACACATGGCAGACACATGTCAGACATGCAGACAGCCTGATTTTTCTATATAAACCCCTAGATTTAGTTATTTTTCACATTGAAAATTTTCCCCGAAACTCTATCAAAACTAAACCGTGACCCGTAAGAGAGAATTTTGAGTTTTTGTGAACCGTTAAAAGCTACACACGGAAAATTTAAGTTCCGATAAGAGAATTCGAACCATAGGAGCAACGGTTGGTAAGCCTTTCTAGACTTAGCTTAATTCTTGATTAGAATTACGTCTAAGCCTAGTTTATCTCTCGAGATTCAGGATGTTTCCGAGACAAGGTACTAGGATTCGAGGAAACCATTATCTAGCAAACTTCTAGCCATAAAGAGTGAGTTCCAGTGGATTTTTAAACGGCTAAGTGCGAAAAGCACTAGTCGTGGTTATTTTTACATATGTTGCATTAGATTATTTATTTTTCCGCTTGTGTTGAGTGTGGTATAAATGCTGCGTAGGAACTTAAACAGATGCGTAGTCATCTTGTACTAACTCTTTGGTTGCAGGAGATGGTTTGTTTAGCTCAAGAAACGTAGGGGACCGAAAGACACTCGTGGTTCTTGTTGCTAACGGCCATCAATCGGATTATGTTAGCGGTTTGTACAATTTCTAAGATTGCACGGTCTTGTTTTGGGTCGTACACATAACGGCCATTGCGTTGCATAGGGGTTGCAACAACGAAGTGGGGTTATCGCTTTCGCATCAAAGTGAGGTTACCACTGTCGCAGTCGGATCATCGGTTAAGTCTTTGTGACTTGGCCGGTGAGGTAAAAAGGACGAAGAGGGAGTTGTGAAACTCGCATAGTGAAGGCCTTTGTGTTGGTTAATGATTATGTTATGGATTGATTGATTGCTTCATATTATGTTGACATTGGCTATAGGCTAGCCTCGTATATGTTTGTATATCGGTTTGTACGAATATGTTTATATATAATATAAAAGTATGTTTTAAAATATCGGGTGAGTACTCAAAATGATATTAGTCTAGTCCAGACTAACAAAATTCGAGGTTATGGTTCAAAGTTGAAAAGCTGAGAATCATGATCTAGAGGTTAAGCCTTGCAATAGAACGGTTAGGGAAGCTAGATGTGTTCTAAGTGACCTCTAATGGTCTATTGTGATTGCCTTAAGTAACATTCCCGGACTCTCTGGATGTCTCGAACAGTTCGGGGGTGTTACATACCTACTCCTCAACAATTTAGCACACAAACCATCTGGAAATTATAAGATCCTCCAAAACTATTTTGCCAATAGAGCTTTATAAAAACACTCAATATCTCTGAACCCTAAACCTCCCATTTCTTTTGAGTAGCAAAGTTTTTCCCATCTGATCGAATGCACTTTTCTCTTATCTTTAACCGAGTTCCACCAGAAGTTTGCCATGGTAGATGACAAAGAAGCACAAGTTGTCTTTGGTCATTTGAAGCATGGCATTGCATATATTGGCATTGCCATACCCACAACTTTCAGCAGTATTTCCTTTTCCCCTAAGGAGAGTGTATTTGCAAACCACTCTGACATCCTATACTTCAATCTATCTCTTATGTAGTCAAGCATATCCACTCAGGACAGTACATCTGTTCTGTCCACACAGGACTCTCTGTTCTGTCCACTCAGGACAGTACATCCGTTCACAGACCAGCAACTGTCCGGACCTACTCAATCTGAACCATACTTTACCCGGATATTGTTATCCATTAGTTCATGCACCAATTCAGGTGCCGATACCCTTTCGGTAACCACCGCAGTCCCACCCACCTTGGATTACAACAGATCATTCCACCCACCTTGGGTTACTGCAGATCATCCCACCCACCTTGGGTTATAGCAGATCATCCCACCCATCTTAGGTTAGAGCAGTTCAACCAGCCACCTTTGGTTACAACAGATCACTCACCGAGTAACTTGGCTAATTCAGCACACTTAGCTGGTTCAGTTCTCCATCCGTTTATCGAGCCTTCCTTAGCTTCTTCAGCTCACTCAGCTGGTCCAGTTCTATCTTTGACATAGTTTTTTTAGATCATGTAGATCATCGGTCCATTTCTTGGGTAACAAACGGGTCCTGTGTAACATTCCGGGACGCGGGTGTTACAATTTTTCTCCACTTAAAAGGAATTTGTCCTCAAATTCAGAGGTTGCTGGAGTTTTTCTTTCACTCCACTACCCATTTTCAGAACTCCGTTTTACAACTTTTATTCGGATTCTGATGCTTAGTACAATCCTCCTTTGTACCTTTTCAAACCCTGGTTGTTGGTCGATATTCCTTCCTGAATCAATCCAATAAACCATTCATAGATTCCTTAACTTTAGCTTCTTTCATCGCGTTCTCTATGGAACTGTTTCTCCATATTTCTTCAATTGAGTTCTACTCCTCCCTGAGTTCTACTCCTCCCCGAGTTCTACTCCTCTCCGAGTTCTACTCATCTCCGAGTTCTACTCCTCTTCGAGTTCTACTCCTCTACGAGTTTTACTCATTACGAAGTTCAACTCCTTACCGATTTATACTCCTATCCGAGTTCTACTCCTCTCCGAGTTCTACTCCTCTTTGAGTTCTACTCCTCTCCGAGTTCTACTCCTCTTTGAGTTCTACTCCTCTCCGAGTTCTACTCATTACGGAGTTCAACTCCTTGCCGAGTTCTACTCATTGCTGAGTTCTACTCCTCCTCGAGTTCTACTTCTTCAAGAGGACGACCTAGATATGTAGCCAAAGTCACGCACTCACCTACTTTGAGTTCCTTCCACCCACCTTGGGTTCCTTCAACCCAAAACCCACCTTGGGTTTGAGTTTTGAAGCTTTTCCTTTCTCTTTTTCAAGTATTGAAGTTTCCACTCCCGACCAGTTTCTTGGTTATCAGATAATCCACTGCGAGGACACTTGACTCCCATTAGCATTATCTCGCCTGACTTCTATTTATAAGTGCCGCGTATCCCTTTATTGTCCGTTGTCAGTACTTTCAATTTACATTTTCTTCTTAGAAACGTTGAAAGTCAAATCTCTCTGTGTTTTCTAAGTCATATAGTTGTGTTTTTTTTTCCTTTATATATGTTAGTTTTTCTTTTGTTCCACAGTTCTGAATTTTTTTGTTGGGATATGATGTATCTGATCCCAACAGAAAAACTCAGAACTGTGGAACAAAAGAAAAACTAACATATATAAAGGAAAAAAAACACAACTATATGACTTAGAAAACACAGAGAGATTTGACTTTCAACGTTTCTCCCAAAAATTTTATATCTTTGTTTTACTTTTGAAGGATAATTCTTCAAACGTGATTTTTTCCTTTCGATTTCCAGATCTAGACCGATATGAAGATAAAGATCATCTACTCTACTCGGTCATCAGTTAGCTATACAATGATGAAGATCAAGGCTGTATCCTCCAATTTCCGTGCGAGAGTCAGATCTCATTTCCTACAACAGAGGGTAAGATCTCATTTGGCTCGTTCCCATATGTCTTTTCTTTCCCATTTATTTTCCGGTTTCCATTTGTATTCCCGTTTCCATTTGTATTCTTCTTTCCAATCGTTAAGCGATTCTTAATAGCTTTTTCATTACCGTTTTCATCCGAAAAATCCTAAAATGACGAAAATGCCTAGTTTTATCTGTTTGTTTAGAGGCATTTTTCGTCATTTTAGACTTTTTTCGATGGAAACAGTAATGAAAAAGCTATTGAGCGACTGGAAATGGGAATACAAATGGAAACCAGAAAACAAATGGGAAAGATAAAACAAATGGGAAAGAAAAGACATATGGGGAACGAGCCAAAGAGGAAATGTGGAAATGTGAAACAAAGAGTCCATCAACACCATACATCTTGTGGTACAAGGATTATGGTCAATCTTTGGCACAAACTGAAGAAGAGAATAAGGGAAAGAAGAAGAAGAAGGATTGTGGTGAAACAAAGAGACCATCAACACCATACATCTTTCGAATTTGTTGCTTTGTAATGGGCTGGGCTTTGAGTTGTTTTCAGGCACATATATGTTCCTCTGAACTCTCATTGGCTGAAGGGTCGGTGCACGTTTATCGAGGTACGATGCTTCAACTTCCGCACTGCATCTATATATGATGCCTGCTCTCCTTTCATTTCTCCCATTCTCTCTGATTTTCGAAGGTAGATTTATCTCCTTTTCTTCCTTTCTATTTTACTTTCCCCATTTTGCTTTCCGCCATTTAGTCGTTGTTTCGCCGCTTTCGTTTGATCTGCCTAAGATCGCTTGAATCGTTCTGACGACTCTTCATCTCCCTCTGGGATTATGTTTTTTAGCGATCTTAGTTCTCCGTCTTGTCTAGACTCCGAATTGTCTGGCTCGTGTTCGTTCTACGTTGTTTATGAGATAGAATGTCGATTCGACGTTGCTTGTCAGGACGACGCGTTCGTGAGTTGCTCCCACCGACCTAGTTTTGATATTCTCGAGCTGGATGATCGGGACCTCTCTGAATCTTTTAGAGAGGTTGGAGGCTCTGGTGATCGAGAGAACTCCTTTGAGATCGAAGATGGAAACGATCTACCAGTTCTATCTCCCGCGGATCGGGTTGATTTGGAGGATTCTTTCGGCAGGCTTGGGTCGTCGGATCCTTCTAGTGATGACGGATGATCAACCATTTCGGGCTACTGCTGATTCGCTGAACGGCTTATCTTTCCGTATTCCGGACTCACCTGACCGACCTTGGAATCCTTCAGAAATATGGCATGCACGAATGTGAAGAATACATTTTGATGAGGAAGATGTCTTGATATTCATTTTTCTCTTCCTCATCTTTATAATATTCTTATCTTAATCCAAAAGAATGCTCATCGTATTCATCATCGTCTCTATCACCAAATCCATGGCCATCTCCATTGTCTTCTAACAAAGATGTATATATGACTTAAATATAAAAATACAAAATAAAACTAACTAAACCAAAGGATCTAATAAAAAAAAATACTATGTTTACTTAATTACTTATAAACTTAAGACTTTATGAACTCCCATCTATTTAAAAAAAAAACCAAGTTTTGCAATGTGGCAATCAATGCTTTAAAAAGTCAACATTAACATCCACTTAACGGTTGACTTTTTAAAACCCTGATTGTCAAAGTCAACGTAAATTTGAGAAATAAAATTGAAACCGGAATAGTCGAGGAATAAAAATGTCACATTGCAAAACTTGAAAAATTAAATGACTGTTTTCCAGTCTTACTAATATATATATACACACATTAAAAACATCAACACAATCCATAGCAAAAAAAAAAAAAAAAAATCTAATATACATTACATGATATTACAATCTCATAAAAAACTAACATAAACACAAAATTTTACAATACTAAAACTTAGACCCTAAGTAGATAACATATATTTTAAACAAAAAGCTTAAATCTCACTGAAAATCGAACATATCATGAATCGACTACTGAATTTTTTTTAAGATATTCCAAATATGCTAATAAAACTAAATTTAAATAATAAAGTGTATCATATAATTAATAGAGAAATATTCAAAAATGAGTAGCTTTAAGAAACTTCAATGGTTTAAGGGGTTCTAACTTTACGATAACCAGTGTTCAGAAGAACACGCTAAAAGCGGCGATTAAGAAAAAATAAAAATATATGTTTGGTGACAATGTATCAATATTTTAAATGATTTGTGACATAAGTTTTACACGCCACATATAATAATTTAAAATATTCGATGATTCAACGAATTACTAATTAAAATTAAAATATTTCTATCAAAAAATTTATAATGTGTTTACCCGACCATAAAGTCATATCTATTATATTATTAGAGAGGTAACTATGCACCAGAATGAAAGTTGAGTTTTGGATAATCTTATTACAACTTTAATGAAAATACTCGATTCTTATTGGTTTAAATAGTCGCTTTTTTTATTATTGTTTCACGATTAATTTTTTTGTTGATATATGGCATCGAATATAATGGGCTTTGTTTTGTAATTTTTTTAAGTGTAAAGTTGAGTTTTGGATAAACTTATTACAACTTTAATGAAAATACTCGATTCTTATTGGTTTAAATAGTCGCTTTTTTCTATTATTGTTTCACGATTATTTTTTTTGTTGATATATGGCATCGAATATAATGTGCTTTGTTTTATAATTTTTTTAAGTGTAGATATATATAAGAATAGAAATTATCATATGTAAACCCTAAGAATCAATGCTTATAAATAGCTGCATCGAATATAATGTGCTTTGTTTTATAAATTTTTTTAAGTATAGATATATATAAGAATCGAAAATTATCATATGTAAACCCTACGAATCAATGCTTATATATAGTTGCCTCTTTGTTTCGTTATTAAACAAATCTTAGGTCTCTCTTTACTTCAGAATTTAGTTTCGTAATCTGTTTCTGTTTTTTATATTCATATATACTATTTGTTCACTTTGATCATAAGTTTGTACTTTTGATAGTCTTTTAGTTTTGTTTGTTCGATTACTGGTCTGATTGTGTTCTTATATTTGCTAGGTTTCACAGCTTACAACTACGGTTAAGAAGGTACGTTTTCTTTGTATATTAACTATTTTATTTTACTGTTTTAGATCTTTTCGTATTTTTGTTTTTCTAACTGACGTTATCTATGTAAACCCTAAGAATCTTACTCTTATTTTATTTCTAACAATAGGTTGCATTACTATGGATCCGATTACGAGAAGAAGGTCTACTCCTATTTTGTTTCTAAGAGAACTTACTCCTCTTTTAACGAGTTGTAAGGTCAAAGTGATGGTGTTGCATCTGTAGGAGTCATCTTATGTCAAGTGGGGAAAAACCATTGACATGGTTGTAGTGGATGCGGAGGTTAGTTCCATATTATTCTATCATCTTTTAGTTATATGTTAGCGTATAAATATCATCTATTGTTTGGTTATTTTCGTATATATATTGAATTGTTTTATTCAGTGTTTTGCTTTCAAATTTCAGGGTACGAGGATGCATGCATCAATCGATAAAAATTTGGTTGCTCAGTTTAAGGAATTTTTGATTAAAGATCGATCCATAATCCTTAACCCTTTTAAGGTAGCCGTTTACAAAAGTGTTTTCTCTCTTCTCCATCAGAATGGTGAGGCTATGCTCTTTCTACTATAAACCTTCAACAGAGTCAAGATTTTAATAAGTTTGACGAAAAAAACTATAAATCATACACTCAAGTAGTATACAAAGTGTTTTATTGTTCAAAATGATGACACTCCCTTGCAAGCCTAACAAGGAAAAACATATATTATTAATTTCAAGAGCGAATTTGCTAGATAGGGCAAAATTTTAAGCAAAATTTGTAAAAATAGACCATAATTTGTATTAGTACTGGTGTTGTGTCATAACACGGATTAACACCTGCATAATGTATATTTTTGACAAAACTAACGCGGTGATAGTAAATAAATGATATGTTTTTTTAAGTGATATTTATAGACATATGCGATCATATCATCAAGTGGTTCAAGCTAATATAAGCCTAATGCATATTGTGTTTGTTAATAGTGAAATCTTTTGTAGATAGCTAATAATGACTAGGATGTGGTTGTTAGAGTTGAGAATCTCGGAGGGATAATCTTAGTTTTGTTTAAAGAGTATATTGTGTTTTAAAAAGAAAATACTGTAGTGGTTTAGTAAGAATTGAATCTTAAAAATCTTGGTTTATATAAATTTTTTGATGGTCTACATGCTTACTATCTTCTCTTTGTCAGTTTTTTTTATGAGAAAAAAAATTACTGATTTTTTGAACCATATGTATTTCTTTTCAAATCCTCAACTTTTTATGTGATTCTTCCAATTTAGTACAGTAGAATTCATCTTTTTGTAGATATTTGATTTGTGACTTATATTGTGTTCCAGGTGTTGGTCTATTTTACTTTCTCGAGAATAACGAAGTAGAATAATGTATTTCCCTTTCCATAAGCCTTCCAGAGAAGTTCAGTCAAGAAACGTAATTCATCCAAGCGAATTAGATATGCAATTTTCCATCCGTAATTACAATGTGAGTCAATAAAATATTATGTATTAGGTTCTCCATCTCCCTAATTTTCAGGTTCTTGATGTTAGGACCACATGTGAGAAACACTACATGTTTATATGGAGAGAGGAATTCTTTAAAGAAGATACTCTACGTTTACAAAAAGAATGAGAGACTTTATAGATCCTGATGAACCTGAAATATTTGGAGTCTTATTGATGACATTGGCAGATAAAATACTTCGTTTCCAATCGATAAGAATAATAGAAAATAAATGAGAGTTTTACAATTCTTGGTATTTTATGTGTTATTTTCTCAGTCTTATGTTGTATCTGATAAGTACATATTAGTTGTTTCTCTAAATATTATATAGTCTACACACTGCTTCTTAAGACCGAACAAAATCACTTTCGCATGTACATTTAATATAGGAATACATATAAATGGTTTAACAAAAAAAAAAATAGACCAATCATTGCAGCTTCAAAATCAGTTTCTATCAAAGCTCAAAATTTAAAGATATCCAATAATGCATATAGCTGCAAGATATGTATAGAGTTAATATTTTTATGTCTAAAAAACTTAAATTGTCGATATGACCATTGTGTTTTCTTTTTTCGCATGGAATTTTTTTGTTTTATCCTAGTGTTAATAAAATCTCTTTTTATGTACTCTCGCATGGTTTTTTTTCTTATCCCTCACTCTCACAAAATATCATTATTAAATCAAACATAATGTAATTAAATATCAAAATCAAACATAATGTAATTAAAATATCAAAAATATTTTATTTGAGACGAGCATGTCATATAAATCAGTCAATAGTACTTAAAATATTAATCGTTAGTTTTCACAAACTCTTGCACCTACATCTGTTACATTTAAATAAGTCAAAAAAAATTTTATATTTAATTATAGATCATATTATATAATACTAAATTAACTTTTTACTTATTATTAATGCTCGCACCGTTATAAATCATATTATATAATATCAAAATTAAATTTTCATTTATTATTAATGCCCGCACACGGTGCAGGCCAACCACCTAATCCTTATAATATTTAACTTGCATTTTAATTGAAAGCCCTTAAATTTATAAAAAAAAAAAACCAGATGAAAAATCATATCTCTTTTAACTTTCTACGTATACTTTAGTTAGTAAACAAAGGTTTCGTTAAACTAGAGACTTGCTTATATTTAAGCAACGATTTTACCTTTCTCGACTTTGTTGTCCGTTTAAATGTCAAAGATCATGAAACACAACTTTGACTTTCTTGCAATGTATAAAGATTTGGGATAGGAGAGTATAAAAAGTTAAATGACTTTTTTTAACCGTGAGTAACTTTTAAGTTCTGTCCGGTAAAAAAAGAGTTGAGAACTCTGTCAAAAAATTACTTACCGCGAGAAACTTGCATTGCAAGCTACCTACCAGTTTTCGAAGAACCAAAAATAGTTAAAGGTTCTTTGTTATTAAGTTGTTCACAGTCAAAGAACAGAGAACCATTTTAGAAAAATCTAAACAGATGGACTAAGTCGATTTAATAAGTAAACTATGACAACTAAGATTTTTTTTAATTGCACTTCCCATTTAATAGTAAGATGATGAATAATAGTTGTAGTCACTTATAGGATTAAATTAATTACCGGCAAAAAACAAAAAAAAAGGATTAAATTAATTATATGATGACAAAGAGACAGCTAATTTCGTAACATCCTTATTAAATTTTAGAATTTTTAACTTGTTCTTCTTTACATTACGTTAATTCATTAGGCGCAACTCCATTATCAGAAACAATCTCCTCTTGACAATTCACAACTCCAGAATCTCCAGAAACCAGTTCATTTCCTCCAGAATCAGACCAAGACTTGCTCGAATCCTCGCTCTCGACGTGCTTCAAAATCACTCAGTCTCACTTCACCACCATCACCAGAAATTCAATTAAAAGACGATATGATCGGTCCAACTCCAAATGTATATTGAATAATTTCCAATAACAAATACTCCACCATAACCTTTATCAAAACCAAGCTTTAAAAAAGTTCAATTTAATCGAAAGGATAAAAACTGATTAACATATAATATTGACGGTTACATAGGAGTCCAGCAAGATTTGGTCTTAGGGTCCCAAATAGAAGGAAACATACAAAACAATAATCAAAGCTACCAAATTCAACAAAATGTAAATTTTCTCAGCTAGTAAAATGTCATGTTAAGACCAGCTGAAGCTGTATCAATGGAGGCTGCAAAGAACAAAATTAGAAAGTAGAACAGAAGACAAATAACAATCAAGATAAAGACAACAACCAAGAACTTGATAAAGTATCACAAACATAACAAATTATTATTGTTTCAGAGTCAAGCTAAACATTAAGTTAATTTTTTCACACAATTACAAAACTTTTCAACGAAGACAATCTATTCATGCCTCATCTTCATCTTCTCCCTCTCCATCTCCATCTCCTTCTCAGATTTATTCACCTTCAAATGAAGATTCTTGTTGTAGTTTTTGGGTTTCAATTATAAAACCCAACCAAATTTTAAAAACAAAATAAGTATTAAAGATTCATACCAGATATCGACGGTATGATTCTAGCCCTGAGGTACGGAAAACAAAAAACAAACAAGAAATCACGAATTTGTTTTTTTTCACTATCTCTACAAATAAAAACAATAATAACAATGCATAATCTCAAAATAATATACAGATAATCTCAACATTACCCAACCAAATGGCAGCCGCAGATCCAATATCAGCGAAAAGCGAAGGTTCTTTTTCGCCTGCAATTGAAACAAATGGAAACCCTAAGATCCATTTTAAAGACACTCGCGAATTTTTTAGAATCATCAGAGAACGTTACCACTCCTATTAGTGTATGAAGTGAATTTTCGGCGAGAAACGATCGATCTCCCTCCCTGCGCAACGACGGATCTCAGCTTCGGCATTATCGGCGGCATCATCGGAAATTAGGGTTCGCTATTATTCTTCGCTACGATTTGTGTGATTTCTGCTTTCTCTTTCCAAAGGGAGAATATATGGTATGGTCAAATGGGCCAGCGCTTTCTTTTTATCACCCCATACTAATGGGCCCTAGCCCGAGTTTTTTATTTCCTTCTGTTCTTAACAAGACATTTAAATTTTTTTTTAAAAGGCTGTAATTTTATCACGTGTCAACTCATATTAAAAATTAATCTACACGGAAACTCTATCATCCTATCGTACTATTATTTAACAAGTGCGAAATTCTACGTGGCGGCTCCAAATTAACTCTCACACATGCTTTTACTTTTATGTCATCATACTATTATTTAGCAAGTGCGAAATCCTACGTGGTGACTCCAAATTCACTCTCACACATATTTTTACCCTTATATCATTAATGAATTATTTTAATTACATATGCTTCCTACATGGCGACTTCAAATTCACTCTCACACATGTTTTTACCCTTATGCCATTAATGAATCGTTTTAATTACATATGCTGCCATCGTAATATTCTGACCAAAGTACCCAATTATTTGTTAATTATAAAATTAATGATATTAAAGTGTGTAAGTAACTAACATATTCGTTTAATTTGTTGTATATTTTTATATTTTATATTAGAGTTACTTTTTTTAAATGAAATATTTACTTTTTAAAATTATAGTATAATTTAAATAGTATTATTCTTTTTTATAATTATCGTACATTTAAATAGTATTATTTCTTTTTAATACTATCGTATAAAATTTAAAGCGATATTATTTAACTATATTTGGTTTGTGATTGAACTATATTTGGTTTGTGATTGAGATGGAATTGGAATAATCCCATTTTAAACAGTTTATAAAAATATATGGTTTATTAGTTTATATTAATACTAGATTAGGACCCGCGTAATACGCGGAGTTTTAATTATAACTTATTTATAAATGATAAAAAATAAAGTAAAATGTGTCGGTAATCGATTAAATTTCATAAAGATAAAATTTATGAAAATGTAAGAAATATATGTTAAATCTTGTTGATGTAAATATTTAGATTTTGATTGTTACTCGCACACTTATTTTATATATTGATTAATAACTTTGTTTCAAACTGAATTTCAACTCCACGTATTTCATCTCGCAATACAACTCATGTATTTCATCCATAATATTAAAACCATATTTTTACTCCATGCATTCCTTGTCAATCAATAATATCCAAAATTTTCATATCAAAATAATATATGCATAATGCATTCTATCAAATTTATGTCTATATATGTCATTAGTGTTAAACAAATAGTAAGAAAATTAACAAAATATATTAGTAAATAAATTTAAAAGTATTAACAAAATATGTCGTAATCTCATGAATATCAATTTTTTATATGCCGCACTAATACTTTTAGAAATTAGAAATAATTTGTCTTATTTTCCTTTTTAGTTTTTTTTATTTAGTATTCCCTTTTAATTTTTTAATAATATGTTTTATTTTATTTTTTTGACTATTATTTCATTTTAGTTACACTACAATTATAATAAGATTTGTCTTATTTTCCTTTTTTAGTCATTTTGATTTACTATTTTCTTTTAACTTTTTTTAATAACATGTCTTATTGACTATTATTTCCTTTTAGTTACACTACACTTTGATTTAAGAAATAAATAATGTAGAGAAAGAAAATTTATATTTTTATATTAATATATTGACATGTGCCACAATCTCAATTAAAATTAACACATGTCACGATCTGGTGAATTACGATTTTGCCTACGTGTCACACTCACATTAGGAAAAATTTAAAGTAAAATAGATTTGACCGATTTGTGGAACTCTCGAATTCATGATTTGCTTGAATGATGTATTTTTTTTTTCTTTTCTTTCTCGATTAGTTATGACATTTTTCTTTTCTTTTTTTTTAAACGTATTGACATGAAACAAATTTTTCTTTTTTAATGATATTTTTTTTTTTACAAATTTTCTCTTTTACCTTTTTTAATAACATTTTTTACAAATTTTCCCATTTACCTTTATTTAGTGACATTTTTTTTTACAAATTTTTCCAATGATGTATTTTTTTTCCTTTCTTTCTCGATTAGTTATGGCATTTTTCCTTATTTTATTTTTAAACGTATTGACATGAAACAAAATTTTCCTCTTTATACGTTAGTATATTAACACGTGTCATCATCTCAATTAAAATAACACATGTCACGATCTAATGAGTTATAATTTTGAGTGCATTCTCTTTTATATAATAAGATTAGTGACATTTTGTTTACAAATTTTCCCTTTTTTAATGATAATTTTTTTTACACAAGGACATTGACTTTTTTTGTTACGTTAGGACATTTTTTTTTGCGATGATGTATTTTTCTTTTAACTTTTAGATAAAAAGGAAATATTATTTAAATTAAAATTAACTTTATACGTTAGTATATTAACACGTGTCATCATCTCAATTAAAATGACACATGTCACGATCTAATGAGTTATAATTTTGAGTGCATTCTCTTTTATATAATAAGATATATTAACACGTGTCATCATCTCAATTAAAATGACACATGTCACGATCTAATGAGTTATAATTTTGAGTGCATTCTCTTTTATTCTTTCTCGATTAGTTATGGCATTTTTCCTTATTTTATTTTTAAACGTATTGACATGAAACAAAATTTTCCTCTTTATACGTTAGTATATTAACACGTGTCATCATCTCAATTAAAATAACACATGTCACGATCTAATGAGTTATAATTTTGAGTGCATTCTCTTTTATATAATAAGATTAGTGACATTTTGTTTACAAATTTTCCCTTTTTTTAATGATAATTTTTTTTACACAAGGACATTGACTTTTTTTGTTACGTTAGGACATTTTTTTTTGCGATGATGTATTTTTCTTTTAACTTTTAGATAAAAAGGAAATATTATTTAAATTAAAATTAACTTTATACGTTAGTATATTAACACGTGTCATCATCTCAATTAAAATGACACATGTCACGATCTAATGAGTTATAATTTTGAGTGCATTCTCTTTTATATAATAAGATATATTAACACGTGTCATCATCTCAATTAAAATGACACATGTCACGATCTAATGAGTTATAATTTTGAGTGCATTCTCTTTTATATAATAAGATTCTCTTTTATATAATAAGATTCCTATTTTTAGGTTACGATATTTTATATCTTTAATCTATTTACAAAGGAAAATTTACATTGTATGTATTTATTTTGTTACTATAAGGTGTAATATCGGTCGAGCTTGATATAGAATTATCCCATTTTAGTGATATAATTGTAAACCGACTATGATATCATTATAAATATAGGTGCTTTGTGTTCTTCTTCATCTTGTAGCATAGCATAGTCTCTCTTTTCGTTTTTATCTCCCATAGCTTATTGAGGCTGTCTTTTTTTTTTTCTCCACTTATGTCTTATCTCCGGAGAAAACCAGCCGCTTTGGTTTTAATCGATCAGATTGATCCTATGAACGATAGATATATCTTAAAAGTTCGGGTCATGAAACTTTGGAAGACATGGAAAAACAAGAAAGTTGCTTTTATTGACATGGTTTTCGTTGATGAAGCGGTAAGTTTATCATGTTTTTTCTTTTATATGATTTATATTTCAATTCCCCTTCTCCTCTTTCTAATATTTTAATTTAATATCTCTCTTTCTAGGGTACTAGGATTCATGCTTCTGTTGATGAGGAATTGGTTCTGAAATTTCAGAATCTGTTAGTCGAGGGTTGCGTTTATATCATCAGCAATTTTACTTTTACAAATCATGCTACTGATTATAGAACAAGTCCACTTACATTCAATTATCGGACAACTTCCGTTAAATCGTGTGTTGATTTTCTTGATGTAGTACCTGAAAAATATTCTCAAAATTTCACTGATATCTTGGATGGAAAGTTTGGAAATGACTACTTGATCGGTATATTAAATTGATATTTGATTGTTCTTATTTACGTGCGTTTAGATACGTTAACTTTTTCATATATTAATGATTATATTGTTATTTTTCCCAAGATGTTATTGGCCAGGTCATGAATATTAGCCCTATCCAGAATATCAAAGCCATGGGAAAGGATACACACAAGATATATATTGACTTACGTGATGCATCGTGAGTTTATCCTATAAAGGTGATTTATTAATGTTTAATTCTTGCGTTGATAATAATTTTTGTGATGTAGTGGTTCCACATTGGTTTATACTTTATGGGGTGACTACGCCAAGAGTGTGTCACTACGTGATGGTTCTCATGATCCTGATGTTGTTATATGTGTGATCAGATTTGTATGCATCCGAGAATGGAAGGGTAATTGTTTGGTATAATTTTTGAGATTATCGGTTTAGTAATTCTATATATTAAGATTTTATGATTTAATCTGTTTTTTTTTTAATTTGATTTTGTAGGTGTTTATACTGTATCCAATTTATTCAATGCCACCTAGATTTTCTTTGATCCAAAATCTGCATACATTGATTTGTTTTGCGAATCGTAATATATTCTAATTATTATTATTATTTTCTTTTTATCAATTTTTTTAATTGATTGACTTTTTATTATTTTAACTTCGTTTATATATATATATATATATATATATATTATTTTATACTGTTTTATATGATTTTTTTTTGTTAGTCTTCTAAAAGACCGTGTTGTTGTGACACGTGATCCTTATAATCATGTTTCTTTATCGGCTGAAGTTGATTTGCATGCTGAGTTTATACTGAATAATCCACGAAGAACTATATACCAGATAGTCCACTGCAACAAGGTGTTTATTTAATCTTTTATTTTAAACATTTGTCTCTGCATCTGTTATTCGTATTTATATTATTTTGGTAGGTTGGGACTTTTGTCACTCTCTGAACTGTTACTGCTATTGATCATCATTCGCGATGGTATTATATCTCTTGCAAAGTCTGCAATAAAAAGGTTCATCCCTGTGATGATGTTGTTGGTTACAAAGGTCCACTTTTGTTTAATTGTCAAGCGTGTGATTCTGATGTCTCGGACGTCGTTGCGAGGTCTATTTTGAATTATTATTGCTCTGTACTATTGTTTCGTATTATACGAATGATCGTATTTATTAGTTTGTATTTATTCGTTTATTTTTTCGTCTTATACTTGTAGATATCTTCTTGTTCTTTATGTTTTAGATGAAACTGATTATGGGGCTAGGTTTTTGCTCTTTGATGGTATTGCGCAAGAGTTTCTAGGTCATTCGGCAGAAGAGTTAGCTGAGGAAGTTGTCGGGGTAATGTTTATTTTTTTTTATATGCAATTATCAATTCGTTCAACCAACAAATTAATTAATTTGGTTAAGAAAACTGTATTTTAACTTTTTTATTTATGTATTCTTTTCCATTAATATTGTTATTGTGTTTTGCAGACGGATAATATTGTCTTACCTTTGGCTTTATCTGAAATAATTGGGAAAAAGTTGTTTTTCAAAATTCGTGTTGCTGATATAAATCTGAGAAATAATAATTTTTCTTATCATGTTGATTTGGTGATGTCCGACACCGTTTTTATTGATAATTATGAGGGTATCGAGATTGCTCAGGTGAACAATTTTGATGCTTGTTTTATTAATTTATTTTTTCATTATATTACAATGATTATTTTATTTTCATCAGAGTTTTGCACTATATAATTTTTTTTTTATCATTGTTGTATTGGATACGATGATGCGGAGAGTGTTCCAGAGAAAATCATCAAGAAGAAGAGACAGAGTGCTGATACCGTGATGAGTTCGCGTAATGTTAGACAGAATATAGTTTGAAAGGGTTTTGTTTTTTCTGATACATTTTGTTGGGTATTTGTTTACTGTAGCAGTTACATTAGTTTTATTTTGATAATTATCGGATTCTCTTATGCTTTGATTTAATATTTAATTTGTTTGATTAAGATTATAGTTGGTTATTTTCGTTTAATTGGTGTCTGCGTATTTCTCTTCGTTGTTGCTTTTTTTTTTAACATATCGATCAATATTCTGTTGATTATCTATTCTGTTATGTATATATTTTTTTCTGTCTTTTTGTATAAAAATTCTATTATCTTTTGTATATATATATATATATATATAAACTTTTACTTTTTTGTCATATATATAACACGACAAGAATTGGTCAACATAGCCACAATTTTGTTACAATAATGATTTGTAGCAAAAATTAGCTACAAATTGATACAATTTTGCGACTAATTTATGAAGTTAGCTAGATGTAGCAAATTCGTAATTATTTGTGGGTAATTTGTTAAAAAATTACTATGAATTTAATATTGTAGCTAATTTGCTTCAAATTGTGACGATAAAGTAGTAGGCAATATTGCTACAAACACATTTGAAGATATATGTAACTAAAGCTACATTTTGCTTCAAAAGTATTGTGGGAAAATGATGTTATAAAAACTAAGAATATTTTTAGAGTAGTTTTTGGACTAATGACAAATAAGTACAATGAAAATCGTCGCAATAGTTACACATTAGTTATAAAAGAATAGTGTAGCTATATTGTTACAACTAGTGACATAAGACTATGACAATAGCTATAAAACTGAATCGTAACAAATAAAGTAGCAATTAGACCAATATGCATACGAAAATATCTACCAATTAATGTAAACGTATTTAAAAGTGACTTATGACTCAATTAACAATAGCAAATAAAATAAAATATATTTCATCCGAAAAATATAAAATATATTAAAATACAAAATAAAAAAGAGAAGTCATGAGTCTTTGATTTAGGGTTTAGAGTATCATAATATATACATAATTTTTTATATAAATTTTTTAATTTTGTGAATAAATTAATGTTTGATTTATGATTTAGGGTTTAAGATTTTATAATACATACATAATTTTTGACATATGGTTTTGACTTTTATGGATAAATGAATGTTTGATATAGAGTTTAGGGTTATGATTTCTCAATACATATATAACATTTGATATATAGTTTTGGCTTTTATGGATAAATGAGTGTTTGATTTAGGGTTTAGGGTTTCATAATACGTACATAATTTTGATATATGATTTTGACTTTTATGGATAAATGAGTGTTTGATCTAGATTTTAAGGTTATGATTTCTCAATACATATATAACCTTTGATATATAATTTTGGCTTTTATGGATAAACGAGTGTTTAATTTAGGGTTTAGGATTTCACAATACGTACATAATTTTTGATGTATGGTTTTGACTTTTATGGATAAATAAATTAGTGTTTGATTTAGGATTTAGGGTTTCGCAATACATACATAATTTTTGATGTATGGTTTTGATTTTTATGGATAAATGAGTGTTTAATTTATGATTTAGGGTTTCATAATTTTTCTTATTATTTCTCAGTTAACAATAAAAAATATAATAAATTATTGTTTCGTATTAAAAAGTAAACTATAATTTAAAAAAAAACAAAATATAAAGGAAAAATTATAAGTATTTGATTAAAAGTTTATGGTATAGTTGAATTATTTATGTTTTTGATTAAGGGTCGAATCTCTGTTTCAATTAGATTTGATTTGATGACATTTTCCTATAAACCAAAACACATAAATATTCAATCTAAACCTTCCATTCCTCCACGGCATCAATCCTAGACATTTAAATCCAACGGTTAAGTGTGGGCTTTATTCGTCCACGTCATCGATCCTCAACCTCAACGACAATCTCCAGACCAAAGCAATTCCCCTTTGGTTTTATCGACATAACTCTCTCTCCCGATCTCGAACCTTCTCCGATTTCTTCGTGTCGATCTCGACATCTCAGCCACCGTATGGTGTCATCGTCGAGGTCTCTCCTCACGGTGTCTTTGCGACTCCGATCTTCGAGCTCAGATAAGCCCCAAGCTCTAGCGATTTCTTCCTTTCCATTCGATTTCTCTCAGAGGAGACTCGAATCCAAAGCTCAACCTTTTTCTGTCACCACGGGTAAACGACTACGACGGCTCCTTCATTTCACGGCGAAACCCAAGTAAGCCAGAGACCCATCTCTCATTCACGACAACTTGCTTGGCTTCTGATTTCTGAATTCTGAAACCCTAACTTCTGATTTCTGAATTTTAAGTTTCAATTGGGACTTGAAATCAACTCCCAGGCAGATAAAGAAGCTTATTTGATGGAGATGAAAGCGATGTTGGAGAAGATGAAGATCGAGAAGGAGAAGACGGAGGGTTTGCTGAAGGAGAAGGACGAGATCCTGAGGAAAAAGGAGGAGGAACTCTAAATGAAGGACGTGGAGGAGGAGAAACTCAAGGTGGAGCTTAAAAAACTACAGAAGATGAAGGAATTTAAGCCTAACAGCTCTGGTTCTTCACTTATTTAGCAGTTTTCAGTTTCTGTGAAAATGATTCGAGATGATTTTCAAAATCCGATTAATCTTATGCCTTATGGAGAGCTTGTTGATGGTTTAGTCGCTTGGTACTAATTGCTTGATGGAAGTTTCGGCTTAGATTTGAGTCTAGTTTTCCTTACAGTCACATATGATGGATGATTTGGTTCTTTGAATCCTTCGTTATATAGCTTTATGATTTGATCAACCTGCATCAAGATTAGATTGATTTCTATGCTTGTTCTTAAGATACAAAATGTCTAAGATAGAGTTGATCTTGTTACATTTCTCTGCTTATCCGGTAATTTACAATGGCCATGATAATGGGGTATTTTGGTGATTAATTTGTGAACATTTATGTTGCTCCTCAGAATTTTACTTTCAGTCAATCTTTGGCACAAACTGAAGAAGAGAAGAAGGGAAAGAAGAAGAAGAAGGATATAAAGAGACCATCAACACCATACATATTTCGGATTTGTTGCTTTGTAATGGGCTGGGCTTTGAGTTGTTTTCAGGCACATATATGTTCCTCTGAACTCTCATTGGCCGAAGGGTCGGTGCACGTTTATCAAGGCATGACGCTTCAACTTCCGCATTGCGTCTATATATGATGCCTACTCTCCTTTCATTTCTCCCATTCTCTCTGATTTTCGAAGGTAGATTTATCTCCTTTTCTTCCTTTCTATTTTACTTTCCCCGTTTTGCTTTCCGCCATTTAGTCGTTGTTTCGCCGCTTTCGTTTGATCTGCCTAAGATCGTTTGAATCTTTCTGACGACTCTTCATCTCCTTCTGGGATTATGTCTTTTAGCGATCTTAGTTCTCCGGCTCGTCTAGACTCCGAATTGTCTGGCTCGTGTTCGTTCGACGTTGTTGATGAGATAGAACGTAGATTCGACGTTGCTTGTCAGGACGACACGTTCGTGAGTTGCTCCCACCGACCTAGCTTTGATATTCCCGAGCTGGATGATCGGGACGTCTCTGAATCTTCTAGAGAGGTTGGAGGCTCTGGTGATCGAGAGAACTCCTTTGAGGTCGAAGATGGAAACGATCTACCAGTTCTATCTCCCGCGGATCGGGTTGATTTGGAGGATTCTTTTAGCCCAGGCTTGGGTCGTCGGATCCTTCTAGTGATGACGGATGATCAACCATTTCGGGCTACCGCTGATTCCTTGAACGGCTTATCTTTCTGTATTCCGGACTCACCTGACCGACCTTGGAATCCTCCAGAAATATGGCATGCACGAATGTGAAGAATACATCTTGATGAGGAAGATGTCTTTATATTCATTTTTCTCTTCCTCATCTTTATAATATTTTTATCTTAATCCAAAAGAATGCTCATCGTATTCATCATCATCTCTATCACCAAATCCATGGCCATCTCCATTGTCTTCTAACAAAGATATATATATATGACTTAAATATAAAAATACAAAATAAAACTAACTAAACCAAAGGATCTAATAAAAATCAAATAAACAAAAATACTATGGTTACTTAATTACTTATAAACTTAAGACTTTATGAACTCCCATCTATTTTTTTAAAAAATCAAGTTTTGTAATGTGGCAATCAATGCTTTAAAAAGTCAACATTAACATCCACTTAACGGTTGACTTTTTAAAACCCTGATTGTCAAAGTCAACGTAAATTTGAGGAATAAAATTGAAATCTGATAGTTGAGGAATAAAAATGCCACATTGCAAAACTTGAGAAATTAAATGACCGTTTTCCAGTCTTACTAATATATATATATATATATATATATATATATACACATTAAAAACATCAACACAATCCATAGCAAAAAAAAAAAAAATCTAGTATATATTACATGATATTACAATCTCATAAAAAACTAACATAAACACAAAATTTTACAATACTAAACCTTAGACCCTAAGTAGATAACATATATATTAAACAAAAAGCTTAAATTTCACTGGAAATCGAACATATCATGAATCGACTACTGAATTTTTTTTAAGATATTCTAAATGTGCTAATAAAGCTAAATTTAAATAATAAAGTGTATCATATAATTAAGAGAGAAATATTCAAAATGAATAGCTTTAAGAAACTTAAATGGTTTAAGGGGTTCTAACTTTGCGATAACCAGTGTTCAGAGGAACACGCTAAAAGCGGCGATTAAGAAAAAATAAAAATATATGTTTGGTGACGATGCATCAATATTTTAAATGATTTGTGACATAAGTTTTACTCACATCCGGATAAAAATAAAAATATATGTTTGGCGGATAAATGGGCATTCTTAACCCATTTATCCGCCTCAACAGGCCTCGATCCACAAGCAAGGAACTTGATCCCCAGCTCTTTCATGTGATTACTCACATCCGGCACTCTTGGGAAGACCTAAGCCAGCATGCCCAACAGTGCCTCCAATCCAACATGAGTCACAGCAGCGTTCGCAGCAGCAGCAGCCGCATTAACATTCCAGTATTCTAGACTTCCTTTTGGTCCACGGCCACATTCCTTGCCGCACCATTTCCAGAAGTTCCAGCGGTTTCTGTCTCAACTGTTTCCCAACCTTTCCTCTCAGAATTTGGTTACTCTCGGCCATCTACAATGACCAGCTCAGGTAAGTTAGACCATCACTAACTTAATATTTCACACAGAAACACACTTACCGCGTCAAGCCTTGGAAGAGCGAATTTACCCAGTAACCCGTTTATGCTTAAAATGTCCTAGAACCGTTAACGCTCTGATACCAATTTGAAACACTCCGACCCGGATTTCCTTACCGAAGTAGGGTTCCTGGTTCGGCTGCCTCGTTCTTAACAGTTTGCCGCATATAAATTCAACTCGGGCTAGCCCATCCCATGGATATACGTTTACTTAGATTAAAATCGAGGTTCCAACCCAAATCCACCATCCTCCCTTTCCTTGCCTTAGACTCACGGCTCAAGGATTCATATTTCTTCCCGGGTAATTTCTTTCCCTTTACCCGATTAAGTTCTAACACCTCTTGTCGCGATGATCCGCCGAACATTCAGTCCTCGATCACCCAGATTCCTTTACAGTCTCGACCATAGTCTTCCACATACTCGGCTGCAGCCTTCCACGTACACGATCGCAGTCTTCCACAGACTCGACCGCAGTCTTCCACATACTCGACCGTCGTCTTCCACAGACTCGATCGTAGTACCTTTATTGGCTTGACTGATCCTTTCGGTACTTAGTCATTCAACCAACCATCATCTAACCAAGTACACTCGAAGACCCAGTTCATTCGTCTGTTCACACAGAACCGTCGGTCCATCCAGACCTTCCAGAATTGTCCGTCCGATTTACCTAGACTCACTAGTCTACTCCAGTCAGAACAGTCTGTCCGTACTACCCAGACTCGTCCTTTCTATCCACTCAGGATAATACGTCCGTTCCGTCCACACATGACTCGCCGTTCTGTCCACTCAGGACAGTACATCCGTTCCGTCCACACAGGACTCTCCGTCCTGCCCACTCAAGACAGTACATCCGTTCCATCCACACATGACTCTCCGTTCTGTTCACTCAGGACAGTACATTCGTTCCATCCAAACAAGACTCTCCGTTCTGCCTACTCAGGACAGTACATCCGTTCACAGACCAGCAACTGTCCGGACCAACTTAATCCGAACCATACTTTACCCGAATATTGTTATCCTTTAGTTCACTCACCAATACCGGTGCCGATACCTTTTAGGTAACCACCACAGTCCTACCCACCTTGGGTTACAATAGATCATTCCACCCACCTTTGGTTACTGCAGATCATCCCACCCACCTTGGGTTATAACAGATCATCCCACCCATCTTGGGTTACAGCAGTTCAACCACCCACCTTGGGTTACATCAGATCATTCACCGAGCAACTTGGCTTATCCAGTACACTCAGCTGGTTCAGTTCTCTATCCGTTTGCCGAGCCTTCCTTAGCTCTTTCAGCTCACTCAGTTGGTTCAGTTCTATCTTTGACATAGTTTGTTTTAGATCATGTAGATCATCGGTCCATTTCTTGGGTAACAAACGGGATCTATGTAACATCTCGGAATGCGAACTCAGAAAGTAGAGTGGGAGGGGAGAAGGGGTGGGAGGGTGGGGTTGGTGAGTACAAAGTTATACTTGATTATTTTAAGAAATTATTCTATGTTTTTATTTTTGAAAATATAGGTGACGAGCATACAAATTCACGCCAATGTTGCTCGAGCTAGTAAAAAAAATCTAAATTCAGCCAGGGATAATGCAATATTTTATCGACAAGATGCTAAGACGTACAAGAAAAGAAAAATATCCAACCTTGGTAAATATTTTGATGTATTATATACATTGATGCATTTTTTTTTTTAGGAAATTGATTATTTATCTGAATGAAATTTTGGTCAACAATTCAACACAAAATGACAGTTCCAAACTAATTAGAAAAAAAAAATTAAAAAGGAAAATAGAAAGAATATAAACCGTAAAAAAGATAGAAAGAAAATGAAAATTTCAATTAAAATGAATGATAAAACAAAAAAAGAGGATACATAAATCGAAAAAAAAAATATTAGAAACGATCTTTAAATATTTTAAATAATAATTTAAAATATTTAATGATTCAACGAATTACTAATTAAAATTAAAATATTTCTATCAAAAATTTATAATGTGTTTATTCGGGTATTAACGCGAATCCTAATCTAGTATGACCATAAAGTCATATTCTTATAATATTTAACTTGTATTTTAATTGAAAGCCCTTTAATTTATAAAAAAAACCAGATGAACAATCATATCTCTTTAACTTTCTACGTATACTTTAGTTAGTAAACAAAGGTTTCGTTAAACTAGAGACTTGCTTATATTTAAGCAACGATTTTACCTTTCTCGACTTCGTTGTCCGTTTAAAAGTCAAAGATCATGAAACACAACTTTGACTTTCTTGCAATGTATAAAGATTTGGGATAGGAGAGTATAAAAAGTTAATGACTTTTTTTTAACCGTGAGTAACTTTTAATTTACAAACTAGAAACCTACTTTTTTTTTTCTATTTTGATTTACAATTTGTTTTCTATCAACTTATATTTTTAAATTTTTAACTTTCAATCCGCACTTAAGTTGTGCTATTATCTTTGCCTGGTTTCAAGTCTTTTTTGTATGTAGAAAAATAAAATCTAGAGAAGTTGTCTTAATTTAACTCTCATAACGGCATAACCAATAATCTCTCCTGAATCTAGTTCTTAAAATATCATTAAGGTTAGCATATATTGTTTGATTTCAAAACTAGTTCCATAAGTTTTATTTCAAAATTTTGTTCCCTTGATTTTCATCTTTTTTTGGTCAAGGCAACCATCCACGGCAAAAAAAGTTTTAAAAACATGGAACCAACTTGAGTAAATAGCGATAAAATCTGAACTTTCGATGGAAACAAGAAAATAGGTTGAACACAAGAATACTCAAAATTGTAACCAAAAACAATAAAATAAAGAAATTTGTAATTAATAGAGTGGTGGTCTAGTGGTAATCAAGGGAGTTAGTTCTTTTGTGTTCCGGATTCGATTTTTCATTGGAACAGATGGTTTATTCTTTAAATCAGAATATCTAAAGTCTGACTTCGGGTACCGAAAAAATTATGAACCGCAAATCCAGAATTACCACGGTTTATTAAAAAAAAAAAAAAAAGACTCAAAATCTCTCTCTCTCAATACGCAACACCAAACGCAAGAAAACTTGTAACCAAAAAACACGCGAGAATGATTACCCAAATTCACCTTCTTCTGATGAGGAATGGTTACGTCTTAAAACCATTAATCGATTCAGCAAATATACTAACACGAAGAAATGAGCTCTCATAATCACAAAGAAACTCGAGGAAGAAGAGGATTAGGTCTTTGTTATAAAGCCTAACTGAATAATAAGAAGAGCTCTGTTTTCCTTCCTAAGGAGTTACGCTTGTACCGGATTAAACCAAACAAATTAAACACGATCAAACCGCTTCCCATTCGAATCAGACCGGCTCACTTACGCCTCAAATCAAACCCTCTAAGCCAACAGAGTCTCTCAAATCATTGACTTCCTTCACCTGTTGACTTGAATTTAGACCATTTGTCAACAAAATATTCATCAATTGCTTCACATTATCTTTTTTTTTTCTTAAGTAAAATCATCATCTGTCCACAAACTAATCAACACGTCAGACTTCAATCATAGTGCGATTTGGGTGGTAGTTTGGTTAAAATGCAATTAATGATTATTTATTGCATTTATTCACAACAAAAACATATAATAAATGCAAGAGAAGGTATTTTGATATTTGACGAGGTCAAGATTGGCAGTTTGATTTTTTTTTTTTTCTCCAATGAAAAGACAACCACACAACTCTTTCCATTCTGATTGACAAACCAAACTTAAAATTGATACTATCCCGTTTGGCTTACATTCATTCTGTTTTGATTGACAAACCAATCTTCACTGGTCACTGAAAATTGGTAATATTTAGTCCATCCCATATTCATTATGTTCCGTCTCACACCATTTACATGGAAATAACTTTAAATTTTTCATGACAACATATCACTGAAAAGATATGTGTAGAATAATCTGAATAGTAACAAAATTTTATATATACATATATAAATATAAATTTTTTATTACTGTTCAAAGTGGGACGAGACGGAACATATCATATCCCTATTCAGAACCTAAAACTACGAATGGAAGACACGGATTTACGTAACGACCTTTAAAAATCTGCATTTGATGTTATCATCCAACACAATTATTCTCACATGTATGGGTTGATAATTAAAAAATAATAATGAAAGTGCGGTTAGGGACAGATCTATGTTCATTAACATGGGGTAATCGTCACCAATAGATTTTTGAAATTCTTTAAGATTTGTAAAGAATTAAATCAATTGTCCAAAATGAAAAATCTATCTTCCTACCCTCCCCACCCCTTTCAGTTTTTGTTGTCCAATAACCAAATCTACGTTAACTAAAAAGTAACCAAAATATTCTTTTTTTTCATCTGAAATAACGCTGACAGACAAACAAATAGATTCCAGAAACTAAGCCGACAGACCACACAAAATCCCTGGAGATTAAACCCTACGAAAGAGATACATACGAAATTACCAAAACCCAAAACAAAACCTAATAATAAAAGGGATCAAAATCCGAAACTGAAACAAGGGAAACAACAAAATACACCCGAATTCTAGTAAGCACAAGTCACGTACAATACCCACTCTCCTATAATTTATCTAAACTTCTATGTTTTTCTCATTTTTCTCATCTGAAATATATTGTAAATTTTTTGAAAGATACAACATCAACGGACAAACAAGCAAACAGACCTTGAAAACTAAGCCAGTGGACCACACAAAATCTGGAGAGACTAAGCCTTACGAAACGGATATATACAAAATTACCAAAACCCAAAACAAAGCCTAAAAAGAGTTAAAATACCAAAATTGAAACAAAGGAAGCAACAAAATACACCCGAATTCTAGCAAGCACAACTCAGTTACAAAATCCACTCTTCTTCAATTTAGCTAAGTTTCTTACTAAATGAAATCCAAATATAAACAATAACAAATCATTGATTTAAATTCTTTTACTATAGGAATATCTCTTGTGAATCTATTTTGAAATTTAAGAGATGTATGTTTACAAATGCATGAAACATGATGTTTATTTTTTTTTTATCAACTTGAAACTAATCTTATTATATAAAGCAGGATACGCTCGACGTGAGCGTGACACTTAGACAAAATTATAACTCACCAGATCACAATATGTGTCTAATATTAATCAGATGGTGACATGTATTAACATTTAAAATTTACAAAATAATTATTAAGTAACTAACCAAATAGTAAAAAGGAAAATTTCTAATAGTTCAAACGGATTAAGAAACAAAAATTAAGAAGGAAAGTAGGTAAGATATAAGAGAGAATGTAAATTTTAATTAAGAAAAATAAATAATAAAACAAAAGAGAATATATAAATTGAAAAACAAAAAAAAGTTAGAAAGGATATGAAAATTTCAATTTAAAAATTTAAGATATGCACAAGCATGTTAAAAAAATAACAACTACAAGCATACTTATTTTATCAATAGAATTGTAGAATATCACAAAAAACATGAAAATTTTCAACTTATGACGACATTGATATTTTCTAATGTTAAAAAAAAAATTGTATAAACGAAAATTTATATAAATTATTATAATAATACTATATTTAGTACTAAGATTCAATAGTCAATAATGTTTGGCGAGTATAGATCTCTATGATAAGAAAAAATGATAACATCAATGGTATACAATTATCAATCATGTACTTATGTGATGTTTGATAACATTATTTATAAATATCTTTTATAGGTTTTTATGGGTTTATTAACATGAAATTTACTCTTTTATGATTTAACTCTATAATACTTGAATTGTTTTTACTATTTTATCATATAACTAATAAATATTCATAACGGGTAAGAATATGATTTTTTTAGTTGTTATTAGGAATATGATTTGAATTCCGATTATATATATTTTCGGATCTGCATGATATGTATTATGATATAAATTATAATGATTTAAGATCTGTGTTTAAATAGTATTTCAAAATATTTTGACAATTCAACAGGTTACTAACTAAAACAAAATATTTCTATCAATAATTTATAATTTGTTTACCCGCGTATTAACGTGGGTCCTAATCTAGTGTTTAATAATTCGGTTTTTGTTCATAATCTGGTGGTTTTTTCTCATAGTCTTTATATAAAGATATCAAATTAAAGAAGTAGAACTAAAAGTATTTTAATTAAAATTTAAATATTATGCTTTGATTCGTTTAAACTTTTATAACTTTAATTTTTTTTTCTATTATATGAGTTTTGATAGAAAATATTATATTCAGTTTACTCGTTTTTTTCTAATAACATTATAGGTTATATTTATCATATATAATAAAAGCTAAAACTATATAAACTACTAAATACAGTCTTTTCTAGTTTGGCTTTATTAGTCTGCATGATGCGGTTAAAGATATGTCAATTTGGTTGTGGCTAAGGTGTAGTATCTTTCTAATTTTTTTTTTAATTAAAAGATTCTGAAAGTTTATAAATAAATTGGATGATCGATTTACAGACCAACCAGAAATTTCATGTCTTGTTCAGACACATAAAGAATTACACAAAATAAAAAATTTCAATCCAAAACCACACAAATTTGAAAATCAAAATTTTCTTCAATTTAGTAAAAAAAAAGTGATTTAAATCAAAATTAAATCTATTTTGTAACTAAATCGACGAAGTCAAAATCAAATACTATTGAGAATGAGATTCAAGGTACAAACTAAATCAACTTCGTCGGCTATCGGTTGTGAAGTTGGTTTAATTTTGATTTTAGATCTTGTTTTTACTAAATTGACAAAAGCATCAAAATATAAATGCATGTGGTGTTATATCGATTTTCAAATTCAATGTTGTTTTGAATCGATTTTTAAATTTTGTGTGGTTTTGAATTGTAAGTTTTATTTTGTGTAGTTCTTCAACAAAAGTTTAAATTTTGTGTAGCTGGAACAAAACATAAAACTTAACTTTCTGTAAAAGTGTGAAAATCGATCATTCAAATAAACTTGACCAACTTACATATTTATTCCAATATATATATATATATATATATATATATATATATATATATATATATATATATATATATATATATTGGAAACTTGAAATGAATAATTAACCAATATATATAAGGGAAAAACTATAATAACCCAAAAATTCTATTTATTACTTAACTAATCCCAAAATTTAAAAAATTACTAGAATGTTTTTCATATCCAAAGTACCATTATAACACTTGTTCGGAAAAAACATAATTACAAAAGTGCCATTATTTTTTAGTCTATCGAGATACTTATTTACAGAATTGCCACTGCATTTTTGTTGGAATATAGCAATTAATTTATTTGATGTAGAGTTATTTCGTGTGTGGTAGATCTATATCCACGATTTAATGACTAGGTGTTATTGTAGATTTATTTGGTAGATTTATTTTGTACGTTGCAGATATATTGACAAAGTAAGCATTGGGTGTAGTAGACTTAAAAGTGTTTGTAGGTTTATGAGGAAATCATCCTACGGTGTAGATTTTTTTTTGCAGATTTTTGTTGGTGGTTGAAGATTTATTATGTACGGTACAGATATTTTGACACGGTACGAATCATGCCTAGTAGACTTATATATGTTTGCATGTTTATTAGGTGGGATGTAGATTTATCAAGAATGACGGTAGATTTGTGTAAAGTATTTAGTTTGTTGGAGGTGTAGTAGATTTATTTTGTAGATTTATTTTGTACGTTGCAGATATTTTTACAAAGCAAGGATCGTGTGTAGTAGACTTAAAAGTGGTTACAGGTTTTTGAGGAAATCGTCCTACGGTGTATATTTGTTTTGTAGATTTTTGTTAGAAATTGCAGATTTATTTTGTACGTTGCAGATATTTTACCACGGTATGAATCGTGCCTAGTAGACTTACATAGGTTTGTAGGTTTATTAGGTAGGATGTAGATTTATCAGGAAAGACGGTAGATTTGTGTAAGGTATTTAGTTGGTTGGAAGTGTAGTAGATTTATGTTGTAGATTTATTATGTACGTTGCAGATATTTTGACAAAGAAATGATCGTGTGTAGTAGATTTAAAAGTGTTTGTAGGTTTTTGAGGAAGTCGTCTTACTGTGCAGATTTGTTTTGTAGATTTTTGTTAGAAACTGCAGATTTATTATGTAAGTTGCAGATATTTTGACACGATACGAATCGTGTCTAGTAAACTTACTGATCTTTGCAAATTTATTAGGTGTGATGTAGATTTATTAGAAATGACGGTAGATTTGTGTATGGCATTTAGTTGGTTGGAGGTGTTGTAGATATATTTTGTAGATTTATTATATACGTTGCAGATATTTTGACAAATAAAGAATCGTCTCTAGTAGACTTAAAGATGTTTGCAGGTTTTTGAGAAAGTCGTCATACTGCGCAGATTTCTTTTGTAGATTTTTGTTTATAAGCTGCAGATTTATTATGTACGTTGCATATATTTTGACAATGTACGAATTGTGTGTAGTAGATTTACAGATGTTTGCAGGTTTATTAGGTGCGATGTAGAGTTATTAGAAATGACGGTAAATTTGTGTGCGGTGTTTAGTTGTTTGGAGGTATGGTAGATTAATTTTGTAGATTTATTATGTGTGTTGCAGATATTCTGAGAAAGT
This sequence comes from Pseudoturritis turrita, assembly GCA_900406555.1. Lineage (NCBI taxonomy): Eukaryota > Viridiplantae > Streptophyta > Magnoliopsida > Brassicales > Brassicaceae > Pseudoturritis > Pseudoturritis turrita. Next base: position 1,288,869 of record OVBL01000284.1, on the reverse strand, counting down.
ACGAATCGTGTCTAGTAGACTTAACGACGTTTGCAGGTTTTTGAGGAAGTCATAATACTGTGCAGATTTGCCTCGTCGATTTTTGTTTACAAGTTGCAGATTTATTATGTACGTTGCAGATATTTTGACAAGGTACAAATCGTATGTAGTAGACTTACGGATATTTGCAGGTTTATTATGTGCGATGTAGAGTTATTAAAGATGACTGTACATTTGTGTGCGGTGTTTAGTTGTTTGGAGATATAGTAGATTAATTTTATAGATTTATTATGTGCGTTGCAGATATTCTAACAAAGTACGAATCGTGTGTAGTAGACTTACAGATGTTAGTATTTTTTTGAGGCTTTCGTCATACTGTGCATATTTGTCTCGTAGATTTTTGTTTCAAAGCTGCAGATTTATTATGTACGTTGCAGATACTTTCACAAGGTATGAATAGTGTGTAGTAGACTTGCAGATGTTTGCAGGTTTATTATGTGCAATGTAGAGTTATTAGAAATGACTGTAGATTTATGTGCGGTGTTTAGTTGTTTGGAGGTATAGTAAATTAATTTTGTAGATTTATTATGTACGTTGCAGATATTCTGACAAAGTACGAATCATGTGTAGTAGACGTACGAATGTTAATAGGTTTTTGAGGGTTTCGTCATACTGTGCAAATTTGTTTTGTAAATTTTTATTTACAAGCTGCAGATTTACTATGTACGTTGCAGATATCTTGACAATGTACAAATTATGTGTAGTAGATGTACAGATATTTACAGGTTTATTATGTGCGATGTAGAGTTATTAGAAATAACGGTAGATTTGTGTGAGGTGTTTAGTTGTTTGGAGGTATAGTAGATTAATTTTGTAGATTTATTATGTGGGTTGCAGATATTTTGACAAAGTACGAATCGTGTGTAGTAGACTTACAGATGTTAGTAGGTTTTGAGGCTTTCGTCATACTGTGCAAATTTATTTTGTAGATTTTTGTTTACTAGCTGCAGATTTATTATGTACGTTGCAGATATTTTGACAATGTAAAAATCGTGTCTAGTAGACATACATATGTTTACAGATTTATTAGGTGCGATGGAGAGTTATTAAAAATGACTGTAGATTTGTGTACGGTGTTTAATTGTTTGGTGGTATAGTAGATTAATTTTCTAGAAATTGGAAAACAACCACCTGTTTTCTCTCTTTCGAAACATTCGACACCCATGGGTTAATGGTTTTGGAGATTGGAGATTTGCGAAAATATGTGGTTATTTTTCGTAAATAGTACTTGCGGATCTCAGATTGTTGATGCAGATCGTGGTACAATGTAGGAATATTTCGTTTCTATGGTGGTAGAAGATTTTGGGTTTGGAAAAATGGATAAAGAAATCCAGTTGAGTTACATGCTTCCTAAGAAGATGTTGGTAAAATTACCGTCAGACACTCAGTATGTATTCGTTGAGAATAATCGACAAATTTTAAGGTTATCTAATTGTGTAAAAAACTTCCATTCGGCTATGTGTGACATTGAATGAACCATCAAAAGTTCAAGAAGACAGATTTAATGAAATTTATGCTCAGTATGGTAGGTTTATGCTCGGTTTGGTAGTTTTATGCTCAGTTTGGTAGGTTTATGATTGGTTCAGTAGGTTTTTTTTATAGTATGTTTGTTATTTGTTTTGTATGTTTATTTTCCTTGTGGTTGATTTAATATCTTGTATATTCCTCAATTATTGCTGGTCAAGTATTGGAAGGCCCATCGTGCATTGAGATATGCAATTATAATAGTTGAAATAACTCGTATTAAACAAACAAACAAATCTACCATAATACTAAAATAATCTACTATAATAGTTGAAACAACTCATATTAAACAAATGTACCATATTATACTATAATACGATCATAAGTCTGCAATAACTGATAAAAAGTCTACAATGTGAAATAAATCTACCATAATACAATATGATACGATCATAAGTCTGCAATAGCTGATACAAATGTGTAAAGTCTGAAACAAATCTACCATAACACAATATAATACGATCATAAGTCTGCAATAGCTTATACAAATGTGTACAGTTTGCAACAAATCTACCATAACACAATATGAAACGATCATAAGCATACAATAGCTGATACAAATATGTATAGTCTGAAATAAATTTACCATAACACAATATGAAACGATCATAAGTCTGCAATACTGATACAAATCTACTATAATAGTTGAAATAATAATATGATACCGTATTAGACAAATCTACCATAAGACAATATGATACAATCATAAGTCTGCAATTGCTGATATAAAAGACAAAAGTATGGAATAAATCTACCACAACTCAATATGATACGATCATAAGTCTGCAATAGCTTATACAAATGTGTACAGTTTGAAACAAATCTACCATAATACAATATGAGACTATCATAAGTATGCAATAGATGATACAAATGTGTACAGTCTGAAACAAATGTACTATAACACAATATGAAACGTTCATAAATCTGCAATACTGATACAAATCTACTATAATAGGTAAAATAACAATATGATATCGTATTAGAAAAATCTACCATAAGACAATATGATACGATCATAAGTCTGCAATAGCTGATATAAAAGACTAAAGTCTGAAACAAATCTACCATAACTCAATATCATACGATCATAAGTCTGCAGTAGCTTATACAAATGTGTACAGTTTGAAACAAATCTACCATAACACAATATGAGACGATCATAAGTATGCAATAGCTGATACAAAAGTATACAGTCTGAAACAAATTTACCATAACACGATATAAAACGATCATAAGTCTGCAATACTGATACAAATCAAATATAATAATTGAAATAATAATATGATATCTTATTAGACAAATCTACCATAATATGATACGATCATAAGTCTGCAATAGATGATATAAAAGACTAAAGTCTGAAAATAATCTACCATAACTCAATATGATACGATCATAAGTCTGCAATAACTGATACAAAAGTCTACTATCTGAAACAAATCTACATTATCGGGACAATGACTATGCCGGTAAATCAAGTGCAACCTTTAAAACTTAGATGATCGTCCACCGGTAAATCAAGTGCAACCGATAAATCAATGCATAATACGTTAGAACATAGGGACCTAAGAACATATCGCTACCATTCACAAAGAATTGTGCAGAATTTTTAAATATAAGGGTTTCAAAATTCTTTCTCCACAACACACTAACCATATATAACTCAAATTTCATATCTGGACAAAATAAACCGGTGTAGATGACAGAACAGAATTTGACGACGAAACTGTCTTATATATATATATATATATATATATATATATATATATATATATATCATACTAGTTATGTTTGTTCCGCATAATACTATTATTTCTTCCACACAAATCACATTTAAACTGCACTACTCCACTCGATCTATTATTTTCTTAATATCCCCGATGGAATAATATTCGAATAAGACGATTAGTATTTGTATATTTGACGAGGTCAAGAGAAGATTGACAGTAGGTCCCACCATCTTTCTGTAACTTGTTTGACTTTTCTCTATAAAAAACTAACCACCCATCTCCTTTTTCTCTTCTCTCTGATTTTTCCAATTCGTCATTGACATACCAAAACCTCACGAGTCACGGAACACGACCATAGACTTATAAGAAGATTTGTAGCTTTTTTAAAAGCAGAGAGACTCTTTCTTCATAAATCATATGATCTCTCTCCATTTCTCTCTCTCTCTCTTCTAAGCTTCTTCCATGGTTTCGTCCTTCTTCACCCTCTTCTTCTTCTTCTCTCTCTGCATCCATGTCTCTTCCGCCGCCGACACAATCTCCGCCAACTTTACTCTCTCCGGCGACAAGACAATCGTCTCTTCCGGCGGAATTTTCGTACTGGGTTTCTTCAAACCTGGTTCTTCTTCAAACTTCTACATAGGTATGTGGTATAAGCAACTCTCTCTACAAACAATCGTCTGGGTAGCTAATCGAGACAAACCAGTCACCGACAAGAACACATCAGTTCTCAAAATCTCCGACGGTAACTTAATCCTACTCGACGGCAAAAACCAGACTCCGATTTGGTCCACCGGTCTCAATTCCACTTCCTCCTCCTCTGTCTCTCCCCTCACAGCGGTTTTGTCCGACGACGGCAATCTCGTTCTCAAAGACGGTGGCTCCGGCTCATCAGCCACCGTGCTATGGCAAAGCTTTGATCATCCGGCGCACACGTGGCTTCCCGGAGTCAAGATCCGGTTTGACAAACGAACCAATAAGAGTCAACGACTCATCTCGTGGAAGAATGAAGAAGACCCATCACCAGGTTTGTTCTCTCTCGAGCTAGACAAGTCCACAGCTTACAAAATCCTATGGAACGGATCGACTCAGTACTGGTCAAGTGGTCCTTGGAACCCTCAGAGCCAGCTCTTTGATTCGGTCCCTGAGATGAAACTCAATTACATTTACAACTTCAGCTTTTTCTCTAACGCCACTGAGTCATATTTCACTTACTCGATCTACAACCACTTGAATGTGTCACGGTTCGTCATGGACTTGTCTGGACAAATCAAACAGTTAACTTGGTTAGAGAACAACAAAGAATGGAACTTGTTCTGGTCTCAGCCTCGGCAACAATGTGAGGTTTATGCTTACTGTGGCTCCTTTGGGATTTGTAGTGACAAGTCTCAACCTTTTTGCCAATGCCCTCGAGGGTTTAGGCCCGCTTCGCAGAAAGATTGGGACTTGATGGATTACTCTGCAGGCTGTGTTAGAAGGACTGAGCTACAATGCTCTGGTAGAGACATTAACCAGTTTCTGCCTCTTTCCAACATGAAATTGCCTGACAAACCAGAGATGTTGGTGTTAACGAGTCTTAGTAATTGCGCATCGGCTTGCCAAGGGAATTGTTCTTGCGAGGCTTATGCACATGATGAAGGCTCAAACCGGTGCTCGAGTTGGAGTAAAGATGTGTTGAATCTTAAGCAACTCGATGAAGATAATAGCGAGGGGAATACGATTTATCTGAGACTCGCTGCTTCCGACATGCCTAGTGGTTCTTCCGGTAAGAGTAACAAGATGATGATATTTGGCGCTGTTCTAGGCTCGTTAGGAGTAATAGCTCTCGTTCTGTTGGCGGTAATCATAATGTTAAGGTACCGTAGGAGGAAAAGAATGGGAGGAGAGAAGAGTGATGGTACATTAGCTGCGTTTAGCTATAGAGAATTACAGAATGCGACTAAGAATTTCTCGGAGAAACTAGGAGGAGGAGGTTTCGGTTCGGTGTTCAAAGGGGTTTTACCGGATTCTAGTGACATTGCGGTGAAGAGGCTTGAGGGTATTAGCCAAGGGGAGAAGCAGTTTAGGACAGAAGTAGTCACGATAGGAACAATCCAACACGTAAATCTAGTTAGGCTTCGCGGGTTTTGCTCCGAAGGAAACAAGAAATTGCTGGTATATGATTACATGCCTAACGGTTCTTTGGATTCTCATCTCTTCATCAATGAAACCGAAGAAAAGATCGTCCTTGGGTGGAAATTGCGTTACCAGATCGCGTTAGGGACGGCTAGAGGGTTGGCTTATCTACACGATGAATGCAGAGACTGTATCATTCACTGCGATATTAAACCCGAAAACATCTTGTTGGATTCACAATTCTGTCCCAAAGTTGCTGATTTTGGTTTAGCCAAGCTCGTGGGTCGAGATTTTAGCAGGGTTTTGACAACAATGAGAGGCACAAGAGGCTATCTTGCACCAGAATGGATCTCGGGAGTCGCGATAACAGCGAAAGCCGATGTTTATAGCTACGGGATGATGCTGTTCGAGCTTGTTTCTGGTAGAAGAAACACAGAACAATCAGAGAATGGTAAAGTCAGATTCTTTCCGAGTTGGGCTGCGACGGTACTCACCAAAGATGGAGACATCCGCTCGCTGCTAGACCCTAGACTAGAGGGCGAGGGCGTGGATATAGAGGAGCTCACGAGAGCTTGTAAAGTGGCGTGTTGGTGCATACAAGACGAGGAGACTCATAGACCAGCAATGAGTCAAGTTGTTCAGATTCTTGAAGGTGTTTTGGAAGTGAATCCGCCGCCGTTTCCAAGATCGATTCAAGCTCTAGTAGACACCGATGAAGCTGTTGTCTTCTTCACTGAGTCGTCATCTTCGTCGAGTCAAACTTCTTCACAGAAACAGAGCCATTATTCTTCCTCTTCTTCTTCTTCAAAGAAAACGACCAGCAATAACTCTTCGGCTTAGTTAATGTAAACTCGTGTTTATCAATGTGTAATTTAGTATCTGTTTATTTAGCTGTAACATGGCAAGAAATCACCGAATTTTCTTCCATTGTATAATTATTTATTTGTTACAAGAATATTAAAAATCTGTGTAAACTTTGATTTTTTTTTAAAGCATACTTGTAATGTGGATTCTACAGCAGAATTCATGTGGTTTGGTTCAATTACTATAATGATAAAGAATTAAGCTTCTTAAAGACCAAAGTTGTGTCCCTAGTCATTATCATATTTTTTGAGTTTTGAATTAAGTAAAAGAGAGAACACTCACTGTAAAACACTACTAAACAACCATCTATGTAATCAAGAATCATTTTTTCTTCTTCTCAGGAATTGCTGTGTTACAAAACTTAACCAAGCAATGATAAACAAAGATTAAATTTCACAACTCGTCCGTTAAGAAATAATGAAAGCAAAAATTTATCAAAGGGTGACACAGCTCAAGATATTATATGAATTAGGGACTGTAAGCACAACATTCGACCGTTCAATCTCTCCCCCAAATCTCTAATCCAGAAAAGCCAATGCGCTTCTCCAACCTAATCACCGCACACCGAATTCTCTTGTTCTCGCAGTTTTATGTTTTCCACTTCTCTGGAAACTCGAGTGACAATGGCTCTTCCCATATAATTACGAGTTTCCTACGGTGGTTAGCTAAGCGAACTGTAAAACTGCTCATATACAGATCTTCCAAACCCTCAACCATGAACCAGTTTCTACGCTCTGAGTCATACCACATGACCTTACGCCGAAAAGAGGAGAGAACGGATGGTTTTGGAGACTAAGGGCATCTCCAAACCCACTCCATTTTTCACTTCAAAATGCAGTTTGCAGTAAAATTATCTCCAAACCTACTCCATTTCCAATTCCAATATGGAGTAAAAAATAGGATTACTCCATGTTTTTACTCATCACTCCATTTTCTACCCCAAAAGAGTGGGTTTAGAGTTAAACCCATCTCCATTTTAAGTTACTTCATTTTGGAGTAAAAAATGGAGTGATGGGTTGAAAATGCTCTAAAGAGAGTAAACGGTAGTGAGATTTGTAGATGCGAGTTAAACATTTCAAAATGATTTCATCTGGAAGTGATGTAAACAACGGTGGTGGAGGATTCTTCTTCTTCTTCTGCGGAGGTTTCATTTAGGTCTTGTATTACTAGAACTAGTACTAGCTAGGTTTGAACGGTTGGTACGACCTTAACCTATTAAATTCGACCGGGCTTAAAATCCCTTTTACTCCTTGCACTGAGTTGTATAATTAATTACTGTTAAGCTATGTAAACCGTATGTGGGTCATAAGCCGTATATAAACCGTATGTGGGTAATATTTTATCATTAAAACATTAACTTTTTTATGTTATATTTATATTAATATTTTAATCTTATTTAAAATATATTACATTTTTACGTGGATATAATTTTATACCTTTTGATCAGTAACTTTCATAATGTTAAATTACTTTTTAAATTATGATTTTTAACTCTTTAGAATTAAAGAAATACAAAAAAATATTTCAGAAAAATTCGAACTAATAACAAATAGTTATATTTATCGTTGCAAATGTTATAAATTAGCTACAAATTAAGTGTTGTACATTTGTTGTTACGAAAAAAATTGTAGTAATTTTGTGGCAAAATCAAGATTTAGGGTTTACGGTTTAGGATTGTAGATGTATTTGCGAATGAGACATACGATCTATATGATCCATTCATACTCACGACACAGACGGATCAAAAAGAAGATAATGACTATATTCGCTCTTCAATAGTCGATTTACAGTGGAACTGGATGAATCTAACAGTTATAAAATAATAACATTATGTTAAAAAGTCAAACTCCAAACCCTAAACTAAACTAATTTATGATGTAGCTATTAATTTTCAATGTAGCTACGAATAATCACCGAAAATAATTGTAGCTATCTAAAAAAAAATCCCGCTTAAATTTTCGCAAAAAAAAATAAATGAAATAATTTTTTAGCTATTCAAATTATTATGAAAATTTTATATTCATGTTCCTCTTTTGTCTTATCTCTCCTTAATCACAACCTCCGTCTCACCGTCGCTATCTCTCCGCTACTCACTCTCTGCTACTCACTCTCTGTCTTTGGAATGAAAGTTCTCTCTCTCAATCGGTGTTGTTTTGTCGTTGATTTGAGTCAATTCGCTTTCAGTGGAAATTGTTCAATTATCCACGAGATGGTTATTTTAGTGTCTATCTAAGATAATATCCACCGTATGCAAATGTCATATGTCTTACTTTGTGTTCTTTCTTGTCTCTAACTGCTTTCAGGAAGTTTACTTGGTCGATTTTGGCAACTTTTCATCGCTTGAAGCTTTGTCAATTCGAGGTGTACAATGGTGATGGGACCAAGAGACATGAAACATCAGTTTTTCATATTTTATTTTCGTATCTATTATTATTATTATTTTTTGTCAACTAACTTTATATATTAAATCAAGTGGAACCGGTTGGGTGATTATCCCGAGAGACAATCCAACAAGGATCTGCCTGACTTATATGGAAAAAAAAAAACCTCGTGCTCGAACTCCTTTGGCAAGAGAGTCTCCCGGACATTTTCACTCCATGGAATATGAACTAAACTAAATATCACAAAGTTTTGTTAGCATGGTGAACCAATCTAATTCTGAACTAAAAAATAGCCAATCTAGTGGACTCGATGTCATAGATATCAGGTTTGCGCAATCCGTCTCAATTTTTAACGAGGAGTTCCTCCTCTCCCTTAGTCAACCCATCGCCCAAAGAAACTCATCAAACTCCGCATGTAGTGTCGAGATGCTTCTTCTGCACCCTCTCATTCTAACGGTAAGAGAACCCGTATTATCCCTTAGGCGCCACCCTAATCCACTGATCGGTCCATGCTCAATCCAAGAAAAGTCGATTTGACATGTCGGAATTTGGGGGTGCCTAAGGGAGATCCTCCTCTCCCTTAGGCAACCCATCGCCCAAAGAAGCTCATCAAACTCCGCATGTAGTGTCGAGATACTTCTTCTGCACCCTCTCATTCCTACGGCAAGAGAACCCGTATTATCCCTTAGGCGCCACCCTAATCCACTGATCGGTCCATGCTTGATCCAAGAAACGTCGATTTGACATGTCGGAATTTGGGGGTGCCTAAGAGAGATCCTCCTCTCCCTTAGGCAACCCATCGCCCAAAGAAGCTCATCAAACTCCGCATGTAGTGTCGAGATGCTTCTTCTGCACCCTCTCATTCCAACGGTAAGAGAACCCGTATTATCCCTTAGGCGCCACCCTAATCCACTGATCGGTCCATGCTCGATCCAAGAAACGTCGATTTGACATGTCAAAATTTGGGAGTTCCAGATCGGGCCCGTTATATCTTTCGGTTGTAGTGGCTCGTCTGATTCTTCCTGCTCCAACTCTCTACTTCGAGGGTTGCTAATTGGAGGCTGTCTCGTGGAGATATTGTTTTTTCGTTGAACACTTTGTCGTTTCTCGCCTTCCAAATATACCATAGTATCCAGGAAAAGGAATCTCTTTGAGATTCGGAGAAATCGATCTCTTTTGTTCGCTAAAATAGGAAGTCCATATTTCGGAAAAAAGTACTCGGGAAGAAACTCGGAGACGATTTTCGTATCTATTAATATTTTAAAGTTTTTATAATTTAATTTCATTATATATTACAAAATAGTAACATAAATAATTTTTTTTTTTATTTGACAAAGCTACTGATTAACTACAAATTATTTGTGGCTTATTTTCTACAAATATTTTGTTGATAATTGTAAAAAATTGCCACCATTTATAAGTAACTAATTTGTGGCAAATTTCTACTGTTTATTTTGTCACTAATTTGTAGCTAATAAGAGTCAAATTGTTATGAAAATGATTGTAACAATTTTGTGGCTAATTTGCTACACTTTGCCACAAATTCTGATTTACTACGATCATATAATTTCGTCGTCGGAAAATTTGTAGCAATTTTATAGCAATTTTTTTGGCTACAAATTAGATTCATAGCTACAAAAAAGTGTGTGGTTATGTTAACCAATTTTTGTAGTACCTTGTAGATGCAAAAATTATGTTTACGGGTATATAATTATGTCTTTTTTTTATTGGTTTGTATATTAATGATCATATCTCTTAATGAATGCTAATAATTTGATTTTAGAAAAATGGTAGATTTTAAAATACATAACTACATCACAGGATCATTTACCAAAGAGAGAATAATTTTTTTTTTAGTTATTACTAGATCAACTTGAATGCATTTTATATATGTTGTCCAAGTACAAATTAGAGGGTATCAGGGAGAGGAGTGTTACGGATAAAGCTAGTAAAGAGAGTAAAAGCACGTATGGGTTGGTCACTAGGAACACTATGACCTGCTCCTCTCACAGTTGCATACGTAAACTTGTTTTTGTATTCCTCTGTGTATCCTCCCACCTCTCCTTCGCTAAACCACGGACGCCATGTCTTCTCAACCGTTAGATTCATAATTTTTAGCACGTCCATTGTAGATGTATGCGAAACCACTGCGTCCGTATCTCCACTGTACACCCATACTCGAACACCGTTACTCCTCAGCTCTTCGAGGATAGGAATCACTGAGGCAGATTTATCATTATCACTCCATTTTGAGTCATCATTGTTGCATTTACTCCACGCGTACGGTAGTTTCGTGGTGTTTGCGTGCATCGCTTTCTGAACATTTTCTATGTTAAGATAAGCTGTCATGTATTCAAGACTGCACGGATCAAAGATTTTTACTGTGGTGTATTTCTTGGGTTTACTTGTCAACGTGGAGTTTAGACAAATGGGAGCGTATATGCTGTAGAGGTTCAACTTTGTTGTTTGGTCATTGATTTCCATGATCGATATCATGCACTCGTCTGAGTCCACACTACCATGAGTTTCATTCATGCAATACTTTTTATACTTGTCCATATTTGTTGGGGAGATCAAAGCATGATTCCACAAATATTCGTAATTACCATTCGTCTCAGCTATTTGGTCGAGTCCTGGATTACCAATCAAAATGCCTCGTAGGTTGATGAATGTTTGGTTTTTATTGTGAAGGATTATTTGGGCTAGTTGGGGACAATAATGGCCGGCGTAACTCTGACCCGTGATGTAAAAATCTCTTCCTTTATACTCTGAAAACCTCTCAAGCCACTTCACCAAGAACACGTAGTTATCCTCTGCTGTATTTTTGTCTCCTTGATTCTCCAGATCCGATAGAGTATTCGTGTACGAAAATCCTACTTTTGCTGGCGATTCTACATACAATACGTTCGTCTCTGCGAATCCACACGTAACTTCATACTTACCAATCTGATTATATGTTAAGAATAAACCAAAGATTCTAGAAAATGTACCGTTATTCCATGAATAAGGATTGCGATATAGCGTTTTGCCGTCACTGTGTACTCGGAAAGGTCCATGCTCTAGAAATGCTCCTTGTAAAGAAGAACAGCCAGGTCCTACATTTTGTTTTCCAATATCTTGAGTTTAGTAAAGAAACATTATCGACTTTTAACTTGTCTAATTCTCAATGATTTTGGAAAAAGAATACATATTTAGGACTATATATGGTAGAAATTGGTTAGTTAAAAGATCCAAATTCCAATAAAAAGAGTTTGTATAGAGGTGTATATACCTCCATTGAACCAGATGACAAGAGGAGAAGAGTCATTGGCTTTGACGGCTTCCACGAAATAATAGTAAAAAAATCGACCGGCTGATTCGTCTACGGCCACATAACCACCGTATTGTCTGAAACTAACAGGAGGTTGTCCGGGCAGCTTCTTGATTAGATCTTTCTGCTTTAGTTCTTGTTGGTTGACACGGCTTATTGTTGTTTGAGGCGAAGACACACTTACACGACGAATCGCATTGAAATGGGCTATGTCACCTGACGAATCAATCCCTCGCTTCGACGTACAATGGATTTGTGATGCCAAAGACAAGAATAGAAAAACACAAGCGGTTATAGACCATTCTTGTTGTTTCCCCATTCTATTATCTTTGAATCTTTTGAGAAATATGAGAAATTTTTTTTAAAATGACATGAAATATTTTTAAAAAGGAATGACCATAATTTAAAGATATTTTTTGGGTTTTTGACAACTATTTTAACCATATAACAGATTATTTTTATTAAAAGGGGAATATAACAGAGTTTGTTAAGATTCGGTTTTTTTAGTTTGAAAACAAATTTGTTTTTTGTTTTTTTTTTTTTTTAATTCTTGAGAATATAGCTAAAACTCATGTAATTTATGAACTCATAAGGATCATAGAAATATATACTTTTAAAATTTCACTAGGAATTTAGAATTTGATTAAGAAATTTAGATTAACAGAATTTTACTAAGATCTTAAAAAATTAAATATGACTAAGATTTTGAAATTTGATTAAAATTATATATTAGGAACAAAATTACAAGTGAATTATATAAATATAAAATATTAGTTTAAATTATAGTTATATTTATATATATGTGTAGATATGTGTCCACCAAACCGGTTATTTTCAAGTGAAATTCGACGATCTATTTGAAACACCAAATGTGGTGCCCACGGGTCAATGGGGGGGGGGGGGGGGGTTCGAGCTCATCGGCACCACAAAGCTATGGATGTTACGTTGGTGGCTTTCTCTCGCAACTACATATGTTACATCTCTATCCGAAAATATTTGATGGTGTTGTCTAGGAATGGTCGAATAACAATTTGATTTACTCGAGTCATTTCCTATGTGGTTCACTGACAAACAAGCGAACCATCGGGTGGAAATAAATTTTTCTTGAGTAACACTTCCACCATAGCTTTATTTTACAGTTTAATGATGATTACTCGAGCTATTTACCAGTTTACTCGAATAACTTCTAATACGGTCCGTGAAAGCCTTCTTTGGGTAGGGTTTAGCTCACCATGCAACAAATTTTCTGGGTAGATGATCACTTTCATCGACCCAAACTTCTAGCAATCCTCTACTATGCTCAAACACAAGTATGTGTCAAGAGAGAACTGAGTATCGTCCATACAATCCTCATCTCTCTCCAGACCCTACACATTCACCAAGTATCTTCGATCCAGTCACCACTGGGTCGAGTCTTCCTCGTTCCAGACTCTGATCCTGTCGAGTCTTCCTCATCTCTTCGATCGTGGGTCGAGTACCGGATCTGTATCACATAATATCAGATCGAGTCCTTTGTTAATCCCCATCAATCGCCTCTCGAGTCACTTGGCCGTATCCCTCAATCACGGTTTAAGTATTCTATCAATAATCCTATCGATCTCGTTGATGCATATTGATTTTGATGCATTCCTAGTCCTTTATTTCATCCCTTTTAGTCTTTTTCTTGTATATATTTTCTCCTTTAGTCCATTTTTAGTCTCATTCTTGCACTTGTCCCATTTTAGAGTCTAGGTTGTACATTCTTGCATTGTGCATGTATTTTGTATTTCTTTTAGGTACTTAATGGAGCTAAGGATTTTAAGAGGTTCAATGATGATAATGGAGCTCATTTGAAGTCCAAAGATGGTGGAATCAAAGGCAAATCAAGTTGGGAATGAGCAATGAAGAAGGGGAAAGAAGAGGTGAATCAAGGGAAGGCTAAGGACATGAAGAAGAAGAAGAAAAAAAAATAGAGAGAATATCGAACCCCCATTTCTAAGGGAATGAGTTCGATATGAACCATGAAGAAAGAAAAACAAAAACAAAACAGAGAATATATCCACCCCCCCCCCCCCCCCCACATTTCTAAGGGGAGGGGTTCGATATTTTCTCTGTTTTTCCTCAAGATCCAAGATCCAAGATCCAAGATCCAAGATCCAACCCAGTTTGTCCCGGGTCGATCCTGTCCGAACCCTTTGCCTATTTAAACAAATTTTCAGACATTTTAACTTAAGTTTTCTTCTCTCTAGTTGGGTTTTGGGATCCAAATATGTTCTTACATTTTGGATCAATATCTTCATCTTCTCATGCCAATTAGTGAAGAATTCTTCACCTCTATCTCTTATATTTATGTTTGTCTTTTTCTTTTGCTTTTCTTTATGTTTAGGAACTAGTTTTCTCATGGATTATGGGTTAGGTAAATTAGGTTGATTTATGGTTGATTTATGATGTTTAGAGTTAGTTTCATGTGATTTCTATGGTTTAGGATGTGTTTAATGCTAGATTAGACTTAGTTGATCAAAATCTACAACATAATCATTTCATGCCCGGAAGGTGTTCGATGAAATGTCTAGGAGAATTCTAAACTTGCTTTTCATTCTTAACCAATTAGAATTGATGCTTAAGGTGATTAGTTGATATTAGGACTTGAACCTAATGATTATTGATCTCTTAATTACAATTGGAAAATTAGCTTAATTAAGTGATCAATAAATGGATTAATGTCATGAGAGTGAATTAATCTATTGTGAGTGATCCTTGTCATGGAATTGAGCATACTTGTTTGTTCTAGTATCATTACTTAGTCATTAGTCATTCCAAATCAATTACCTTTGCCCGTGATCCATGTTTTTTCTTTTGTTGAACCATGAGTTGTGCTAGATTATGATGTTTTGATAATTAGATAATGATTATTATGGTTGATCCTTGTTAGATCCTTCACTTATGTTGTTCTTAATGCTAGTTTTGACTTGATCACTCAAAATCTAGATCGATAGACATTTTCACATCCGAGAGGTGTTTGTGGAAATGTTTGAACCAAACCTTTTGTGAGATTGAGTCACATAGCTACTTGACTGTGGTTCTATGAACTCTTATAACAAAAATGGGAGTATATTAATGCTTGTCTAATCATTGAGATGAAATGCTTAACCGCGAATCTTGAATGTGATTAGAGAAAGGGGGATTTTACCATTGGCGTTGATTAACCTAAAGAATGAATATTCCATTGTCTAGGATAGTGCTTAATTAAACCTTTTGCATCATTGTTTGATTGTTAATCCATTCACATGATAGTTTAGCTCAAGGTCCAATCTTTTTCTTTGTTTTACTTCTTGCATTTTAGTTTCTTGCATTTCTTATCTTTTAAACCAAACAAAAACACCAAACACATTTGCTATAGCTTAGTTTGTTTCTCGCATCTCTAGTGCAAATTTTAGTCCCTTGGAATCGATCCTTAAATACTACATCGGTGTACCATGCACTTGTGGTTTTGTTTAAGGCTTTATAAATGTAAAGTTTAAGCGCCTAGTTGGATCTTTGCTCTCTAGCAAAGGTAAAATTATCCGCATCAAGTTTTTGGCGCCATTGCCGGGGACTAAACGATTGCCATTAGAGTTAGGATTCAAATTAAGACTATAGCTTTTTACTTTCTTTTGTTGCTAATCTTTTCCATCTTTCTTGTGATCTTGATCTCTTAGATGTACAACTAGGAGTAAAAGAAACATGCAAGGAAAGAGTGAATAAGAGGAATCAACCGTCAAGCTAGTGACGTTAAACGCGCCCTTGGGAACTCTCCCAAGTCTATCATTGTCAAGCTAGTGACACAAAACAAGCATGAATAATGAGGACAAAGCGTCTTCCTCAACAAGAGCCTCCCGAGTTCTTCCTAAAGCTCCAAGGTACACCATCTTCTCTCTTGTACATAAGTTTCGTTTTTGTGTGCTTTTTGTGTGTTTTTGCATGTTTTGTGTTTTGTTCCCTTCTTCGTTTTTTTTCTCTCACTCACCGAGACGGTGAAAGATAAGTTCGGGGGAGGGAACACGTTGCTAATGATGCCTTTAGTTGTTTTGTTTTCCTTTCGTCTTGAGTCTTTGCATTGTACATACTTTTAAAACTGAAAAACCAAAAAAAATAAAATTGGAAAATTTCGGAAAAAAAAATGCATGTAGTTTCACATAGCATTTGCATTCTTTTGTTTTCTTTTCATGTAGGATCGATTCTAAAAGCATTCTAGGATTGCATTTGCATTATGCATTTGGAGAACAATGATAAGAATGCTTTGTATAGATTTTTAGTACATAGCACACCTTGTAAATATCTTGATAATGCTTCTCTCTTGCTTGATGAACCGCGAAAAGCTTGCTTCTACATATCTTTGATCTCTCCGCTCTAGATTCTCTAAGTTTTGTTGATTCTTTGCTTGAATTGAAACCAACTCCATTTTATTTGACCTTAATTGAATTTAATTCTCCCACTTATGGGTTTTAAACCTTAACCATGGTTCACTTATACACACTCAACCATTTTTTATCTCTTTTTACCACTCTTCAATGGTTTTAAATGGCCAATCCCGATTCAAATACATCTTTTGAATGAGGATGGTACCACACTTTAAAAACCCCAAACCTTTCTTTGAAGCCTTCATTAATTTGTTGAGTGAGGCCTCTTCTATTTGTACCTCATGCATATAATCTTTTGAGATGGAAACGACAAGTTTCTTGTCTTCCATTAGGAGTAGTCTTATTGGCTAGTCTAGGTGGGTTTGAGAGAGTCTTGACGTTTGATTGGGTCTTATGAGGGATTTTGGAATGGTTGTTGGGTTTATAAAGGTGTGAGCTTTGTTGAAAAGAAGAGAGTTGAAAAGAGGAAAAGAAAAAAAAATGGCTAAGGAAAAAGGAAATGAAAAGAGTGAAACCAAAGTGGTTTGAGGATAAGAAAGAGAAGGTTGTCTAGGGAGTGAAAATAATAAAGAAACACTACTCTTGAGTTTAAAATGTCTAAGTAAGGAACTCCTAGGAAAGAAAAAAGGAAAAATGAAAATAAAAAGGAGTAAAACAACTATGAAGCAAGAGTAGATGTTTGAGTGTAAGAAGAACTCCCTAGGTTCAATCCAAATATATAAAAAAAGGTTGAAGCGTTTGGTGTTGAGAAATAAAAGTGACTTTAAGGATATCAAGAGAAGTATCTAGTGAGGTTGAGTTTGTTACAAGGATATGGGATTGGGTAGGAAAATGGAAGAAAGCTTCTTGTATGCATAAATGGAATGGTTCCATGAACACCCGCAGTTTTGTCACTTTTTCACATCCCGAAAGATAAAAACCACAAGACGATGGGCATGTGGATGCTCCTTGTCCGCAAGGCCCAGACAGAGAAGAGAAAAGAAGCTTGGTTTGTGGTCAATGGGGTTCCAATAAGATATTCCCTGAGGGAACATGCACTGGTTTCTGGATTAAACTGCCACGCATATCCGCCAAACTTTGAAAATTTCGGCGATTTGAAGTTTGTTAACAAGCATTTCAAAAAGGAAAAAGCCACCTATGCAGCCGTTGAGAAGAAGCTTCTGTCAATGAGACATTGTCCAGACAGATTGAAGATGGCGGTATTGTACTTCTTATCAAGCATCATCATAGGAAATGCAAAGGTAGGAGATGGAGCACCTGCAGTAGAAGAGATATTTAGGAGAGCCGTTACTGATCTCGAGTGGTGCAAAACTTTTCCGTGGGGTCGATTTTCTTTCGATGACACTATGAAAGAGATGTTCCATATGATGGAAAATGTAACGGAGTCGCCAAACCAGCATGGTGCTTTCCAAGTTTCATCATTCCGTTGGAGGTAATGATGAGGATGTGATTTGATAGTTTAGTGCTTTGATTATGTGATTATGTGATAATTTGTTTAATGTTAATATGTGTAGCTTCTAGCGTTTGAAGCAATCCCTGATTTGATGAAGAAATTCAGAGAAGAGGTTAGAGGTGCGTCGAGTAGCTGCCCTAGGATGTGCAAGACCAAGTTCAAAGCAAGTTCCATGAGAGGTTTTGCACTTTCTGAAATTAATGATGCACTTGGCAGCACAAAGGTCAGAAATCATGTTACTGTGAAGTAGTTATCCTTACCATATTATCATAAGTCTTTTTATCACAGGATATTGAAAGTATCATGGAACCAACCTTGGATGAGGTTTCTCTGATGATGCGAATCATGGATGGCCCTAATGAGGATGGTGATTATGATGATGTAATTGTTGATGGTTGGAAAAAGCGCCTATTGATTGAAAACAAGAAAATATGTTTTGAAGAGTTGTTCGACCAAGATGTGGATGGCCGGAAAGATGAAAACGTGGCTGTGAAGAATAAGAAGGAGAGTGTGACTGAGGACAATGCGGATTTAAAGGAAATTATGGAAGCTGGGTTCAAGCAAGTCGGTGAGCAGATGACATATATGGAAAGGACTCTGAACAAGAAGCTTGATGACTTCGAAATAAGAATCAGGCATGTGGAAAAGTATGTTCCACCGAGGGAAGTGTATGGTGGTTTGGAGGAAGTGGATACGGGTGAGGAAGTTGCTACGGCTGAGGATGTAGTTGGTAGTGAAAAGGAAGGGGATACGGGTGAGGAAGTGGCTATAGCTGAGAAAGTAGTTGGTGGTGAGAAGGAAGTGGAGAACAAGGATGCGGAGAAGAAGGATGCAGAGAAAAAGAGTAAGAAGAGGAGTTATTCAAAACTTGTCACAGGCCATTATTCGAAGCCAAACACGCGTGCCCGCAAAGAGAACACTATTGTTCCCTCTGTGTAGGACATCCCTCAGTTTACGTTGCTTTTATCTTTTTTTTTATTGGTACTATAAATCCAAACATGAATGAATGGATGTGTCGTTTTGGTTTTACTAAGGGATAAAAACATAACATAAAAGAGTTAAGGTTTTTAGCAAACATGGCAATAGTTTAACTAGTTATACCTAGTAGTATCGGAATTACAAGTACTTAAACAAGCTGAAAAAAATAGTAGAAGAGGATAACCGAAATAACACCAACCAGCACGCCAATCTTAAGCTTCATCTCTTTCTCTCCAAACACAATGGTCTGAAGTTTGACAACCATATCCTTAATCTCATTGTTAGATCTTTCAAGAGTCGAGAGCATCTCCTTAACCTTCTCCTTATCTTCCTCACATCTCTGAACCAATATGCATTTTGTCCTTGATATCACGTAACTCCTCCATAATTGCGTCGTCCCACAATTTCCAAATGTGGCAATCTTCGTCCTAATCAATAATCAATCAAGCATTATTCGAATAGGAACAAACTTTTACCAGAAATATATAAACTTTGCTGTGAAATCCTTACATCACTATAATCACAACTGTAGTATCTTCTCCCAAAATTGAGACCACATGTTGTGGTCTTAATCACAGGTTTAGCACCACAATAACATTGGCTCGGAATGCCAGATTCATCTTTTGTGAATGGCCGAATGCTAGATCCCGAAGATGTGGTGTTGCTGTTGTTCTCGCCGTAATCAAACTCGGAACTTCCGTGACGGGGCATGTTGCTGTGGCAATGCATTCAACCAAGTTAGACGATAAATCTCAAATCCCTAAAACCGAAATCGAAACCTCTACAACCGAAATCGAAACCCCTAAACTCGCAATCGAAAACCCCTAAAACCGAGAGCTTACCTTTGTCGAATCCGTCGAATTGATTCAGAAAATTTCACCTCTCTCTTCTCTGAAGGAACTCCTAGAAATGAAGAAAAAAAAGAGAAATGGAGTTAATCCAAAAATGAGAAATATACTGGAAATCTGAAAATTTCGGTTTTAGGGGGGAAATTTAAAAAAATTAAAAAAACAAATCAAATTTTGATAAAACGTGGAAAACATGTTTTTAATCAGAACTTATCAAATAGTTGTCCCTAGTTTTCTGGTTGTACATAAAATCAAACAGTTGTACTTTTCGGGTTTTTAACTTTCTAGTAGTTATACCATTGTCAAATTATTTTTTGTTGGTTGTACAAAGATCATTTGGTAATTCTTCTCCATTTCCAAAGTTTTCATGCAGTAATATGTGTAGTAACACATTGTACACATCTTTCTCATCATAAGGTGGTTAGTACATTCAATGTCATCATAAAAGTATAAGGTGTTATATGTGAAATGTATCACATGGTAGTTGACACCAATTAAAAAAATTTAAGTTGTATATAACATGTCTTTTATGTTTATTATTTGAGATTGATACGTATCAACGTGGAGATTTTTGTGAAAATACAACTTGGAGCTTAAAAATCAAACCACAAACGTTCATAGTTTTACCAGAAAGCGTAGTTATACAAACAGAGAGTATGAAACAAAAATTACATCTTAGTCGAACCGGTTGGACCTAGTTGTTCGAGGCAAAGAGAAAATCAATTTTCACCTCGCCCAGGGATCCCAAACCATTTGCCCAAGTTTTGTCCTGCCACCGACCTGTTACTCGTCTTTTTCCTCTTCTTACGACCTTCTCCAGCAGACGGATACCTGTTTTCTTGATATCTGCCCTTCCTTTTCGGATAATTTGGAGGTAAGGCATACATTGTTTGTATATCATCCGGAATCATCCACTGAGACGTATGTGGTACTGGATAAATCGTCCTGACATACGCCAACACCCACTGCTCCAACAGATAATATCTCGAGCACAAATCATAGACATGGATGTCAATTGGTCTATCTTCCATCTTCCCATAGTCAAGAACAGCGGCAACTGCATGAACACATGGATACATGTCTACATCAAAACATTTACAAGTACAATTTTTTTTCCTCAAATCCACCAAGTAGTTCTTCCCATCGCGGCCAATGACACTAAACTCAAGTTCAAAGTAGTTCAACACATGCACCTTTAATTTGCTCCCTACCTTACATCTATAGTGCAATTCATTCTCCACAAAGGGCACCATTTTGTGGGTGCTCGGTCCACTAGCGGCTTCTTTCCTATGTTTGTTGAACCACTCTGCGATTTTTCCAACTATCGCATCAATCATAGGTACTAAAGCGTACATCCTTGCTTTCTTGAAAACATTATTCAAAGATTCTGCACTATTTGTAGTCTCCATGTTGTACCTTGCTCCTTTGAAATAACACCTTGCCCATTTAGAAACGTCCACACTGTTATCCAAATACTCGGCTACTTTAGGGTATCGTATCCTAAAATCTCCATACTCCTTTTCGAATTCAACCTGTGTATAAATCCCCGCTATCTCCCTGAATTTGCTTCCAACTATATCTTTCTTGCCGCTAGAAGCTTTTCCTCTCACATTCTGCGACAAATGATAAACACAATGCCCATGTTCAGACTTCGGGTACACATCAGCAATTGCCTTGATGAGGCTTGCATTTCTGTCACTAAGGAAAACCATTTATGGATCATCCGGTACAACAGTCAACAACATAGTGAAAAACCATTTCCAACTAGCATCTTTCCTTCATCCAACACCAAACTTGTTTTCGTCACAACATTCAATTTCTCCAACATGTACAAATACGAAGGCAACATCTTGTAACTCTCTTCAGGACTACCACGCACAACATCTGCAGCTAGGTATTTCCCTCTCAAAACAGTTGAGCATGATGGTTTCACTCCAACTTTTTCCTGAACCACGTCCATGAGAGCTTTAGGAGCTGGCGTTTCCAATGAACCAGGATAATCTTCTTGTAAAACATCTGCAACTAATTTTGGATTGCTTTTCCTTTTGTTCTTCGTTGTACTCGCAGTTGCGCGAGAGCATAAATGCATCTTCCTGTATACTTTAACCGACCAATTTTGTTGCTTTGAATGTTCAGGCCTCGACACTCGGAGATACCATTTACACCCTTCTACATGGCATTTGACCACATATCTCCAAGTATCCGAATTTAATATTTCGAATTCAAAACATTCCTTATGTGAAGCTCTCAACACTAAGCTCTGCACTTGTTCCTTGCTCACAAATACCTGCCCTAATTCAATACCCGTACCATCTTCCCATTCCTCTACAAACTGTTCTTCTTCTTCATCACATGGAAGACATTCATCTCTACCAAAACCGTCATCAAAACCGTCATCAAAACTGTCATCCACATCATCACGTGCTACATTATCACCATCTCCGACACCTTCTTTATCCATCGGCCCATCATGTTGCTCTGGTTCATCGACAAGAATAATCGCACCATCGTTTACTCTAGCATTTGAATCCATCTCGCCATAATTCCCACCAAATGAACTCCCTCCCTCTCCTCTTAAAACTTGCTCCTCGCACTCTTTTATTTCCACATGCAAGGCACTTCTACATTGTTCTTTATCCATGCTCGATAGATAACCATCAACGTCATCATCATCCAAAATACAAGTACAAGTACACCACCATACTTGAGAAAAGTTGCATCCACACTTACAACTTTTCTCATCTCCCTAAACCCTTTGATGCAAGCTCCCAAAGCAACAAATAAATATTTGAACCTTTTTCCTTCATCCAACACCAAACTTGTTTTCGTCACAACATTCAATTTCTCCAACATGTACAAATACGAAGGCAACATCTTGTAACTCTCTTCAGGACTATCACGCACAACATCTGCAGCTAGGTATTTCCCTCTCAAAACAGTTGAGCATGATGGTTTCACTCCAACTTTTTCCTGAACCACGTCCATGAGAGCTTTAGGAGCTGGCGTTTCCAATGAACCAGGATAATCTTCTTGTAAAACATCTGCAACTAATTTTGGATTGCTTTTCCTTTTGTTCTTCGTTGTACTCGCAGTTGCGCGAGAGCATAAATGCATCTTCCTGTATACTTTAACCGACCAATTTTGTTGCTTTGAATGTTCAGGCCTCGACACTCGGAGATACCATTTACACCCTTCTACATGGCATTTGACCACATATCTCCAAGTATCCGAATTTAATATTTCGAATTCAAAACATTCCTTATGTGAAGCTCTCAACACTAAGCTCTGCACTTGTTCCTTGCTCACAAATACCTGCCCTAATTCAATACCCGTACCATCTTCCCATTCCTCTACAAACTGTTCTTCTTCTTCATCACATGGAAGACATTCATCTCTACCAAAACCGTCATCAAAACCGTCATCAAAACTGTCATCCACATCATCACGTGCTACATTATCACCATCTCCGACACCTTCTTTATCCATCGGCCCATCATGTTGCTCTGGTTCATCGACAAGAATAATCGCACCATCGTTTACTCTAGCATTTGAATCCATCTCGCCATAATTCCCACCAAATGAACTCCCTCCCTCTCCTCTTAAAACTTGCTCCTCGCACTCTTTTATTTCCACATGCAAGGCACTTCTACATTGTTCTTTATCCATGCTCGATAGATAACCATCAACGTCATCATCATCCAAAATAATCAAAACTTTTGGAGGTTTCAATAGCAATGGAATGTAACTCAATTTCACATTTCTCGTAGCTTCGTCTATCCCAATCTTCCTGCATATTCTATCCACTAACACTGAATAAGTTAGCTCCTCCTTAAACGATAAATCGTACAACTTAGTTTCTTTTGAAATCCATCGACTCCCATCTCCTGTCTCTACGTATTTTCCTCCATATTCAAAATATATGACTGTTTTGTTCATTGTATATCCTGGAAAAAAAAAATCAAATAACTACATTACCACATATTTACTTTCACCGGAAATACCAGTTGTACATGTTATACCACTTCTCTCAGTAACACCAGTTCTACTAGTTATCTTATATCTGCAAATTTGGAAAATTCGGATACGAATAGAAATACGGATACGGTGACTAAGCTCAACATATGCATAATCCTAATCCTAATCTACCTACAATTCAACCACTAACATCCAGAATTGATTCACACCCAATGTGCATACCAAATTCCTAAATCCATTCAATTAAAATCCCCAAATCCGCAAATCAAATTCAAAACATAAAACAACGAAATCATACATCTAATTGGATCCACATAACAGTTTGCAAGCTCTCACCTAGAAACACTCACCTCAATTTTCAAACTTCAAGCTTCAATGTCGAGCTCAAAGACGACCTCAATATGGCGGATCGATGGGATGAATCAGAATTGAGGTTGCTGCAAATCGACGGGATGTGCTTCAAGCTTCAACTGGAATGTGGAAATGGAGGCCAGCTTCAAGCTTAAACGGAGCTTCAGCTGGATAGATCGACAATGGACGAAGCCCTGTTCCTTTTCTCCCGGTGTCATGTTTTCGGGGACGGGTCGATATTGGCCAATTTTTCGATTTTTTTTAAATCATAAATCCCCGAACTAAGGGATAAAATCGGTTTTGCTCATTTCATTAAGAGCAAGGAGTACGTTAGACTACAAGAGAGTGTGACAGAGAGGAGTAACGAGTGATTGGAGTATTCTAGCTCTTCGTCCGCTTTATCTCTCGGATATATCTACATTTTTTAGAGCAATAAGCAAAAGCATTGGAAACATACTCCTGTTGGACGCAAGGAAAACTAGGAGCACACTGGATTTGAGAAAGCAAAGCTCTATTTAAGTCGAAATGCCTTTACAAAAATTATTATTTTAATTTCAATGTCTAGTATATTCTTTTTTCATATGTAACTCGCACATTTCACACTTCCAAAATTGAAAATAATTTTTGAGTTATAAAAAATATTTATAGAATATAAATGATATTAACATGTATATATATATATATATTGAATAATAAATTAATTATATTTTGACCCCGGTAAAAATAGTTTCTCGATTCGCCATTGAAGAATTCAACTTTGTTCTTTTTTATTCATTTGGAAAATTTAGCACTATTAGAACATTTTCATAAAACAATATAATTTAATGATTGATTGATTTGCGAAAGCCGGATTGATCTTTAATAATAGCAAAAACAAATTCATACTTTTTTTAGAAAGGACATTCTATTAAAAGTAAGGGAACTATTTACAGCATGGTATACAACATAAGAACAATGCTAATGGCTAGGCTAAACAAGAAGAATTCCAACAGACGATAAGGATACTAAAAAGGTATATATCACCGAGTCTCGAGCAGGAAATCAGCATTACTCCAAGAAGATAGTGGAAAGCAATTCAACTGAACTACATTCGACTACAAAAGGATGCAAGAGGATAGACCCAAACACTCTAGATGGACTTGGCGACCTGACATTGCTGATGAGACACCAAGAACACAAAGACTGGCATTGAGTCCAAGAACACTTAGATCCTTCGGAAGCAACTCGAAGAAGCCACAACACAAAACCAAGGCAACTAATCTCCTCCCGGATCAAAACAACCTTCCACAATAACTTTAGTCATGATCCGAAGGAAGAACACCTGCAAAACCAAACCCGACAATAACCCGAAGGGAAGACCCGTAATCTGGCCCAGATGAAGAGGCTAGGGAACTATTTACAGCATGGTATACAACATAAGAACAATGCTAATGGCTACCTGCCATTGCCGACGAGACACCAAGAACACAAAGACTAGCATTGAGTCAAAGAACACTTAGATCCTTCGGAAGCAACTCGAAGAAGCCACAACACAAAACCAAAGCAATTAATCTCCTCCCGGATCAAAACAACCTTCCACAATAACTTTAGTCATGATCCGAAGGAAGAACACCTGCAAAACCAAATCCAACAATAACCCGAAGGGAAGACCCGTAATCTGGCCCAGATGAAGAGGCTAGAGATTGAAGAAGAGAAGCACCAGGAGGCAATGGAGCAAAGGTAGGAGAAGGAGAAGAGATAGCCTACTGTTCGCAGAACCTATATCCCAAAGATCCTCTAACAATAACGACAAGGCCTAAAAGATGCAAAGCAGAGAAGGAAGAAGCACCTATGAGGTCTTGAGGCCACATCGCAACGAACCGAAGCAACAACAACATAAACTAGGGTCCGAGCCGAAGAGCCTAGATACCGAGATGAGAAATCAACCCAGCCACGACGAAAGACCCACTGCGACGTAGAAACTACAAGGAGGAGCAAAATAGAGGAGGGGCAGGGGCCACAGATCTGAGCCGTCCTTGAGCACATATCAGAGACAATGACATCCTCATCAAGAAGCGACCTCCAAACATAAGCATAGCACAACAGAGACCCGACGATCGATCGATGGCTGGTACGTAGTAGTCTTGTTCATAGTTATGAAAAAGTGTTTAGTGTGAGAATGATGCATTTATTATTAAACACTAATTTTTTCTTACTTTTATTTGTATTTTCTACTAAAAATAAGTTTAGAAACTTATTAACATCATAAACATTATTTACTTACTATAATAGTTATTTGTTTTAAAAAAAATTGAGTTTATGCGCTGTGTTGTAGCACGATCTCTACCTTAATAATAGAAAAGAGTGTAAACTCATCACAGTCTTGGAATCAATTTTTCTGTGTGCAAATATTTTATGTAGACTATTTGATCATTTTAGATTCCGCCTAGATGTTTTTTCCTTGGTAGATTGTAGGAAATTCATTGGCAAAGAGCGTGCTCACCTTTCGAATTACTCGGACACCTTTCGAATTAGTTATATCCATGCTAAGGCTAGCAAAAAAAAAAACAGGGATTTTTTTCCGAAAATGATTTAAGCCAAAAACATCTTATTTATCTGATTTTATGACATCTCCATTTTCGCAAATAAATTCTCTAATATATTCATCTACTTAATTGACCCTAGATTTTAATATATATACATATAGGCTATCGGGGGCAGTGGCGGTAAATAAACGGCTAACCCACAGACATATTGGATCCGATCATGAATGCTCGAGATGCGAATACCCGGAGGAGACCATCAACCATGCAATTTTTTTTTGTCCCCAAACTCTACAAATTTGGGTCCTCTCGAATATCCATATTGGAGGATTGGGGGCCCTCAGAGAGCCTAGGAAAAAATTTGGATGACCTCTTTTGGAGAATACCGAATGAAGTAGATTTGACCGAGGTCACCAGAGTTTTCCCTTGGATAATCTGGTACATTTGGAAGGCAAGGAATGATAAAGTTTTCAACGCGGTGGAAAAATCACCGGCGGATATCGTTTATCTGGCCCAAAAGAAGTCAAAAGAATGGTTCTTGGCTAATAATACAACGAGGGAGGACGAGGTAGACTCGATAGGAGACTTACACTCTGAACCATATCTGTTAACCTTCACATGTTTTGTGGATGGGTCATGGAAGACAGATGAGGTCACTAGTGGGGTGGGCTGGGTGCTACAACTATAGGATGGCACTACAGACCTGGTGAGGCTCCAAAGTAACCGGAGGAGTCTCTCTCCACTACACACTGAGTTACATGGGCTTATATAGGCCATGCAATGTTTGATCCGGAAACGGCAGTTTTGCTTCCTCTTTGTAACGGACTCAAAGGAGCTGATAAATATGGTGACATCACCGCATGCTTGGCTCAGTTTTCAACCGGAATTACATGAGTTAGCAGTACTTAGGGAATCATTCCCTGAATTCGACCTCATCTACGGGCAACGGGAGAGGAATATGAGAGCGGATATGATTGTGAGGACTGCACGTACTAGGAATACACTCTTTTCTTTCATTGGCACTTATGTTCCTTATTGGTCTATTGATACAGACAATGTATTTATCTAATCAATAATGAAGTGCGTTTGTGACCAAAAAAAAAGAAAAAAATTAGGCTTTGCTTTGAAGATCTCTAATTAATATCATCAACTAAGGTATTATTCATGGAGATTAGTAGTTAGAAGGTTACTTGACTCGTCTTTAAGCGAAACGGAATTAAGTAGAATCCTTTATTTATCATTCAATGCTTGATCAAGCAAAACATTTTTGTAACTTGCAATGATTTGATCTCTGTATATACAAAAATGTCATTACATAGGAAATTTCTGATTTTTTAGAACAAAATCTAAATAATGGCTTTTGTAAAAATACAAATACAAAATAATATATTTAAATCAATATCCATTTCAATAAGTAATGCGTGAATCTGGACCCATCCAAATTTTTGACCCACCCAACTTTTTGACCGAAACATTTTACTTCCTTCTCTCATCTCATCTGTCTTAGTTTTTCTTACTCTCATCAATGGCGGCAGCCGTAGTTTTTCGTCCGTACCTTTGGGATGGCGAGAATGTCACAATCCTGCGTACAGCTGTTATTGATCACGTATTCACAGAGATAGTGGATTCTATCTGTATGCTGGGCATCACACCAAGGTGTAAAGTTTTCGCATTCTTTGCTTGTCCAGAGAGAGTTTTCTCTCCGTAAGCTTTTGGTAGAAACAAAGTTATCATTGAATTGGAATGTGTGTATGATCATGACCGACGAAAAATTGATCGTGGAGTAGTCGACGAGAAGATAATTACAAAACTTATGGAAATTCTTATAGCTTCCAAGGGGAAGAAAAAGATGCTACTGGAAAAATACATTATGTTGGTAGGGGAGATCATGGATATACTCGATTGGTAAAAAGGCCTCACAAATCTCATATATAATATTTTTTAAGGGAGCAAAGTGTTTAGTCTCCAGAAATGCAGCTTTTTGTGTGCCAACAAACAAAACAAAATAACAATAAATTAATTAAGTGTAAAATCCGTGCATCACACCAAAAATTAATTAGTTGATAAAATACCCACCACATTGTCACGGACTGATTCCTCCCGAATCGATACGTGCGGCCTGAGCACCTTTCCGCCCCTCGCGGTTGCTAAGTCAGCCTTACTCAAACTCGGACTTTGACCCTTAGAGAGATAAACCCACGAATTCTAGAGAGAGAAATGTTTAGAGAAGTGTTTGTGTTTTATAAATTGTTGGATGATTTACAAATGAGGATTTCACCTCCTTTTATACAAGTTCACCTCCAAAACGGACGGTGGAGATTAACACTCACCAACTCTCACCAACTCTCCCCACCAACTTCACCAACCCAATTCCACCAACCCATTCCCACCAACTCTAGATTTATGGGCTGATTTTGTTTGGGCCTAAAATGGGCCGTGACATCCTCCCCCACCTAATTCGGTGACGCCCTCGTCGCCGTATATGCCTTGAGGTCTTCCCGGAATTGCCACAAGTCTTGTTCCGGCTCCCACGTTGCCTCTGCCTCTAGTTGTCGCTTCCACTTGATGAGGAAGTGATTTTGACGTGGAACGCCTCGTTTCCGCACTTCCTTGGATGCTAGCACTTCTTCGATCTCCTTATCATAGGACTTTGTCATGATAGGTGGTGCCCGGGTTGAAACGCCTCGGTCTTGATCCTCTGTGTCGCAATGATATGGCTTAAGCATGCTCACATGGAAGACCGGATGAATCTTAAGAGTATCCGGTAAGTCCAATCGGTAAGACACCTTTCCCACCTTGGCCACAATTTCGAACGGTCCCTCGTATCTCCGAATTAAGCCTTTGTGTAAACTCCGAAATACTTTGAATAGTTGGGGAAGGAGCTTCACAAAGACTAAGTCACCCATAGAATATTCTGAAGGCCGTCTCTTCGCATCCACCCACTTCTTCATTCGTTTCCGGGACTTCTCCAAGCATACCCGGGCAAAGTCGGCGTGTTCCTCCCATTGCTTGGCCATTATGAACGCCCCTGGTCTTCTTCCCTCTGTTGCAGGCGTAGCCAATGTGTGCGGGGTCAAAGGTTGCTGCCCTGTTACGAGTTCGAACGGACTCCGTCCCGTCGATTCGCTTCGTTGCAAGTTGTACGAGAACTGGACAATATCCATCAACTTAGCCCAATCTCTTTGGTTTGCACCTACGAAGTGTCGGAGGTAACACTCAAGCAAGGCATTCACCCTTTCCGTCTGCCCATCTGTTTGCGGGTGAAAGCTCGTTGAGAAACTCAGGTCCGTCCCAAGCATTTTAAATAACTCCGTCCACAACCGCCCAGTGAAGCGAGGATCCCGATCACTCACGATGTTCCGAGGTAATCCCCAAAGCTTCACCACATTCTTGAAGAATGTCCGCGCTACCTCCTCCGCGGTACAGTCCCGATCGCAAGCCACAAACGTCCCATACTTAGAGAATCGATCCACAATCACCATGATGGATCCAAACCCTTCTGACTTTGGTAGCGCGCTGATAAAATCTAGCGAGACCGAGTCCCATGGTCGCTCGGGTATTGGTAATGGCTCCAATAAACCCGCAGACTGCTTGTTCTCCGTCTTATCTTGTTGGCACACAAGACAAGTCTTCACATAAAGCTCTACGGTATCCCGCATCCGTGGCCAAAAATACCCCGCTTCAACTAGGGCCAACGTCCTCTTCTGTCCTGGATGGCCTGCCCACCGAGTATCATGGCATTCTCTTATGATGTCTCGGCGGAGACTCTCCCACTTCGGAACATAGATTCATCGACCCTTTGAATAAAGCAGGCCATTGTCGACCCAAAATCGATGTGCCTTACCCTCTTCTGCTAACTTCATCAACTCCTTAGCAACAGGGTCGCGCTCGAGCCCTTCTCGAATCCGAACCAAAATGTTCCCCTCGACTTGGCTCATGGTTGCCAGCTCCGCCTTCCGGCTTAGCGCATCGGCTACAACATTCGCCTTCCCTGGCTTATACTCCAAGGTATAGTCAAACTCAGCTAGGAAGTCTTGCCATCGTGCTTGTTTTGGGGACAACTTCTTCTGGGTTTGGAAGTAGCTTGTCGCCACGTTATCCGTCTTGATCGTGAAGTGTGGTCCCAGAAGATATTGTCTCCATACCCGCAAGCAATGGACCACGGCTGTCATTTCTTTCTCTTGCACCGTGTACTGCCTCTCGGTATCGTTGAGCTTGCAGCTCTCGAACGCGATCGGATGCCCCTCTTGCATCAATACTCCCTCGATAGCAAAGTCGGATGCATCGGTGTGTAACTCAAATGGCAAACTGAAATTCGGTAAGACAAGGACAGGTTCTTGACTCACCGCGATTTTCAGCTTCTTAAAGGCCTCTCGGCAATGCTCGGACCAATCCCATGGCTTCCCCTTCTTGAGAAGGTCCGTTAGCAATGCTGCCTTTTTTGAATATCCCTCGATGAACCGTCGATAATAGTTCACCAATCCAAGGAAAGAGCGTAACTCCGTTACCTTAGTCGGAGCCTCCCACTCCATAATCGCCTTCACCTTGGCGTCATCCATCTTGAGCTTCCCGTGCCCAATGATGTGGCCCAAGAATTGGACTTCTTTCTTTACAAATAACTCGTTTTTCCGGAGAACTCGGAAAACTATCCGCAAGTGCTCCACATGTTCCTCCATCGAGTTGCTATAGACGACGATATCGTCTAAGTAAGCCACCACGAACCGATCCAAATATGGCTGAAAGATCTGGTTCATAAGGGTACAAAATGTGGCAGGGGCGTTTGTGAGGCCGAATGGCATAACCAGCCATTCAAACGACCCATACCACGTAATGCACGCTGTCTTTGGCTCATCTCCCTCTGCAATCCAGACTTGATAATATCCCTTTTGCAAGTCCATCTTTGTGTACACCTTTGCTCCTCCAAGTCGATCAAAAAGATCCACGATCAAAGGGATAGGGTAGCGGTTTTTGATCGTTACCTTATTAAGTGCCCGGTAGTCCACGCACATTCGCAATGATCCATCGTGCTTCTTTTGGAACAATACCGGTGCGCCATAAGGTGCTTTGGATGGCCTTAGTTTCCCCGTCGATAAGAGCTCATCAAGTTGTTTCCGTAACTCCTCAAGCTCGGATGGAGCCATTCGGTAAGGCGCCATTGCTGGCGGTTTGGCTCCCAACTCCAACTCGATTCGATGATCCACCTCTCTCCTTGGTGGTAACTTTTCTGACAACTTTGCGGGCATCACGTCCTTGTTCTCCTCAAGGACTATTTCAATAGCCGGTGGAATTAGCTCAGCTCTCCCAAACTCGTCTTCCACCTTCATCACGGCCAGAAACGTCGGTTCACTCTTCTTCATCCCTTTAGTGAACTGCATTACCGAGAGTTGCCTTATCCCCTCGGACTTCTCCTCTATGGTTGGAATCATGCACTGCGATCCTTTCTCGAAGATGCACACTGAACTTAGTGCGGGCAGAGGGATTGACATGACTTGCCTCATGAAATCCATACCTAACACCACTTTGAAATCGTCCATGGGTATGACCGAGAAGTTTACTGGTCCGCTCCAACTGCCTAGTCGCATCTCAATCCCTCGCGCTACCTCATTGACGGGTTGGGCTTTTGCGTTCACCGTCTTCATACAACCTTCCCTCTTGGTCCACTTTATCCCAAGTCTCACGGCTTCATCTTCAGCCATGAAGTTATGAGTGGCCCCCCTGTCCACCATAACTCGGGTTAACTTCCCGTTAACACGAGTCTCCACGTACATGAGCCCCTTGCTCATTGGTTTAGATGATCGACCGGCCTTAAGAGCATTAAGGAGTTGTAACGACCCCATCTTGCCCGGCTCCACCTCTTGGATCTCACCTTCGTGATTCTTCATTATTGCGGACAACGACCCCATCTTCGGACATTCCCTCATTGGGTGTGGCCCCTTGCACACAAAGCACCCACCTTTTGGGACAAACGTCTTCTTCTTTGCCTCAGACTCCTCTCGTCCTGATCCCTTCTCATAACGCCTTGAGTTGGATGGACGGCCACTAACTCGTCTTTCTCCCCCACCTTTGGTCACGATCTTCTCCTTTCTCTTGAAGGACTCAGAGGGACCTTGGATACGAAAGTCAGTCAACGACTCAGCCACCGCAATAGCTTCATCGACGGACTGAACTCCCCTTCGCTGCAGCTCTTGCTTTGCCCAGTTTTGCAGCCCGTCGGTGAAGTAGAAGACGAGATCCTCATCGGACATGTTAGGAATTTGCAGCATAAGAGTGGTAAACTCTTTAACATAGTCGCAAATTGTACCTTTTTGTCGAAGTTCCCTTAACTTCTTGCGGGCTTCATACACAACATTCTCTGGGTAGAACTGTCGTTTAAGTTCCTTCTTGAACTCCTCCCAAGTCTCGATCCGGCAAGTTCCCCGCTCGATGTCTACATGTTTTCTTCGCCACCACAGCATCGCCGTATCCGTCAAGTATGACGTCGCGGCTTTAATCTTCGCAGTCTCATCCCCAAGATTGAGATTGTCGAAGTATTGTTCCATCTGCCAAAGGAAATTCTCAACTTCTTTAGCATCCCTTACCCCGTTGAACCGCGACGGTCTCGGGAAATCAACCCGACCGCCTACTGCCGCAGCAATGATTCCTCCATTTGCGCTTGCCCGTTTGCATAGCGCCATATCCTCCTCCACCGCGACAAATCTTGCCTTCATCCCCTCGATGTTGTCTTGCAAGGCCCGGATGGATTCGGTCACTAGTTCCTCCAATCGAACGAACCGAGTGTCTAGATCGGCGCCGTTCCGCTTGACTTCCTCCAGCCCATCGAACACATGATTCTCCAGTTCGGAGACGGTGTGCTCGATTATTTCAAGCTTATTAGTCATTTCTCCCACGGCCACTCCCAAAGCATCACGAGAAACACTCTTTTCCCACTTGCTTCCTGCTTGGTTGGCCGTGGTTTCTCTTCCACGTTCGTCATGGGTGTCGGACGAAGCGCTCACATCTTTGCTTCCCTTAGCCATTCTCTCGGATAGAATTCTCTATAGCCCCGGTCGAACTTTGCTCTGATACCACTTGTCACGGACTGATTCCTCCCGAATCGATACGTGCGGTCTTAGCACCTTTCCGCCCCTCGCGGTTGCTAAGTCAGCCTTACTCAAACTCGGACTTTGACCCTTAGAGAGATAAACCCACGAATTCTAGAGAGAGAAAAATGTTTAGAGAAGTGTTTGTGTTTTATAAATTGTTGGATGATTTACAAATGAGGATTTCACCCCCTTTTATACAAGTTCACCTCCAAAACGGACGGTGGAGATTAACACAATCTAACGGTGGAAATTAACTCTCACCAACTCTCACCACTAACTCCACCAACCCATTTCCACCAACTCTAGATTTATGGGCTGATTTCGTTGGGCCTAAAATGGACCGTGACAACATGGATCAGATCGACCATATGAATTAAACCTAACTGAAAACACATCACATCTCCGCATGTTTTCTTTTGGTTTGAATGGAAATTTTTTTTTCAGTTTTGAATTGAAAAAATCAATCAAAAATAATGAAGATAACACATAATTAAACGGTTATTATTACTGATAACTAGCTTCAATTCAATCACAATAAAGAAACTGAGTAACGAACATAACAAGTTATTTTGAAAAATAGATCATGAAATTTTTGTGTTCTAATATAAAAAAGATTATATATTTTCATTTAGAATAGAATAGAAATTTTTTGTTCTAACATAAACAATAACGCAATATCATCACAAACAAAGTATCAATTAGTTCATCCACACAAACTAATTATCTTTGGTTGAGAAAATTGATGAAAAATAAGAATTGTGACGGAAAAATAAAATGTTTAATTTGGTTGAGATCAAAATGATGTAATTTTGGTTATTTTCTGATATAAAATTATTGAAACGACATCGACTTATAAAAATGTTTGACTTGGCCGAGGGATGTCGGCGATCTTCAATTTTGAGCCTTGCGAATCGCTGATAAATGCATCGGTTAATTTAGAATTTTTATATATGTGAAAAATGATAAGTTTGGCTGAGTAGTTGGATTGGTAATTTTAGTTGAGGGATAGAATAGAGATCAACCTTATCAAAAATGTGTTAATTGTGGAAAGTGTCTAATTCTAATTCTCATCTTTTATCCACGATTTTTCATATCCTAAATCCAAAACCTAGAAGGAACAAAAGCAAAAAGCCAATTGTCAATGCATGAATTACGGGTCTAAATTTGCATCTAAAACCGTAGTTTACAAACACGCGCTCGCATAACGCGTGTTATGATTTTTGAGTTTTTTTTTTTTTTTTAATAGAAAATCATTCTATTGAAATTTGCAGGAAAAGGAAAGTTTTACAGGACCCAAGCCCAATTGGCTAAGTATCCTACTTATTCATGTTCACACATAGAAACATATTTGAATCAGAACCAAAACGAAGCCCATGGCCCATAGGACCCGGTGACGCTTCAATGACAACCAAACAATTGGACTTATTTAAACAAGTTTAGGAGAGATTAACCGCATCGTTATGCCACATGCACATGTGTGAGTTGTGATTATAAATTTATAACCATTGCAATGGTAACTTTACTATCACGATTTATTTATTAAATATAAATGGGGAAGATACTACTTTCTTTCTTTTTTTGGTTCAGAAAATGTAGATACTACTTTATTACATGATTAAAGAAACAAAATCTTTTACAAGAGTGCTTGATCAGTCTCATTTATTTTATTTGTCTATATCTTAGAGAAACCATGCGAATTTTTTCAAAGCTGAATAGCTCTCAAATAATTTAGAATCTTGGAAAAATTAAACCTTCATTTTTTTGAATTTATATGGAATCTGAAAACAATTTTTCAATTGTTTCAATCATATGGAATATATATTGGTTTTATAATTAAATGGTGTTTACTGTTAACAAATAGATAATTATCTACTGTTCAATAGTACTTATACAAACAAATGACAAGGTATCCTCTTAAAAGTAGATATCATGTTAGTTATTGAATAATCCAATATATGTACTCGTCTTCTGTCATATCTATAGCAACTTAGACACATAGATTCTCCCCGACCCATAGATATTTATGGTTATAGAATTATTTTTATTTAGGCTATGAATGGTAGAACGTTATAAAAACAGTTTGTACGCCATAATAAGAGAACTGCATATATGTTTCCATTCATGATATTTTAAGTTGAGAAATATTTTTGACATTTTTTTTAATTCAAATATTAGTTTTGCACCAGTTGTTATCCGATTTTACCATTTAAACATATAGTTTAAATCATTTTATCCGTTTGATTCACTTTCACCATTCAGAATCTTATAATATCTTTTAATTTTGATTCTCTTTCTACCATTTGCTTGATTTATTAATTCACCATTTATGTTTTCTTATTGTCTACGGTTCACGTATAAAGTTTTTTGATATAAATTCGAATCATGATTTGGTAGAGCTATTTAGGGGTAAGCATTCGGTTAATCGGTTTGGTTCGATTCGGGTTATTCGGATTTTGGTTTTTTCGGTTTTAGGAAAATAAATTCCATTTGGAATTTGCTTTTAATTCGGTTTGGTTCGGTTCGGATTTTGGAAGTAATTAACCAATTAATTTTTGTTTACTTTATTGAACAAATTTTAGTTGCTTTTCTGTTTAAAAAACACACATTCACAATAAAAAATCCAACGTTTAAAAACAAATAAAAATCCAACGTTTAAATTTTTTTTAAATAAATAAATGTCCTCGTGTTTTCTATTCTTAAATATTTTTTTTTTCACTCACCATAAATACTAGCGTTAGGTTTGTTCGTCGGAGACAAAACGACAACGTTAGAAAATGAGCAAACGAAAAGTCAAAACTGCAAGACTCAAAAGTATAAAACTAATGAAGTTATGAACATTAATCTAAAACCAATTAACTATAAAAATAAAAAAACTATAAACCGAACCGAACCAAATACCAAATAAGTTTAGTGATGGATCTGTTTGGGTTATTAAGATTATCCAAACCCGAACCCGAACCAAATTACATTATTCGGTTCGGTTTAGTTCAGTTCGGAAATTTTGCCCACCCCTAGAGCTATCAGTACAAACCACTAGATTATCCAAACTTGGTCTATTGTTACTTATATTATTGGTCTAATTTTTTCTCTATTTTAATTATAAAAGATTATATTACTTTACTATAAAGTACTAAAGTAATACTTTTTTTTTATTTGGCACTTTTATTTGGCTATACCTCATATAAATCATTGGATAAAAATTCTAAAGATGAATCGTTCAAAAATATTTTAGAATCTTTGTAAAATCAAACTTTAAAGAAATCGAATATACGATGGAATCTAAAAACATGAGAGCAACACTCTAAAGAGGTGGGATCAAAGTACTTGGTTCTTGCGAAGAGCAAGAAATTAAATTATTGTAGGGTTATATGTTTAAGGAAGTTACATATAATGGTATGTGTATTAGTTATTTGTGTGTGGGCCGTTGACTTGACATCATATGGATCGTTGATATTTTGATAATTTATATATGTTAGACTTTTTTTTCTTTTTGATAAAAGTATATGTTAGACTTTCGATCAACGACTTTTTTTTTTTAGAATCATGAATAAATGTTAAAAATACTGTGTTATATGTAACGAAACATTAAAATTTTGGATAATATCAAGATTTTTAATCAAATACTCGTGGGGTTTGTCTATACGAGAACAAATAAATGTAAATTGACATTGTCGTGTTGCACAAAAAAAAGAAAGGCATTGTCGTGAGGTGTAAATGGGTAGCACGATCTTAATCTTTACTTCTATTTTGCTTTAAGTTATGTCGAGCAAATTATTTTTTTATTTATTGAAGAAATGGAATTGGAGAGCATATGGTAAGTTGATCAATATTCTTCTAGCTACTTTTTTTCCTCTATCAAGTTTTTGTTTTTTTTTGGGATAAATAATCAAATCGTTTTATTAAAGATAGTAAAATCAATGTTTTTTTTTATAACCAAGAATGATCCGGGTTTTTACCATCTGACTAATTTTTATGGTGAGTGTAGCCGTCGAGTAGCCCACTTACCGGGTTTTCTAATGGATTTAAAACGTGACACCATTTCGATTAGCTAAATGGAGGTGAAAGTATTTTCAGAAAAAATCGAATCTAAGTTAAAAGAGTTTACTCTTTCTCATGAACCTTTTTTAAGTAAAATCAAGATTGACATAAGAAAAACATAGTAAAATCGATATGCTTACATTGTATAACACAAATGTATATCTATGACGATTATATTATCTATCTTATATGGATGATCTAATATGACAAATGATCTTTAAAACATTTAAAATAACGAAGAAATCGTAGTCTAGTGGCATTTATAAATCCATTTAGAGCATGCATCATCATGTCCGGTATCGAATTCACTTTTCCTAGTATAGAGATTAGACTAATAGACCGGCCTGTTGTGGCCCAATGTTAAAAAAAAAAATCATCTAAAATATATGAATCTACGAACTGCAATAGTTTGGTTTTCAAATTTGAATCATACAATAAAATATATTAGACTATAAACGAATTTTACCAATTCATAAGCTCAATCAAAGACTTATTTAGAAATTAGAGGTCAATGTCCACTTGTTTGAGAAAATGGTTAAAAATAAGTAGAGCCTGTAAACAACCCACAAAATATTATAATATTACAACTTATCTGGATATGCTTTGGAATATGACTGAAATATTGAGATAAAGTTTTTATGTTTATGAGTAATAAGCAGAATTTTGTGTGTGTGATTTAAATCAATTCTATGAACATGCATTACGATGTATTTTGATGTCTATACTATGAATACAAATATTTCAGAATTGTTTATTAATACAATTTTTTATAGTTTTTGGCAGATTTTAGTATTGGTTCTATATTTTGTTTATTAATCTAATTTAATTGAGAAAATTCTATTAAATAGTCGTGTATAAAAGGGAATTCTATTATTTACGTTTTTGAAAAATAATTCCGTTATTTTTTATAATTCAAAATATTCATCAAATTTTCATGTCTAACATTTTTAAAAAGTAAATCTGTTATATATTACAAACATGTTAAGAATATATTTTTTTTTTGTCAACCACACTTCTAAATTTAAATGAAGCCAATTTAAAGATAAAAAGTCTATAATATTATCTATATTTCTATGTCTAGCGGATTGTATTAAGTGTTAAAGACATAACTAAATATAAAACGTTATTAATCTATTTAAACCATTTTTAGTGTTTTATGATTATTTTACAAAACATTATTTATATAAAATGTTAGTTATTCGATCATTCAACTATTTCGTTATATCAGTTATTCATGCTACATACTAGTCAATGCTATTATTTATGATAAATATAATACAAATGTTCAATTTTGGCATGGTTATAATGTTTTCTTTAATAAGCCATAATCAATCTAATATATTCGCTAATGATATAATGATATTCTGTCAGCTAGTAATGATTTTCTGATACCCTAAAACAAATTAAAAGGGTTCAAACTTTGGTGTATTTAGAAAAAAGTTTTGTAATGTATTTTGTAAAGTTTCTAAACATTAATTTTCTTAACAAAAAAAAAAGGTTCAAGCCGAAACAATCGTACGCGCCTTCTTTGACGGGTCACCAAATTGACCAAAACCGAACCAAACCGAGTTAAACGTAAAAGTTATCAACGTAGATTCCAACTAAAATTTATGTTAACTTGAACCAATCCGAATTTTCTTAATACCATTGAATCAAAATTTATATGACTGAAAACAAAAGAAAATTGAAATTGATTAAAAAAGTTATATTATTAAACCGAAATGTCAATGCATGAATTTACTGGTCTAAAATTGCATCTTAAACCGTAGGTTACAAACACACGCGCTTACATGGCGCGTACTGAGTATAATATAATTACAAGTAGCCAATTATAAAATTACACGTTGCTGTCGATTTAATAACTATTAGTAAAATAATAAAATAAAATATAAAATCTTATTAATCTCTACCTCGAATTTTCACTTCTCTCCAGTTTTTAAACCGAAGAGACTTCTTCTTCTTCGTCTTCTTCCTCTTCTTCTTCTGTGTACAGAGACAAACCTTCATTTTATAAAGAGCGAGAGAGGAAGAGAAACAGAGAGAGATCAGAAGAAGAAACGAAATCGTGAAGAAGGGGAAGTTTTTTTGTAGAAGAAATCGAAATTACGCAGAAGGAAACGTTTAAATTCGTGCGTAGATATCGATACGCATACTCTGGGAGATTTTTGAGTGCGTAGCTCTCAGTTGTTCGTTCGCTGAGAGTTGGGATTTTTATTTTTGTTTCCCTAGATCTTTGGGTTGAAGGAAACAAGCTCGCGAAGACGCAAAATCTCGAGGTCTGTGGGATCCGGTTGAGAAAAAATTCCAGGTTCCATTTCTCAGCTCTTTGATTTTGTGTGTTTTCGTTTATGTGTGAATTAGCTGCTTGTAGTGTGTTCGATTTTGGATTTCGTGTTGACCATGTATTAGTTTTAGAAGGGATCCGATTTGGTTTCTGGATTTTGGAAAGTTTAATTGAATATTTCGATTTCGTTTGATTTCGTTCTGTTCTGATATTGCCTGGGATTGAGAAGCGTTTGTGGAAATTGTTGACTGAGATGTTTGCCCTGAAGCAATGCGCGTGGTTGTGTGTATATTGAATTGGCTATTAGGAACTGTGTGTGACGATGATGGTTTGACTTTTCTTGGTTTGGATATAGCTTGGACTTTGTTGTTTATACTAATCTGAAACTCTTTGAAATTGTCAATTTATTCTCCTGTGGATGTTTGATTCTTCCACATTTCTCTTGGATCACCTCTTATGCTGGTTTAGTTTTGATTCTTATATCTGTAAAAAGGAAACTGAGAGAAAAGGTGAAATTGTCTGTGTTTTTCTCTGAGATTCATCAAGAATCTAGGTTTGTGGATTTCAGTTTCATTCACACTTATCATGTGATTCATTTGTATGGCACTCTTTTTGTTTCTTATGTTGGCCAACATGGATAAATTAGGGAGAAAATTATGTTTTAAATTCTCATCTGGTTTAGTTTTCAGAGTTGTATCTTATGCTTCTTTATGGCTTACTTATGTTCTGGTCTGTATGGATTTCTGATATTCAAATGATATGGTTTCTACATGTATCTTTTAGGTTTCGACTGGTTTTAGCTGCCAAGTGGAATTTTTTTCATTTCAGCTGAAGAAACTTGTTCCTCCAAATTTGGTTGGCAGTGGGCTAAAGAATATTTGAGGTTGAGGTGTTACAGTATGCAATAAAGGGTTTTATGAGATGAAGGCAATTAAGGGGTGGCGTCTAGGCAGAACAAATTATATGCAGTCTTTGCCTGGGGCTCGCCACCGTGCTCCTACAAGGAAGCCAGTATGGATCATCGCAGTGGTTTCGCTGATAACAATGTTTGTAATTGGTGCTTACATGTTCCCTCATCGCAGCAAAGCTGCTTGTTATATGTTTTCATCTAAGGGATGCAAGGGGCTTACTGATTGGCTTCCACCCTCGCCGAGGGAATATTCCGATGACGAGATTGCAGCTCGTGTAGTGATTAGGGAAATATTGAGCTCCCCTCGTGTTATAAAAAAGAGTTCTAAGATTGCATTTATGTTCTTAACTCCGGGGACATTGCCTTTTGAAAAGCTATGGAACCTCTTTTTCCAGGTAAACTTCATCTCTTCCCAACTTCGTTTCCCCGCATCAATTGTGTCAGAGGTTTCCTCCTTCTGGCTTAAGCAGATACTGATGATATGAAGTTCAATGAACTCTTTTTAAGTTTAGGTTGGCTTTTTATACTGTTTGACAATTCTTCGAAATTGTAGACTATGTCTAGAAAATCATTTAACAACTTGGATGCAGCACGTTCAGGCGGAAGAATACTTAGATGTGCCTTATGAACACTTGCAATATGTTTAGGATCTCTGCGATTATTTGATTCTTTCGCCAACTTACTTCTTTGACTGAAGGTTTTGTGCATTTATCCCTCCTCACAGGGTCATGAGGGGAAATTTTCTGTTTATATCCATGCATCAAAGGATACGCCGGTTCACACCAGTCGTTACTTTCTTAACCGTGAAATTCGAAGTGATGAGGTTTGTCTCTGTCTGAAGTCTATATTTTTAGATATCATGTCATTTGACTCATTTCTCTCTATTGTAATGATAAGAAACACTAAAGGTCTGGAATGACTACACTTAGTTGGTGGATGTATCATGAATTTCTCTTGCTTCTGTAATAATCTTCATGATATTGGTAAAAGAATCATATTTGTTTTCTGCAGGTGGTCTGGGGTAGGATATCAATGATTGACGCCGAGAGACGTTTGTTGACCAATGCTCTTAGAGATCCTGAAAATCAGCAATTTGTTTTACTCTCTGATAGGTACTCTCCCAGAAACGTTATTTCTCTTCTCACTGATTATTCTGAGGTTGCCCTAACCAACTTGAGTGTTTCTGGTTTTGCAGTTGTGTGCCACTTCGAAGTTTTGAATACATGTACAACTATATGATGTACACCAATGTCAGCTATGTTGACTGGTAAAGTTATTTGTCAGTTTGATGAGATTTCAGAATTATAGTTATACATGTTGCCAGATTTCTTCCCGACTTCTCTATACTAATATATGATTTCTCTTGCTTTTCAGCTTTGACGATCCTGGTCCACATGGAATCGGCAGGCATATGGATCACATGTTGCCGGAAATTCCTA
Source organism: Pseudoturritis turrita (assembly GCA_900406555.1). Classification (NCBI taxonomy): domain Eukaryota; kingdom Viridiplantae; phylum Streptophyta; class Magnoliopsida; order Brassicales; family Brassicaceae; genus Pseudoturritis; species Pseudoturritis turrita. Next base: position 1,246,647 of record OVBL01000284.1, on the reverse strand, counting down.
AGGAAGATTTTCGAAAGGGTGCACAGGTATTTCACTGATCCAGTATTATGCTTGCCTCATACTATTAAAAATAAAATGCATGCGAGATCACTGGAATACAAAGACTTAGATATAAGGAATCAGTTCTGTGTCATTGTTGGAACCGATTGATACGACAAAAGTCTTTTTAAGTAGAACTCTTTGTGGACTAGTTATACCAACAGCATATGTATACACTATCTTACATCTGTATCAAGGAACTGGAATTTTCTTTTGATGAATTGGTACCATCCAGTATTAATATCATCAATTAAACGCATTTGATCTGCATATTTGGTTCCATTCGTCGTTATTGGGTATCATTTTGATCAATTGAGGCTATAAGGATTGCATGAGAAAGTTTCCCCAAACAAGTTTTCATCGCTTAGTCAATTATCCATCTCTATATCCGTGCAGTGGTTCTCCATGAAGCGTCAGCATGCTGTAGTAACTATGGCAGACAGTCTTTACTACTCTAAATTCCGGGACTACTGTGGGGTGAGTATGACATAAACCCTCAAAATAGATTATTTCTTACCTTCTTTTCTCGATTTGATGGAGACGTTACTATCTAGATTATATGGAAATAACCACACATTAACAGAGGAAGCCTTTGTTTTTTCTTCAGCCAGGTGTAGAGAGCAACAAGAACTGCATCGCGGATGAACACTACCTGCCAACATTCTTCTATGTGAGAATCTGTTCTGACTCTTTAACTAAAAAGAAAGTGTTTCATTTTTTTTGTACTTTCTTTATCCATAATTTACTTTGGTGTGATAAATCTCTCAGATGCTTGATCCTGGTGGCATTGCTAATTGGACTGTGACTTATGTTGATTGGTCTGAGCAAAAGTGGCATCCAAGAACATACATGCCCGAAGATATCACACACGAGTTACTAAAGAACCTCACGGTATTATCACCAAACTGCTATAGTCTCTTAAAAATCTTTCTTGACTATTCCCTTGCTTGCTTCCGTTGAGATCATTAATTGTTATACCTTTTGATCCACTTGCAGTCCATTGAGGCAGTTTCACGCGTAACAAGTGAGGGAACGGTACACACTTTATAACCAATTCATCTCCTCTTGTATTCAGTTTGTAAATTTACCCTTTTTTCCTTTACCGAGATTATAATCCTCCTTTGTTTTTATGTCTGCAAACACAGGGTGAAGTAACATGGACAGATTGCATGTGGAACGGAATCAAAAGACCTTGCTATCTCTTTGGAAGGAAATTCCACGCGGATACTCTCGATAAACTGATCGACCTCTTCTCAAACTACACAAGCATGGCATAGGGCTCACGAGCGGTTTTGATTGATTGATGAAATGCAATGCAAAGGAGGTATTCTTTTGACTCGGATTCTTTGACCAACGTCCCGTTACATTCTAATGAATCAAATTAAAACTCGAGGAATTATCATGGAATCCCTAGAAGATGTAACTCGTTACAAAGTCCTTTAAAGAGCAGAGAAAATCGTTGTGATCTTGAGAAGCTTAGGAAGTGTCTTGGGGGGTTTTCGTTTGGTTGGGGACTTTGGGACATTTTTAACTCATCTGTTTTCACTACATCTCATTGTTATTTATAGAATTTTCAAGAGTGGTTTTTGTTTCTCTCTCTTTTTGGTGGAACACTTTTGTTGAAAATGAAACGTAAAAAAAAAAAGACAGGTTTTATACAGTTTAAAGCTGTATTGTAACTGGTAAGTTTTTGATGTGGGCAGTTTTTGGGTTTGGCATCTCTTAGACCCAATAGGTTGAACTAATCGGAAGGCTCATGCCGGGTTGTTAACCGTTTCTTTGGTTCCTCTTGTAAAGGTCGTTTTTGGTTCATCAATATATACTCACTCTAGATGGAAAAAAAAATACAGTTTAAAGCTGAGTATTTGATCATTTCTTACTGAAACTCCAAAAAAATGGAGTTTTATATCAAAAACTAATTATACAAACTGCTATCAAGCAAGCATTTTCCTTCTTTTTTTTCAGACAGAATTCTCTAGAACTACCCCTCTTATTACTGCATATTACAAAAAATTAATATTACAAACACAACACCATTTGTTCATCGCCGATGTCCCAGAGCCACCACCGGAATCCTCACCTTATGCCCTCGGCTTCCTTTCAACTTCACCTCTCCGAAGCTGTATACTCCAGAAACCGATCTTACGGTCACGGTGACCGAGAAGCTTCTAGAAGCACCTGGTCTGAGAGTCATTGCTGGTGGGTTCACTTCAATGGCGATAGATGGCTGCATCCTAGCTGTTATTGTGTATGTTTCTTCTTCCTCTGCCACATTCGTCACTTTCCTTGTTACGGTTTGAGTCCCCACAAGGTGAGAAATGGCGATAGATGGTGCGTTGAAGTTTGAAGGATGTTTCATATCATAGTTGCAGGGCGTGTTTGTGTAGTTTCTTATCTCATGGACGTCGATCCCCGGGGTTGTGCACAAGAATCCTAGATAGTCCTCATAACCTACAAGAGTATCGATTAAAGCTGTTTCATCAATGACAGCTTTTTTACATCATTGATGAAACAGAGCTATAAGTACCTGCATCAAAGATAAGACCAGGATCTAGAGCAGCACTTGGATTGACATGACCACTCCCGTAATCGAAAGGAGTGGCTTTGACAAGCGTTACAGCCTCTGTATCTGAATATTGCTGTGCCTGAAGAGGCCTTCCTGCTCTATCTATGACTGTTGAGGTTGTCATCAAAGCTGATTTGATAGCAGCTGGGCTCCATTGAGGATGCTTCTGCTTCACAAGCGCAGCTATCCCGGCTATGTGTGGTGCAGCCATGCTGGTTCCTGATATTAGGGCAAATCCTTCGCCTGCCCAAGAGCCCAATGTAAGAAACTTTAGTTCTGCTCAAAAGAATATCCACATGTTAGCTTCAGTACTATGAATGCTTACCAACATAATTGGGCTCGTCTGTTCCATTTGGACACCAAGCAGCCCATATTAGATAACCGGGTGCAAGAATATCCGGTTTAAGAAGATCAGCATCTTGAAAGCTGAAATCTTTGGTATTGGGTCCTCTAGCTGAGAACAATGCCACTTGAGGTGCCGATTTGTGAAGAACCGGTGCTAAACCATCTCCGATGCTTCCCTCGGCTTTAAAGCTTTTTACTCGTCCTGTCCAATCCCTTGATGTACTAATGTTGTAGTAATCGATCAAATCCTGAACATGCAAAAAGGCATTTGAGATTGAGAAACTAGGCTGAGAGTAAGTGAAAGCATCGAAACTCCGATTACCATTGACTTAGACACATCTGTAATCAGGATTCCTGGAATGGCAGAAGGAACGGGATCGAATTTTGTTCCTGGAGAAACATTTTCAACAACAAGAACAAAACCAGCAGCTCCGAGATGCTTTGCGGTTTCCACAACTTTCTTGATGGAGGCTGTACCAACAACGAAGTTGAAAGAATATCCACAGAGAAGAATCTTTCCTTCAACCAACTTCTTGTTCAGGACTTCTGGCCTCTGGCAATCAGATGGATTATACTTCGAAGCTGAAGAATCAAGCAAAACATCATTTGCAGAGACCAGTGTGTACAACCGATGAGGGCGAGTTGATGCTGCAAAAATACATAACAATTCATCAAAATAAGAACTAACATTCTTTTAGTATCCATATTTAGAACAGAAGGGAGCAAAACTTACGGGATAATCCAATTCCAGCAAGCATTTTTCCATTTCCAAGGGTGAGATGATTTTTGTATCTGCGATCATCAATTGCAGCAGCAACAGTAGTTATCCAGGGGCTATATGAAACCAATGTTTTTGGAAAGGGCCCTCCGTTACCAGCAGCTTGAGCAACGAAAACACCAGCTTTTACGGCCCCAAGAAGTGTAGCATCAAATGGATTCAAGAAGGTTGTCTTGGTAGTTGTTGGAGGACTGTTTGGACCAACTGAGAGGCTCAGTATATCAACTCCATCATGAACAGCCTGCTCATGAAGGTCTCTAATTAATATCAACTAAGGTATTATTCATGGAAATTAGCAGTTAGAAGGTTGCTTGACTCGTGTTGCTGAATGAATAAAGCATATGCAGCACGGGAAAATCATTTACTAAGCTGAGTTATTTTCTTTGGTATCGTTTGATCAGCCTTTCTAAGTTGTGCTAAGTTTTTACTCTTACCTGATCAATCGCAGCAACTACATCAGCAACAAAGCCTCCAAAAAGCCGGTAAAGAGCCTTGTAAACAGCAATCCTGAAAGAAATTAGCTTTTTAGCTTATGAAGGAGAAGAAAACAGACTGTCATTAAAACTGCCATTTGGCACTATCTACCTACCTTGCACGAGGAGCCATCCCACTTGCTTTTCCGAATTCATAACCATGCATTCTCAACGGAATACCATTATTCCCAGCTGCTATAGCTGCTGTATGACTGAAAATCCAGCAGTTCGATAAGAAGAATCAGATTTGCTTAGTACAGTGAAATACTCCCACAATACAAGGGCCTTATATCGCCTCCTAGGCCCTGGCGACAATATTATATCACAAGAACAAAGACAAACCTTCCGTGCCCATCGCCATCCATTGGCGATGCATAGTCGATATCTGGGTTAAATGCCCCAGCCGCTTTAGCAGCTTCAGCAAAATGTTGGGCTCCAACGATCTTCCTGTTGCAGAAGCTCTTCTTGGTATGAGGATCTTCTTCACATTTCCCTTTGTAATGAGGAAGAGGGCCATAAGGTAATCTGTGGTGAGAGGCAAAACTCGGGTGATGCGGATAAATCCCAGAGTCAACAAACCCAATAACAATATCTTCTCCTGCTCTATCAAAACCACCACCTGTCGGCCAAACATCGGTTGGAAGTCCCAGAAACTCTGGTGTATGTGTGGTGAGTCTCCTCACTTTCCAATCTTTGTTAACAGATTTCACACCGGGGGCGCGACGTAGTGTTTCTGCCTACCAGATATAGTGGATTAGTGTAAGGGAACACGAATAAAGAGATTCGTAGAAATGATCTCAAATCAATTTTCCACCTGCTCAGGAGAAACATGAACAGCAAATCCATTTATAAGGTGTTTATAGCTGTAAAGCTTTTTGTATGATCCTTCCTCAAAGAGCATCCCAAGAATCATATCGTGCTTCCTCACTAAGTGACGAGCATACGATGTCACCAATTCACTGAAAAAGTGAATGTATAGACGGTTCTTTAGTTATCCAGAATGTTGTTACTATTGCAATTGAAGAAGAGAACCTATACAAGTACCTTGATGTATCAATCTTCTCATCAGATTCAACGGCAGTTGCTTCAAAACCATTTTGTCCACCTTTATAACTTATGATTGGATCTCCTTCCATAGTCACAATGTAAACCTCTGCTGTCACAGTAACAAGAAGCGCGGAAACGACAAAAAGTCTCAACCCGATATCCATGTTGCTTCACACTAATGAAGCTCCAACTTTACTGTTGCTGTAGATTCAACTGCCGCATTAAAACCGGATGAATGCATTAGCATCATGAGGACCACTATCACTTCACTTAAACCACATAAATATTCAATAAAATGACATTAATCATCTGATCTCATACATTCTTCTCAGAGATCTAAGGACATGGTTTTGGTCTAAAAGGACCAATCTTTCTCACAAAACACACACAACAAACAATCAATCAAGCTACTATATAGAGAGACAAATGAATCATCTCCAAGGCCAACTACTTACAGGTCAAGAACATTAAAAATGAAAATCCAACGAAGTTTATAATCAAAACCATAAAAAAAAGGAAGAGATTCATCTTTCTCGCTGTTTCACTTGAATTTGTCAAGAACCAAACACATAAAGAGCATAAACCATATCCAACCAATTCCAAGAAAAGAGCTTCAAAACCCCAAAGAAGCTATAGTTTCTGGTACTTACTCCAGAGAGATTTGGCTAAACACATTAATCAAAGTAAAGAAAGCTCAGCTCCATTTCATGCCATTTATATAAAAGCTAGAAAAGAGTAAAGTACAGTATAACAACTATTAGCTCTTCAATTAACGAGACAAACAAAGAAGAGGAAAAGAGACAAGAATCTTTATAGTCACAAATAAAATTAGCAAAAAAAATCTCAAAAAAATTATCAAGACTAAGTAAGAATAAACCCACTTTTCACAAATCATCCAAGCAAAGAATAAACAACACTAAAAAAAACTCAGACGAAACAAAAGGGTAAAAGAGAAACTGTAGCTTCAACAGAGTAAAAGCCAATAATGTGTACGAAACTTACATTTGCTTCACGAGACGAATCGAGCAGGAACAAACAAACAAAAAGCAAAAAAGGTAGCTTTTTTGAGACTAGACGGTGAGATTACGATTGAGATCAAACCGAAAGATTAGAAATTTAGTCACTACATAAATCACATTTGCAGAAAAAACCAACAGAAGAAGCTGATTTGAGATCTTTAATGGAGTGATTAAGAGAAACTTTTGATTCTGGGTTTCTTCGTAGAAGAGAGATCTAGCAAAAGGATCAAAGAGAGAGAAGAAAAAAAAAAAAGGAATACGAAAGGTAAGTAAAAAAAAATTATTACAGTGATTTAGTGATGAATGGAGTGAGAGTGTGTGTGTGGGTAGAAATGGAGAAGAAAAGGTCGTTAGGGTTTTAATTTTTTTAGAATATGTATTAAATGACTAAAATTTTGTTCCAAATTTTGTAAAAATTAAGTATTTTACTAGCAAAATATTTCCAAGTGGGTAAAAATGTGTGCGGTTTTTCTCCGTAATTTTTTTTTTTTCCATGACACGTTATTTTTTTAATATCACAAGCAATTTATACATGATTTCCGCTATTTTGTTAAAATCATAGGCACAAATTTACCTTTTTTATTACGTTTTGCTACTCGGTTTTTTTTTTCAAATTTTGAGCTAAGATTTGGTTATTTGTCTAATTAACTCTGAATTTTTCTTCTTGTTGCTTTTTGTTTGTTTTAAGTGCTATTTTACTTATTTTAAAATGTCAAGGAGACAACGAACCGAAGATGATGGAGACTCTTTTACATATATAATTAGTTAATTTGATCGTAATTTTTTTTGTAATGGTAAAATACTAAAGTGTAAGAAAGTGTTTAAGTTATATTTATAAATAACTAAAATCCAATTTTGGTGGTGTGGATTTAGTGATTTACGTAAATATCCGATTTGTCCGAAGGTAGGGAGGAAGGAGAGTGACCATTCGCGCGCGAGATTGGCTGTCAGTTCGTATGAAATGACGATAATACCCCTCAAAAGTAGATAAGGAAATCAATGTTTTATGTAAATGCCGAATTTTTGGAAAACAGTACTATTTTTTTTATATTATTAAAATTCTACAAATTAAAATATAACGAAGATATTTTTCTAAAATAATAATAATGCAGTGAATAGATAATTAGTTATGTGAATTTATTATCTGTACAAAAAACTTTTACTTTTATGTTGGAAACACGTTGATTTTTTCAGAAAATTGATGATCCACTATTCATGATCTCATGTAATGAATGGTGCATTAGTTATTTCACTTTTTCATTTCATCTAAGCAAAAAAAAAATCAAAAACGTAACTATATTTCTTTTATGGCCAACATATATATTAATCTGAAATTAGTCCACAACGAAATACAACTATCTATTTAACAACAAAATTCATTAGAGGATAAACAACATTATTCAAAACTTAAAAGAGATAGACGAATAGAAAAGCCAAAAAAAAAAAAAAACGAAACAACTCCTAAAAGAGAGAGTGGAATTACATAAGGTGTTCTCTCAACAGCCATACTACAAAACGTAACTATTTATTTAATCTTGAGATACATATTTTTTTTACCAAAAATAAAAATTTTAGACGAGAAATAATAAAATAGTTTACAATTTTATTTTTCAAAGCTTCCTTTAATGGAAATAAAAAAAAATTCGCTATTCATACTAAAATACTAGGAGAGGGCATTTGGGTTCAGATCGGTATTTGAGTTTTCCGGTGTCATGCTCATAAGTTTCATTCGGGTATTTTTAATTTTCGGATCGGGTTCAGTTCGGTTCGAATCAGATTTTATCCGATATCCGAAATTATCTCAAAAATAAAAAAAACTACCCAAAAGTATCCAAAAATACTCGAAAATATCCGAATTATCTGAAAAGCCTGGTAAATAACTACCCAAACTATCCAAAAGTAATGAAAATATTCGAAAATATATGAATTAACCGAAAAATCCGATATAAAAACTATACAAACTCCCGAAAATACCCAAATTATCCAAAATTAGGTAAAAATGGGTTTGTGGATTTAGTTAACTTCAAATTTTTCGGGTACTAGTTCGGGTTTTGGTTCGAATCGGGTATTACCCGATACACTAAATACCTAGCCCTTAAACCCCATTCGAATATTTATCTAGAATCGAACCCGATCGAAATCAGAATTTTCAGATCAGTTCGGATTCAGTTTTTTTTTTCAGGCCTATAAAATATGATGGCATAAATAAATCTTTTTGTGCAACTAAATAAAAAAATTGAGAGAGAGTCATTGAAGAGTCGAAAGAGAAAGAAACAAATATTGTTGACTTAAATTGGTTACAGCCTTACAGGTGAAAAGTTAAATACTAAATTCATAGTTAGAGGGCCAATGTTATGTAACTCAATTATGGTGTTTGATTACCAAAGAAAATAATTCATTTTCAATCATAAACGCGTCTTTATTTAAAAAGCATTATGAAATCTTGAAACTTACAACAATACAGCTAGAGAGAGGGTACTCAATCTACCATTGGAAATCATTGGAAGATTTGATAAAAATTACGATGATTTTAGCGTTTTTAGGTAAATTAGAAAAATCGTTATGATCTTGCGTTGACATTCCAAAAATATTACATAAAATCATTTAAATTTGGATTTTTTATTTAACTTAGGAAATCACTCTAAAACATCCTAAAATCAGTAGAAACGTCTAAAATATTGTAATAACAACATATTATTATGACATACTCGAGTATAATTTGGTGTTTTAAGGAATGAATGTCTTCCAAAACTAGGTTCGATCTCTAGAAAGCAAATTTCGGCATGCATGGATGAAACAATTAGAAAATGAACAGAACACCAATGTGATATCTTTCTGAGTACAATATGATGTTTAAGTGAAAAAATGGACCATGACTGATTGGAGAGGATCGGAAAAAAAAAAAAAATCGATGAGTGGATCCTTAATTAGGTTGGATTCAGGGTGAATCCGTAATATATTTAGCTATTTAGAGATCTTTTAGAAGGTGAAGTGAAACATGTTTGAAAAAGGCTTTTGAGAGTATTAGGTTAGGTTGAACATCCATAGCAAAAAAACATGAGAGAGAGTATAAAGAGTATGTCTTTGAGAGTATAAGGAGAATCTGTTTCTAGAGTTTAAGGAGTATGTCTCTGACAAAATAAGCATGTAAGTATAGTAAATTCTTGAATCTTTTGTTTTGAAAAATAAATAGGAATTTATACATTTTATATGTCACGGGTTTGTAAACCAGATCGTCGAAAGCATGGTATGAGTTTACCTGGTAGACGAGATTTGACAACTGCATATATCTTTTAGATAGACTTGGCATGTCCAAAGTGGTCGACAAGTCGATGCTATTGGCCTATTTTGTATTACACGGGGATGTAGGATATGGGACAAATATTTTTTTATGTACATATGCATTTAACGCGGTGTGGTTTTGCTTCCGGACCATCGTTAAATATTCCAAAATCGGTGTTGTGTGCATAAAATGATTTTGTGACGTATAAGTCAATGGTTAGAGGAGTGGACTTCTGAAAATTAAGGATTCAGGAGCTTTTGAGAGGTATGTTTCGAGAATCTCAAGGAAGGCCGTGTTAGTGCGAAGCCTCCAGAGGAATCAGAGTGTCTCAAACACGTTTTCTCTGATTACCAAAACGATACCGTTGCTGCAATGAATAAAAAGACAAAGGCCCATGAAGCAATAAAGTCCAACACCGAACCAGTTTTCAAACCTGAAAACTTAAGGCAGCAACGGTCTTCTTCCTCTTCAAGAAACGACAAAATAAGAGTTGCAGAGCAAGGTAAGAGGATAACGATGACAGCTCAACGTACGGATGGTCAAACGACTATATTCAACAAATACGCTCCTCTCCAATCCCTAAATGAAGACTGATTTAGATAGCTGACAAGTGTCAGAAGATCCTCTCTCTCAAAGGTGTATAAAGAGACTATAGCTCTCATTGTAATAGTTAAGGAAAAATGCAATAAGAAAACATCTTTCTCTTCAACACTTAGCTATAAGCTTTGCTTCTTCTTTCATGGTATTAGAGCCATGGATCGAGCCATGGATCTATACTCTTACCCGTCTCTAAATATTTCAAATTGTGTCACTGTTAAATTAACCGAAAGAAACTATATCATTTGGAAGCGCCAGTTCGAATCCTTCCTCTCAGGTCAAGAGCTTCTAGGTTTTGTGAATGGTTCTATCTCACCTCCACCATCCACCATCATCATTCTTGGAATCGATGGAACCACTGGAGAAGCTACAAATCCAGAGTATCAAGCATGACCAGATCTGACCAAGTAGTTCAATCTTGGCTACTAGGATCTCTCTCTGAAGATATCCTCAGTGTTGTTGTTGGCTCAAACACGTCTCAAGAGGTGTGGACAGCTCTCGCCAAACATTTCAACCGAGTCTCATCCTCCAGGCTCTTTGAGCTGCAGGGACGTCTTCAAACCACCTCAAAAGGTACCAAAGCCATGGGTGAGTACTAAGCAAAGACTCTATGTGACCAGCTTACATCCATTGGTAGTCCTGTGAATGAAAAGATGAAGATATTTGCTGCTCTAAATGGTTTGGGTCAGGAGTCTGAGCCTATTAAAGCAAGCGTTGAAGGATCTGTGGACGCTTATCCACCTCCTACATATGAAGACGTGGTTCTTCGACTGACTGCCTTTGATCACCGCCTTCAAAGCTACACTGTGGGTTCCTCTGTCACTCCTCACATGGTGTTTTACACTGACAGATCTGAATCTCCCGAGTCTCCTTCTCATGTTTACTACAACAACAACAGAGGTAGAGGTCAAAGTTTTCGAAGAAATGGAGGTTTTAGAGGAGGATTTAGAGGACGTGGCTTCTTCTCTACTAGAGGCAGAGGCTTTCACCAACAAATATCATCTTCCTCTGCATCCTCAGCCTCATCTGATAGTGATACAAGGATTGTGTGTCAGATCTGTAACAAACTTGATTATCCAGCTTTGGGTTGTTGGCACAGATTCAACAACAGCTATCAATACACCGACCTGCCTTCTGCTCTTGCAGCTATGAGAATCATTGATGTCACTGAGCATTCAGGTCATGAGTGGTACCCAGATACTGAAGCATCTGCTCATGTGACTAGCTCACCTCACAATCTACAGCAAGCTCATCCCTACACCGGTTCTGATTTAGTTATGATTGGAGATGGAAACTTTCTGCCTGTCACTCACATTGGTTCTGCAAGCATTGCTTTATCCTCAGGTAATCTCCCTCTCAAAGATGTTTTGGTGTGCCCTGCAATTGCTAAGTCTCTGCTTTCAGTATCTAAACTCACTAGAGATTATCCATGTACCTTTGAGTTTGATTGTGATGTTGTTTGTATAAATGATAAGGCAACAAAGAAGCTTCTCACCCTGGGAAGCAGTCGTAATGGTCTATATCGTCTGGAGAATAATAACTTTCAAGCCTTCTACTCTACAAGACAACACTGTGTAAGCGATGAGGTCTGGCATAGGAGACTTGGACACCCAAACCCCAACATTCTCCAGCTCCTTTCTTCTAATAAGACTATATCTATCAATAAACTCACCAAGACGATGTGTGAAGCCTGTCATCTTGGGAAGAGCTCCAGATTGCCATTTTCTTCTTCATGTTTTGTTGCAACTAGACCTTTGGAAAGAGTCCACTACGATCTGTGGGGACCCTCACCAGTTTCTTCTGCTCAAGGGTTTAGATTTTATGCTGTGTTTGTTGATAACTACTGAAGATACTCGTGGTTCTATCCCCTAAAGTATAAATTAGACTTTTACTCCATCTTTGTTAAGTTTCAAGATTTAGTAGAAAATCATCTACAAAGGAAAATAGCCATCTTTCAAAGTGATGGGGGTGGTGAATTTACGAGTCAAAAATTCCTCACTCTCTTACAAGACTCAGGCATCCAACATCTTGTCTCATTCCCTTACACACCACAACAAAATGGTTTAGCTGAACGAAAGCATAGGCATATCACAGAATTAGGATTGTCAATGCTTTTTCAAGGCCAATTGCCTCAACAGTATTGGGTCGAGTCATTCTTCACTGCAAATGTTTTGAGCAACCTGCTTCCTACCTCAACTCTTCCCAATCATTGCAGTCCCCATGAAGCCTTGTGTGGTAAAGCATCAGAGTATACATCGTTGAGAGTCTTTGGTTGCGCATGCTATCCTACTCTTCGTGACTATGCACAAAATTAGTTTGATCCCAAAGCTCTACAATGTGTGTTCTTGGGTTACAATGAGAAGTATAAAGGGTACAAATGTCTGCTACCAACCACAGGAAGAGTGTTCATCAGCAGACATGTCATCTTTGATGAACAGGTCTTTCCCTTCTCCTCTACATATCGTCATTTTCAACCAGACAGTGGCACACCACTTCTCTCAGCCTGGCAACAAGGGCTCCACGGGGATACTAGTTTGGTGTCATCCCCAGCTTCATCAAAGTTATCTAATTCTCTGCTTCAGATGATCCCAGTGTCTAACACCTCCCAGGAACAACTTCCCATGTGTGACTCTAGAAACTCCTCTGATCAGAATTCTTTAACTCTCACAAATCAACAAAGTGTCTCTGCAACTCCTGCATCTTCTTCAAGCTCTGAAGACTTGTCCACTGTTTGTGAAGAGAGGGGCTCTGAGTGTACGGCAGAATCGGGTTCTGTTCCTATAGGCAACAAGTCTCCTTCTCCACCAAACATTTCTGACAAGCCTATTGCTACTCCATCAGCTCCTGCTACACATCAAATGGTCACCAGATTAAAGGCAGGGATCACAAAACCAAACCCAAGGTACGTTCTTCTTGCTCATAAAGTCTCTTATCCTGAACCAACAACTGTCACTAGTGCTTTAAAAGATCCAGGATGGAACAATGCCATGAATGAGGAAATGGACAACTGCTCTGAAACAAACACCTGGTCTTTAGTGCCGTTCACCTCTGATATGCATGTTCTTGGTAACAAATGGGTGTTTAGAACAAAACTCAATGCAGACGGCTCTCTAGACAAACTAAAGGCTAGGATTGTTGCAAAAAGTTTTGATCAAGAAGAAGGCATCGATTATTTAGAAACTTACAGCCCTGTTGTGCGTTCAGCCACAATAAGAATAGTTCTTCACACAACAACTGTTATGGACTGGGATATTAAACAAATGGATGTTAAAAATGCATTTTTACATGGCGAACTCACAGAGACAGTCTACATGATCCAACCAGCATGCTTTGTGGACAAAGCCAAACCGGATCATGTATGTTTGCTTCACAAAGCTATCTATGGACTAAAATAGTCTCCAAGAGCTTGGTTTGATAAATTCAGCTCCTATTTGCTTGAGTTTGGCTTCATCTGCAGTAAGCTGGATCCATCAATCTTTGTCTATTCAAAAGGTAAAGATGTAATTATGCTGCTGTTGTATGTGGATGACATGCTTATTACTGGAAACAGCTCCAAGATTCTACAAGCTTACTCACTGAGCTAAATAAGCACTTCCGTATGAAAGATTTGGGATCATTACATTATTTTCTTGGAATTCAAGCTCAGTTCCATGCTGCTGGTTTATTCTTGTCTCAACAAAAGTATGCAGAAGATCTTCTTGCTGTTGCAGGCATGATTGACTGCTCTCCTATGCCTGCACCACTACCACTTCAACTGGACAGAGTACCAGAACAAGACAAGGCTTTTGAAAAACCAACTTACTTCAGAAGTCTTGTGGGAAAACTTCAATATCTGACTTTAACAAGGCCAGACATCCAGTTTGCAGTGAATTATGTGTGCCAGAAGATGCACATGCCCACAGTTTCCGACTACATTCTGCTCAAAAGAATCCTAAGGTATGTTAAGGGAACAAAAACCATGGGAATATCTTTCAGTAAAGGTACTGATTTTACTCTCAGGGCCTACAGTGACAATGACTGGACTGACTGCAAGACTACAAGACGTTCCACTGGTGGATATTGTACCTTTCTAGGCAACAATTTGATTTCCTGGTCTTCTCTCAAATAGCCTACAGTCTCCAAAAGTTCCACTGAGGCAGAGTATCGTTCTCTCTCAGATACATCTTCAGAGATCACTTGGCTTTCCGGTGTCCTTAAAGAGCTAGGTGTGCCCCTCCTGCAAACCCCTGAGCTCTATGGTGATAACCTTTCTTCCGTATACCTCACTGCTAATCCTGCCTTTCACAAGAGAACCAAACATTTTGAAACTCACTATCACTACGTTCGTGAACGAGTGGCACTTGGGGCTCTAGTGGTCAAGCATATTCCGTCTCATCAGCAGATTGCGGATATATTCACCAAGTCTCTGCCTTACAGTGCTTTCGTGTCACTACGTTTCAAACTTGGTGTTCTCAAACCTCCTACACCAAGTTTGAGGGGGGATGTTAGTGCGAAGCCTCCAGAGGAATCAGAGTGTCTCAAACACGTTTCCTCTGATTACCAAAACGATACCATTGCAACAATGAATGAAAAGACAAAGGCCCATGAAGCAATAAAGCCCAACACCGAACCAGTTTTCAAACCTGAAAACTTAAGGCAGAAACGGTCTTCTTCCTCTTCAAGAAATGACAAAATAAGAGTTGCAGAGCAAGGTAAGAGGATAACGATGACAGCTTAACGTACGGATGGTCAAACGACTATATTCAACAAATACGCTCCTCTCCAATCCCTAAATGAAGACTGATTTAGATAGCTGACAAGTGTCAGAAGATCCTCTCTCTCAAATGTGTATAAAGAGACTATAGCTCTCATTGTAATAGTTAAGGAAAAATGCAATAAGAGAACATCTTTCTCTTCAACACTTAGCTATAAGCTTTGCTTCTTCTTTCAGGCCGAAAGCTATGTATGGTACGTGATTCGTCTATTTCTGAAAGGTAAATTTACCTCCAACATAACCACTAATAACATATTTTAGACTTATTTTAAAATTCATGATTAAATTATATGAAATTTTTCGTTTGAACGGTAATTATTTCAAATATTTTATTGAATATAGAGTATATTGTTTGTGATATCATCTTGTGACACGTTGATGTTGATTCAGTGCAAAGTCTCTCATGTAAGTTTATTTCGCATCAGTGTCATTCGGGGACACACTATTCCTTGATTGATATGGAATGACATAACGTTTGCAGCAGTTGATGGAATATTAAATGCCTGATAGAGCAATCATCGGGCACATTAAATGTTGTCGTAAGGAAAATATCATTACTATTTTCTGTTGAACCTTTCATATGTGCATGCCTCTATAACATGAACTAGGTTCACTTGGTAAGTCAGAGATTACATCATCAAATCTCACCAACTATGCCTCGTCAAATGGTAGTACCCGACCCAAGATCCAACATCCCGATAGCTTAGAAAGTATAACTCTATAAATACCTTGTTATACCGAATAAAAAAGCGATAAAAGTCTAAGTAAGACAACAAAAGAATTACTCACAAGCACAAGATAATTTGAATGTTATTTTAAAATTTATATTTTCTAATTCTCTCGCTAGCTTACGAACTTAAACATCGGAATGCTTTTGGAAAATATCCTACAATTGTCCCAGAAATTTCTGACTGTTTGTCATTTCACGTAAGATAATTTATTATGTAAAAGTCGATTCTCTCGAAAGAATTTCTAAAGATCATGAATCCAACCCGGCAAGAAAGATGCCTGAAAATCTACATCAATATTAAAAAATGTTTTTTTTTCTCAAATGGGTTTGTTTCAAATCCAAGTCGTTTGTTCGAATATATGTGTTCTTTTATACATAACTTTAATAATAACATGTGGATACAATGTTAACAAAGTAATGTTTATAACCACTCAATTAACCAGTGCATTAGCACAATTTTGGTGGAGTTCCATTGGGTGTCAAAGAGGTGTGCACTGGCTAGCTTCGAAAAAATATGTCGAGGTAAAAAAGATGGTGGACTTGGATTTCGGACAATTGAAGCTTTCAATACGATCCTTTTAGCAAAACAGTTATGGCGATTAATGGACAATCCGGAGTCCTTTTTGTGAAAGTTTTCAAAGGACGTTATTTTCAGAAATCTAATCTGTTGGATTCAGGTAAATCATACTCACCATCCTTTGGCTGTCAGAGTATTATATCGGCTAGACCCCTGGTTAGAAAATAGCTAATTAAAAGAGTTGGTTTTGGAACCTCCATTTCTGTATGGAAGGATCCTTGGATTCCGGCTCAACACCCGAGGTCAGCCACTTGCAAAACCATAAATTATTATCCGTCTTTCATGGTCAACCATTTGGTTGATCCTCAGACAAGGACTTGGAATATGGATCTACTAAAAATGCGATCATCATCCCAGAGGATGTAAAAATTATTCGCAGTATTCCGGTGAGGGACATATTTAGACCTGACTCTATAGGTTTGTATTATACAGAATCCATAAAATACACAGTCAAATCGGGCTATCAAATTGAACAAGGTAGCATGCTTACGGATCAGAATACAACCTTCGGCCAAATGTTCGACCGTAGCAAGCGCAGTCGTGGAAGATTCAATGTCCGCCTAAGCCGAGGCACTTTCTCTGGCAAGTTATCAGGGGATGTCTATTGGTGTGAACCTGAAAAACAGGAGAATAAAGTGTGACACACAATGTGTACGTTGTGGAATGGAAGAGACAATAAACCATGCCCTTTTCGAATGCCCTCCAACATTTTAGACATGGCTCTGTCGACAATCCATACAACTACTGGAGTGTTCCCGGTATCCTCAGTCTTTACTAATATGGATTTTTTGTTTTGGCAAGTGCCTCTGAGAAATCAGAATCAGAGGTTCTCATGGATTGTATGGTATATTTGGAAAGCACGAAACGACAAGATTTTTAGAATATTATCATCAGCATATTCCCAGCCAATGAAAATGTACGAGTTCCGGTTCCGAACTTCAAAATTATCATAAAAAAAAATAATTTTTGAATTTTATTTAAAATCTTATAAATTATTCTTCTGGCTTTTTTCCGAAATCTCAATAAACTTTAATTCTTACAATTATACAAAAAAATAATATACATGTTATCATGTACAAATATTTTATTTACTCTCAATAAACATGTCAAGTTATAAAAACATGTCTAGATTTGACAAAAACATATATTTTTATAGGAAAGTTTACTCAAACAATCTTACAAAGTTTGTTTGGACCAAAGTGATGCCAATCTTTCATATTACTCAAACAACCTCTTCTACCCATTTTACCCTTATTTCCTTTGAAGACAAAAAACGTATTTACGAAACTGCCATTAATGAGGCAGAACACGTAGGCGAAAAATTTTCCAAAAAATATGAAAAGTCTACCGTTCTAGTGATGGTAGATTTATTTAATGATCGGTAGATTTAATTCAAGACTGTAGACTTAGTCCATGAACGGTAGACTTAATATTCAAATGGTAGACTTATTCTATAGACTTATTTTTATTTGGTGGTAGAGATGTTTGTGAGTGGTAGACTTATATTATGAGTAATAGAGTTAACGCCAACGGTGGTAGATTTGTTTTGGAGTGATAAACTTAGTAGTTGAATGGTAGATTTATCTTGTAGATTTATTATTGAGTAGTATATTTATTTTGTTTGACGGTAGACTAAATATTTGTGGTAGACTTAAATTCATGGGAGGTAGACTTACACGTGTTTTGGATCGTAGACTTATTTATAGTGGTGGCAGATTTATAATATGTCGTAGACTTATTATTGACGTGGTAGAGTTATTCAATCTTTCGAGTTTACTAAAACAATCTCCAATTGGTAGATTTATTAGTTACTATGGCGATAGATTTAATATGGTAGATTTGTATGCTTATATACAATGATGACAGACTTGTATGCTTACATATAATGATGGTAGATTTGTATGTATACATACAATGATGGTAGATTTGTATACTGACATACAATGATGGTAGACTTGTATGTTAACTTGTATTTAAATACAACGACTTTCTAAAGCAAACGTTAGTCGCAAACGCCGTTCGATATACAAGTCTACCATCATTTAGAAAACAAGTCTACCATGATTTCAAACGCAAATGCAAGCGTCAATCGCAAACGCATATCACAAACGTCAGTCGTCAATCGCAAACGCCAATCGCAATCGCCAATCGCAAACGCTAATCGTCAATCGCAAACGCCAATCACAAATATATATATATATATATATATATATATATATATTAAATTAAGTTTTTATTAAAATTTTATTTTTATTATTATTGTAATATATTTTTTTTTCGAAATGTCAATTGCATTTTCGTTATTAAAAAAAAAAAATTTAAGATCTTTTACCATTGAGCAAACCTATTTTTTTCTAAAATTATTTTAGTAATTAAGGAATTTTCCAAGATTATTTGAGTAATTATCTTATCTTTATATTTATTAAAGTTCTATATATAATGTTAGACATTAAATATTTTATTGTTAGGCTTCATGAATAACCATTTTGCTCCAATTATAGAAAGTAGAGTTGGAACTCAATGCGGGTACTCATTTGTTGAGCAAATACTTTTTTAAGGAGATACGATGACTCTTTGTTTCGGGATTCAGTTTCTTGCTAAGGAGAAATGATTTACATTTTAGTTAATTATAATAAAAGAGTGGTCCATGATCAAGAAATATGTCTTGGGCCAAACTTTCTAATTATATATAAAAAAAACTCCTAATGTATACACCATATTTTATGCCGAACTACGAATGTTTATAATATCTTTATCTCTTAATCACTTTTAACGCTTGTATTTATGGTCTTGATGAAGTAATGGCAGGTGAATTAGTCAAATTTGAGGAGGGTACTTTTAAAATCCCGATAACTACTTGAACATATATATATATTCATATTGATTTATTTAGTTTCTTATCGATTTGTGTTTTTTTCTTCTTGTTTAAAAGTATTTTGAGGTTTCGTATAAATGTTAGATTAAAAGTAAATTTGATTATCGTAAAACAAAATGTAGCCGCAGCTAACCAATAAAAAACATAAATACTTTCTTTATTGATCAAATGAAAAAGACATATACATCCAGAGCTAAACAATAAAGCACACAAGTGTTTTTGTTTTTTTGTTTAAATGTAAATATCATTAAAAATAAACATTTCAGGATTACAAATAACAAAATATATATATTTTTACGAAAATTAACACTCTTCGCTATAGGACATCCGTTTTTCTCTTATTTTTCATATGTCAAAGTCAGACTACTAATCACGTAAAACATCCAAATCACTTGCAAAGGCCGGCCAATCCAAAAGTTTTGATACCATTTGTATGATTTCCTTTGAATCAATTACGAAGGAGCAACATATATAAATGATTATATGTTGTATGATTTTGATACCATTTGTATGATTTCCTTTTAATCCGGATGAAGACCTAGAAGATCCGTCATTTCAGTAAATCATACGAATATCTATCTATCTTTGATATATATAAGTAAGTCATAAATATAATATATAATATATATACACACACAGAGAGATCCTATGCATATACGTATAAGTCGTACATATAAATAGACAGGCTGTGATATAAGTGTTGCAGTTTGTGGATAAAAAAAAAATTGTGGATATTTCAAAAATACTCTGTGATAGTCGCTAGTGCTGTGATATGATTATCCATGTCTCGTTCTAAACTGTCATGAACAATAAATAGTTAATTACAATCAGATCAACGTTATCGTATTGCAATTGTATTGTAATGATAAAGGAATTGTATTGAATGTGTATATATAACCCTAATAAGAAAGAGGAATATATATTAGGAATTGGATGTATATGGCAGTTTAAAGTTAACATCTGTGAGCACATGTGAGGATTGTTCCCACAAAAATGTCGTTTAGTCCAAACACATCATGTGTCCTGTCATATTTTTTTTTCTTTGTCCAAAAACTAATAAATTATTCTTCCTCTAACACAAACCAAAATCCATATATTTACTTCAATCTACGCAAATATATTTATATATTTTTTGTTTTTTGTTAAAATCCACGCGAATACTGTACAACGAGAAAACAGAAGGAAAAACAAAAATTAGCGTCTTATATTTGGAAAAATTACATTAGTAGACACTTTTTTTAAGTAATCATACAAAACATGCACTTTTTTTTGTTTAGGCAAATTTGGCCAAGTGAAGTAAAATTTATGTCTATTATACCCCATCCAAACCTGTTTCCCCTCTGCTTCATTAGTTAGCGTAAGTATTGGTTAGAAATCTAGTTGGCTGGGTATTAGAAATCGGATGGATACTAGCCGTTCGATGGATTTCGAATTAATGAAAATCTACAGCTGTGTTTTAAAGTAAATCGAGTGGCTGAAATTTCTCATAACTATAAATACTTTTAGTGTGGTGAGTTTTAGATCTGGTAAGGTAATTAGGGTAAATGTCGTTGAGGTTTTAGAACTGTGAACATTGAGGAGTGTCCGTTTGTGATGTAAGAAATACGGTTGGATTTCGGTGTCATAGCGTGGTTACGTTGTTATCATCGTGGATAGTTATTGACATTTTTTTTGTTGTCTGTGCAAATAGATGACCAATGTTTAGTCATATGTGGGGAATGGCGCTGTGGAGGAGATGGCAAATGGTAGTTCATCATAGACAAGCGGCGTCTATCAAATGGTTCGTTGTCTATACACTGTGATTTGTGGACACACAAGGAGACATAAGACGAGAAAAATGCAAATTGTATTAGTGGACACGAGTCTGTGGACACATACAAGGGAACTAAAAATGTGCTGGCAATGTGTTGTAAGTTGACCATTTTAAACGACACCAGCCCATGTTCACTAACAACTAAAAGTAAGATATCATCAAATTACATGTCCACATGTACCAAACTAAAGGTAACATGTCCATGCCGTCAGATGGCCACATATGCATTACTATCCACAAACTCATGGCTACAAATACATTTAAAGGTACCATGTCCAAAAGATCGCCATGTCGTCATATGGTCATATAACTTGTGCACAAAAACATGTCTATGTGGCCAGATGTCAATACACTGTGACTTGTGGACAAACAAAGTGGACATACAAAGGGACAGAAGACGAGAAAAATGCAAACTGCATTAGTGAACACGAGCTTGTGGACACATAGAGGAGGACTAAAAATGTGCTAGCAATGTGACGTAAGTTGACCATTTTAAACGATACCACAACTGTATTAGTGGACACGAGCCCGTGTTCACACACAACTAAAGGTAATATGTCTACAGATTACATGTCCACATGTACCAAACTAAAGGTAACATTCCATGTCGTCAGATGGCCGATTACTATGTCCACACTACATTGACCATTGTCTTCCTCCTAAATAATTGTCTGCTTGTCCCATATGCATTATTGTCCACAAACTCGTGTCCACAAATACATTTAAAAGTACCATGTCCAAAAGATCGCCATGTCGTCATATGGTCATATAACATGTCCACACAAAAATATGTCTGTGTGGCCAGATGTATATTATCCATTGCATTGCTCCTAGACACGAACCCATGTACACACACAAGTTAAAATGCAACACATCCGCACACTAGTATGATCTAAACCAAATTTACCATTGCATTGCTCCTAAACGATACCACAACTGCATTAGTGGACACGAGCATGTGCTCACACACAACTAAAGGTAATATGTCCACAAATTACATCTCCACAAGTACCAAACTAAAAGTAACATGTCCATGTTGTCAGATAGTCACATAACTATGTCCACACAACATTGACCATTGCCTTCTTCCTAGGAAATTGTTTGCTTGCTCCATATGTATTACTGTCCACAAACTTGTGTCCACAAATACAGTTACCTCCTTAGAAATTGTCGGCGACTAATCGCCCATTCCTGTTATTACAGAGGCTCGTTACTTAAATATGGCAAAATCAAATCAGAGAAAAAAGAATAAGAGAAAGAGGACGATTAGCTGCCATCGAGAAATATTAAATCACATACGGACTACTTATTTCCGTCGGGAACAAAGCGGTTTCAGTGCGTCGGCCTGTTTCATCGTCGGAGAATTTCGTCGTCCGAGAGTCTCGTCGCGGGTAATCGTTTGTATATGAAGGTTTTATTGTAAATCTAAACTGTAATTCCAGATTTGAGTTTGGAAATTAGAATTTACAGTAAATGGTGAAAGTTGAAAAAAAGGGAAAAAGTTAAAGTTAAGTAACTGAGGCCAAATTTAGTTTGGATTTAGTTTCGATTTTTTTTGACAAAATTGAAGGTTAGAAGAATAAAATCAACTTTTCAATTTGTCTCTTAGAGACGAACTACCTTTTTGTGAAGAGACTTTAAAAAAGTGTTACTCTTGTAATCAACCCCTTATATTTTTCTTTCGATAAATATATTTACTTCTTTATTGTCGACGTAACCACACCATACATGAGACAAACAGGTACCCGTGTCCAAAACTTTGACATCCTATTCGACATGAGATTATTTGTTTCTGCATGAGAAAATGTTTGACATTTTAACAAGTTTATTACCTGTTTTATGAATTTTTCTTAATCAAAATAGGTTTTCAAAACTCTGTAAAATCTCTCTCTCTAGATTCATATAAGAAACTGAAAAAATGAAACAAGTTTTTTTTTTTTTTGCTAAAAAATGAAACAAGTTTTATGGAAATATTTGTTCCAACATAATTATTATATTATACTATTATACAATATAACAACTAAAATTAGCTTAATTGATTAGAAATGTACACTACAAAAAAACATGTCACTTTCCGACCACATTTCCAACCAACAAAAGTGGTCAAAAACTTTTTCGATTTTATTCCGATCACTTTACAATGACTATAAAAATTGATCAGAAAGTGGTCGGAAAATTCCAACTAAAAGAAGTGATTGGAAAGTGGTCGGACATTTCCGTCCATTTTTCGATCATACTATCACTGTTGAAAAAGTGGTGGATAAGTGATCGGACAATTTCTGACCAATTTCCGACCACTTGTTTTGGTTGGAATAAAGTCAGAATCCAATCTATTCATGCTTAATATTCATGACATACATAAAAATCAAAATTAATTGTACTAAAACTTGAGTTAATTGAATTAAATAAAATAGAGTTAATATAATAAGAACATAGTTATCATAGAAATCAATTGTACTAAAAACGCCATTTTATAACTTCGTAAAATTTGAGTTAATTGAATTAAATAAAAATAGAGCTAATATAATAAATACATAGTTAATAAGTTATCATAGAAATCAATTGTACTAAAACGCCATTTTATAACTTTGTAAAACTTGAGTTAATTGAATTAAATAAAAATAGATTTAATATAAAAACATAGTTAAGAAGTTATCAAAAAATAAATTAATGTATCGTCGGAAAATGGTCGGGAAAGTGTCAGAAAGTTCCGACCATTTTCCGACTATTTTCCGACGATATTTTTAATTTAACCTAGATCTAAAATCTTCTTCTTTCATTCTCACTAATTCGTCTTCCTCCTTCTCAAGCGGCGCCGATTTATCACCCTCCAACAAATCGACCGCCATTCGTCTCCTCCACTCCGGTAAGCCTCCTTCTTCATCCTCCTTCTCTTCTTTTACTCCTCCTCTCGTTCTATTTAGATATACCTCCTTTGCAACGTTTTTCTTCTTCTCTCCTTCACATCATTTTTCTTCTTCTCCGTTACTCCTTCATGACTTCTCTTTCCTTCTTTGCAGGTTACGTTTGAAAAGGTTTGCCGCCACTGCCACCGTCCATCTCAGCTTTGTTATTGCCGCCGTTCCTCTAGTTTTCGCAAGGTTAGATTCGAGTTTCTTGTTTAGATGTGTTAAAGTATTTGTTTGATTTGATGTATAGATATGAGTTTACTATTGGATTTGATTCAGTTTTGAAGAAAATAGATTTAAAGGGTTTGAGTGTGTGCGAGTTATAAATCTGACTTCGTATTTAGGAATTGTTTTCGATTTCGTGTGATAACGGAGTTGTTTTTGTGTTTGAGCTGGAAATTTTTTAAAGCATAATAAAGTCTCGATTTCTTTCAATTTTGTTGGATCAAAGAGAAACTGTTGGACTCTTGGTTTGAACCAAGGAGATTTTTTCGATTTTGGTTTGTATGAAACTATAAACTAGTGATTGAACATGGTCTTATATGTTCGTTAGCAGTCATGTTCCCACGAATATGTGGAATATCAACATCACGCCAATTGATTTGAATTTTTAAAAATTATGACTAAAGTATGTGGTTTCTAATATTGTAGTCTTTTTGTAATGTTTATGACTAATTTTACAATTGTTTGTGTTCATATGATTGGTTATTGTTGAAATGTTTAGTTTTTTTTACTAATGTTTGTGTTTTCTTGTAGTAAATTTTGTTGGAACGGTATTCTGAACTTCTTTCCGTCTAACTCGGAATAAGATGCATGGTTGCGGATAGCAGCCATGAAGATTGAGACGTTGGAAAAATACAAGGCTGAAAAGAACAAAAAAACCAAGTATTGACAGACGTGACAAAGTTGATTCTCGACAAGTTTCCAGACTTGTGACCTCCATACGATGACGAAAAAACTCAAGACTAGCTCCGTGTAATTTCGGTTTTAGTTTTATTTTAAGAAATATTTATTTTATGTTTCTAAAATTCATTTTTCTTTTATGTTTCAAATAATTTTTAATTTTAAGTTATCTAATTTTAATATAATTTTTCATATTTTTCATATAATTATTATTCAATTAAATTCATAATTTTATAAAATAATTAAATGCTTAATGGTCGGAAATTCGTCAGAAAAATAGTGGTAGGAAAATTGTTAGAAAGGCGTTGTCGGAAATCCGTCAAGAAGTGGTCGGAAAATTTCCGACCATTTTCTGACGATTATTTTCGATGACATTTCCGACCACGAAAATGGACAGAAAATTCCGACCACATTCTTACCAAATTAATTTTTCGACGAAAATTTTCTGACGATTTTCGAATGGTCGGAAATTGATTGGAAATGGGTATTTCCGACTATTTTCCGATGAAAATGGTCGTTGGAAACTGATTTATTTCTTGTAGTGGTATTGTATTATTATTATGCAATATAACAATATTGTTCAACTGAAATTAGCTTAATCGATTAGAATTATATTGTTTTAGTTAGATCTTAATTCGAGTTTGCGTCTTATGTTTAAAATCAGATTCTTTTTTGATAAAGTGTATCATGAATTCATGATCTCCAACCTAAAGAGATATGTAGAACAAATGACTAGAACTACGCCATGTTTATATAAATAAGTATTAGCAAAAAAAATTAATTAGTATTATTACTATTTAACTAAATGTTTATTACGTGTTTTTGTATTTCTTTTCTTTTTGTTCTCCCCTTAGAATATGGGAACTCTGGTTGATTGTGAAAGGGACATTGGATTACCTTTCGGTTAGAGAAAGACAAATTTGATATGTGCCAAATCTTGTCATTTTACTTTTCGTGACTCTTTATATATGTTTCACATTATTATAGGCGTAGTGAGAAAAAGATATATAAATTTTTCGTATATATATGCGCAGCTTTATATATTTGACAAACAAAACACATGTGCAGCTATAAATTATACATGTATAGTTTTTTGTTAATTACCAAAAATATTTCATTAAACTATATGATATTGCTATATTAAATTTCATTAATCCGCATACCAAGCAATGAAAAATTCTGATGCTTTAGGAATTTGTAGACTTGCAGATATTTACATTATTCGAAGATTGGCCAAACTACAAAGAAGATAGCATAAGTTGTCACTTTATAAAATAGCGAGATGCACGGTAAAATTAAGGTATAGGTTGGATTATATTAATGATACATTGTATTCAACTAATTTAGGATGGGGACCGAATGTTAATGCTTTAAAAGCTCAAACATATAAAATACAAGGGCCTTCGAAGCTCAAACATTTTATTTTGCAGATAATATTATGATGTTTGTCGGTTAATTCTAAGTTAAATAACATATGGATAAATTGTGAAATAGTTCGTCAACAATGCGAGATAGAGAAATATATTAAACGATTAATAACACAAGTTTCAAATGCCCTATTTCCCGACGTGGACGTTATCACATATCCCGTCGTCACTAGATGATATTTTTTTAACTTCGATTTATTCAAATTTAGTTTTTCTCGTTGGAGACTCACATATCATCATTGCTCAATTTGTAATCACGAAGTTTTTTTCATGGGTTATATGGTTCATTTAAAATATTATGAATAATAAGGTATTTAAGGGCGTCCATCGGGAACCACCAAATCTTATCAGTCATAAACTCATAACATAAATGAATGGAAAACTTGGAAGGAAGGTCATATTCTTCTTACACAATCCACACTGGAAACTGGAAATTTGGAGAGAAATATTCAAAAGTTAACATGTCAAGAGGATGACTCAAGGTGAAGGAAAGTACAGAGCTTTTGGAAATAAATGTTAAAGACGAAGTCTCTCACACTATATTTGGAGATTACGCTAATTTTAAATTATGTTGAATAGCTTTTTATGTTGGATAGATTGTCAAAACTTTGAGACAGACCGTATAGAATTGGTCAAAATACCGTGGTTTCTTAATCTTTTGGATGAATTCGAGATAAGTTTAGTAGTTTATCTATTTCTAATTCCTTATAGTTTAAATTTCAGGGCATATTATTTAATCCATATATACAACTAGAACTAGAATATTTGTTGATATTATTTTTGTTAATATATTTTCCCTCCACATCGGACAACTAATTAAGAAATTTTACATTAATTTAAGTGTGGCTTATAAAAGAAAAACTCATAACTTGCTTATTCGAAAAATGATTAGATGAAATCATGTGAAAGAAAAGACCATGCATTTCCCTTAAGCGTGAAGATATCTAAAGGAGAAAGCATACTTTTCAAATGTGATTCCGAAGCAACGTGTTTCACTTATGAAAAACTTCCCTACCTCTTCGAAAAATACTAAGTATGCATGTTTATAAATAAAAAAATAAAAATCAGCCCTAGCTACGTATATTATATATCATCTCGTGTAAATGTTTATCATTATTATTTTGTATACTTCTCACTCACTGGAAGTTGTTAGCACCATCAAAACGTTCTAAATTCGATCCACCTGTTATGCGAAATAAAAACACATTGCTTTGAACATCCACACGGATATGAACCTTTGCTTTCGGCCCATTTGAAAAACTGAGAGGCACCTATCCGTGGGTTATCTCTCTCCCAGGGGATTAGTCTAGGCCTATGCCTTGGATCTACCCCTGAGTCATCAAAAAAAAAAAAAAAAAATTGTTAGGACCATCAACCGCTTAGATCGCTACAACCGCTACAATCACAAAAAGCGTGTTGTACTATTTTTAACAAACAAAAAAATGTGCTATGATTTTCTTACAAATATTGACGCTGATTCGATTCGATTTATATCGGTGTAAATGTGAAGCTCTTATTTTAACCCCTGATTTATCATCCATTTTGTTAAAAAATTTGGTTGCTTTATTTAAAGGCACGAACAGTTGTAATTAACCACAAAAAATTCAAAACAGTATTTTTAATCTGAATCACCCAAATTATGCTGCTACGACTGCTGTCACGTTTTTTTGTTTTATTAGATTTTTTTTTGTTAAATGAAATTAATGTTGATGTATTTTTTGGTAAATACAATAATTTTTTTTTTTTATAAACCGTGAGAGTTTTAGACATTCGACCCATAATTTATCCGGTATCCAGAATCATATTTTAGATATTCTGATTTAAATAATAGTTATATGTTCCAAAGAGGTGGTGAACCCGGACACCAAGGCATAAATACAATAGTTTTTCTTATTTAAAAAAAATATGAAATCCTATTTTCTTTAAAAATGATTTCATATAAGTTTTCGATTCTTGATTTATAAGTTACAACAACTTAGAACGATTGCCATCGCATGATGGGTATTATAGCTAACAATATCTAATGTCATGGCATATGATATGACTTACAACTATAAACTCCATATTCACGTGCATAATAGAAACAAGTTCACGTGCATCTACACACACACACACGAGCATAGTTCCATATACATTTTGGAAAATATGACAGCAATACTATTGGATTGGGTCAGCGAATCCGGGAAATTGCATCTATCGAGAAGACTATTTATTCCTCACTTCTACTGTAGAGCCATCGTATCTGATAAATCGGCCCATTTTAAGCCCAGTTTCACTAGTTTTTTTCTTTTTCTTTTCCTTTCAAAAATTGTATTGACATCAAATCGAACTTACAAGAATTCATAATAGGGATTGGTAAAATTTCCGAACCGAACCGAAATTTCCGAACCCGAACCGAAATTTCTAAATTCGAAGCCGAACCAAATTATAAAATAATATAATTGAATAGAAATTTCAAAACCGAATTATCTGATCACAAACCGAACCGAATCGAATTAATCGAACTAACCAAAATTTATTTTAAAAACTAATATTTTTAATTAAATATATAGAAAAATATATTGAAATACACTAAACATTTACAATATTAATTAAAATTAGTTAATTTGATCCCGAATGGGATCTATTTTCTAGAACCCAAAAAATCCGAAAAATTGAAAAACTCAAACCGAACTAAAATTTAAAACCAAATAAGATCTATTTTTTAGAAACCGAAAAATTGAAAAACCGAACCGAATAACCGAATGCCCACCCCTAATTCATAAACATCAAGAAACAATATAACAAAATAAATGAATTTATGTTGCTTATCAAATGCAAACTATCTGTTATTAATTTTTTTTTTTTTTTTG
Source organism: Pseudoturritis turrita (assembly GCA_900406555.1). Taxonomy (NCBI): domain Eukaryota; kingdom Viridiplantae; phylum Streptophyta; class Magnoliopsida; order Brassicales; family Brassicaceae; genus Pseudoturritis; species Pseudoturritis turrita. The sequence goes on along the minus strand of OVBL01000284.1, from coordinate 1,217,661 downwards.
TAATCAACAAACACTATGAAGTGAATTATGTGCTTGACTATTACATCTTCGATGAAACTTTGAAACATACGACGTATGACAAAACATATTGCTTTCAGTAATGGCATTTGTTTTTGTAGAATCTGATACCAAGTATTTTGTATCGGTGTGTATTTTGAAAACATCTCCTTTAATCGTTTAAGTAATTGCTAACAAAATTTCTTACTATCGGATCTCGCTATAGCTAATATTTTCATTAGACTTGTTCTTGTATATTTTTTGTTTTATCACAAATTATTGAAAATCGATAAAAAAAAAAGGCAAACTATAATTTTAAAATACTTAAAAAAGAGGCTAAAGCAAGTTAGGAATCACTTATCCACAGTCCACTCCCTCACTTTCACTATAAAACCAAAAGATCACATTCCAAAGAACTTTCAAAGAGCCAAAATTGGAAAGACAATGTATGAGTTGACAGGAATTATATAACAGATTTGAAGATATCACTGTTTTGCTTCATCAAGACTTGCATTGACAGGGTGCCACTGGAGACAGAACCGAAATGGCAACTAATATAAAACAATCAACCAAAAAAGTTTTATTCATAAAGGATAAAGGTTGCAATTTGACTTTAACTACTAACACACCAAGTCATCTCTTTATGGATAATGATATATCATATTGTTACAAAAACTCTTTTGTTCGGATTCGCAAAACGAGTTAAATTATGATTTTGTTTAAACCCTAATCCAAAATATGTTGGAACATTTTGTTAAAAATTAATGGATCATGTAATGGACATTAATACTAGACAAAATGGTTTGTAAAGTTGAATGAGAAATGTGGGTTTTGGGCTATAAGGTAAAGCCTCAAAAATGATGTTTAATGAGAAAACATGCATTTGTCCCACATTGGAAGTTTGAGAAATTTCCAAGTGGTATATAAAGGATAAAACTTATGTTTACGTTAAAAGAAAAACATGAGAGGAGAAACAAGAAACCACACGCGCGCGCTTGCTCGGCTCGGCTCGTTGGCACGTTGGCTTTTAATTTGCACTTAGGGCACTTGGGTACTATAGGAGTGATCGGGTTGGGTTCGGTTCCGGGTCAAAGATATTATTTTTGGACCATGCTTCGGATAAAACATCACCCAACGGTTTGATTCCTCTTTTGTCCAACGAAGTCAAAAGGCTTCCGTGATTTACTCTCCGTGTTTTCCTCCGCAATTTCGTCCGTGATTTGCGCAAAGTTTGGCTCCACCAGATTGACTTCTCGGATTCGAAACCGCTATCCTTTTGGCTAATAAAAGAAGCCTTCCCTTTCTTCATTCGGTAGATACGAAGTTCTGCAAAAAATTATCAGAACAAATCTCTCCAACTTTCTCTCTCGTTTTTTCCTCTTCTTTTCCGAAGTAAGTTTAAGCCGAGAGTGTATCGTAGAATAGTAGTTCGTCGATTCTGATTTTCGAGTATAGCAAAATCAGTCTCTCACGATTGTATCCTGGAATTCATAATCGCGTTTAACCGTCTAACTACGGACGATTTTTGGATTAAGGAAAGAGATCATATCTCGCCTTTGTGATTTGTCTCGGTTTTTTCCTTAAAACGTTTTTTTATTTTGCAGTATTTTATATCCGGTTTTTCCAAGGCCTAACAAAATATTGGGATCACTAATAATTTTTTTTCAGGTAATTTTAATAAATAGTATGGTTCATATATACATTACGTGTTCTCTTAATAAATTGCGTGTCATTCTAAGATAACAACATTTTGTAGAAAAGAAATGTAATGTATCATTCAAAATGCAATTTGGAATAAAACTTCGCAAACTTCCATCCCATTTGAAAGTATTTTGCAAATTTTTAAAAAATTCAGTCTTTTTGCCAATTTTTTGGTATAATAAAGAAAACTTAACAAGGCCATTTGGCTGTATTTCCTATTTTTTCCCTACAATTTTTTTTTAATTTTAAATTCTTTATTCGGGTCGGATCTCACAAATTCGGATCCTCCTTTGTACCCGTTTCAGTTGCTCACACACGTGAGTCGTGACACCGCCTTCCTTAGTCATCGTCTATAAATGTAAACAAGCCTCTCTCTCTCTCTTTTCTCTACTTTCTCTCTCTAAAAATGTCCCGATTGCTCTCAAAAACCCTAATTCCCCACGGGAGATTCTTCCTCCGTCGTTTCAACCAGCCGGCGATTGCGACGGCGCCGCCAAACATCGTCTGTTTCAGCCGCCGTTGGTTTTCGTCAAAACCGCAACTCATCGAGATCGACCTCGATTCTTACTCATCAGCGTCTTCGAAGGCAGAAGCCGAAGCCGCGATTCTCAAGAAGCTAAACGAATTTGTTCGGAGGATCATCGTTCATAATTCGACTCCAGATTGGCTCCCTTTCTCCCCTGGCTCGTCCTTCTGGGTCCCTCCGCATCAGAACACGGCCGCGAAGATTGCGAATTTGGTCGACAAGGTGACCAATCCGTTGACGGAGGAAGAGTCTCTCTCTCTATCGTCTCCTAATGGCTGGCCTTGTTCCTCTTTCTTCATTTCTCCAGGTAATTGCTGAGGATTTTTCAATTTTTCTATCTTCCCTGAAATTGTACATGAATCAGTGAATTGCCTTTATTTGGGGTTAATCGTCTCAGCCATATAATGGGTCTCACTTTTTTTTCTCTTTTGCGTGTTAAAAAATGGTTCCTTTGAGGTTAGTGCTCCATGTCTGTATAAAATCAATTTCTGAGAAAAAAGTTGGGAATTTTTTCCCATCACTCTGTGAGAAAGCAAAAAACTTGAGAAAGACCTGAAAAAAAGAGACTTTAGGGGTGATACGTTTAGATTGTGAAGGGGCTTTGCTTTACTTGGCGAAGAGAAAATTTGTGAAACAGCATAATGTTTTGTCTGCTATTATTCTTATTGGAGCTTTGATTTTTGTATGCTCTATATGTCTTGTTTATTGTATATGTTGTGGTTATTTACTGATATCTATGGTGACACATTTGTTCTTTTCTATTGAAATGATAGATGATGATTCCTCATCTACACAAGAGGTAGAAGATAGCATGGAGTTGAACATCCCGAGGAACGAGATGCTGGAAGTCAAGCTAGCGCAGTTTCCAGATCCAATCTATTCATTTATACATGGAGACGATGAAGAGTGATACCTTTCGAGCTCGCGAGCAGGTAAAAAACATTGCGTCTATCATAAAGAAACCATCCAACATGATTATAAAGTTGAAATACTGATGAATTTTGTCCCTGACAAAAATGCCTTGCATATACAGGCTTGGAGAAACAAGTGATGACCGAAACTGAAGCAGTTGTAAATATGATCTGTCGCAATGCATGGAGTTATATGATCTTTGGCTGACTTAACCGCCTTGTTGACTATATTATATTTATTGACTTGATATAATTAGCTTGGTGCTTCTTCCACTTTTTAGCCAGTGTTCATGGTGATGCTCGAGTAATTTAACCATTACAACAATATTTCTAAACTCTGTACGAGCATTTTTTCGCCTGCTATGTTTGTTTCCTCCAATCTTGTTTATTGCTTTCATGGAGGTTATTAGAAAAGATAGGTTGCATTCTCATGCCTTAATTGCCTATTAGAGTATGGTTCATTGCAGATATTACATTGAGGCCTTTTCTCGCAAAGTTGCGATGAAGGAGGACTCGAGTGTGATCAGGAACTGAATTTTCATAGAGTTTTGCTCATGCGCAGGGCAAAACTGGTTTTGTTGTAGATCATCCACATCTAAATAGTTGAATTGGATATTACTGAAACGGTTATAAAAACAATGTTTTTGATCAATATCAACTAGGGATCGAAGAATAGTTAAGATTGAACCATAATAATTTGACTCCATCACATCCTCTGAATCCTTTTGAAGTCTCTTTGTCATGAATCATGATGAACAAACCATACCATTTTGGAAGTCTAAACTGATCCTCGAGGCCAAATGTGTTGATCAAGGATTAGACCGAAAACTATGGCAGTGATGTCACTTTTATAATGCTTTTTGCCAAAAATTAACGTAATGGGAAATAATCAGACTCTGACAATAATTTGCAAACAGCACAATACCACAATAATAGGTGACCAAGAGAAATTAAGACGAAGTGGTCTTAGAAGAAACTGTCAAGAATATATAAGAGAGAAGAAATGGAGGTACACTTGCATTTTAATGGTTGCTAATTTTGCCAAAAATATTCTTTTTTTTTGCTTTATTTCTCTTGTATAGAGTTCTTCTCTTTGATACTTGGACCAAATGAAGATAGTGTTTTGGCATACATACTACTTGGCCTGGGTGACAATACTGTTTTTCTTGAGATACAAAAGCAAATGGAATATAGAGTTCCTATCTTGCCCGAGGAACAATTTCGGAGTTCAGATTCACAGTAATCAACTTTGTCGAGTCACCGTGGTTTTCCCCATCAGTCATTCTGCCAAAAACAATTTGTTAAACAATAACAACATCAATTGCTATAATTGATGTTAAACTACATATTTCGTATCATTTATGAATAAGTAATTCAAACTAATATCATTTATTTTTCCGATACTATTTAAGTGATGTAACACTCATTTTTTTGTAGTGTTGATTCACGCTACATGGCAAAGAGAAAATTTGTGATACAGCATATGTTTTGTCTGCTATTATTCTTATCTGCTTGAACAATATAACGTAATGGAGCTTTGGTTTTTGTATGCTCTATATGTCTTGTCTTCGAAAGATATGTTTCTCGTCTTGTTTACTGTATATCTATGGTGACACATTTTTTCCTTCCTATTGAAATGATAGATTATTCCTCATCTACGCAAGAGGTAGAAGATAGCATGGAGTTGAACATCCTGAGGAATGAGATGCTGGAAGTGAAGCTAGCGCAATTTCCAGATCCAATTTATTTATTTAAACATGGAGACGATGAAGATTGATACATTTCCAGCTCGTGAGCAGGTAAAATACATTGCATCTATCATAAAGAAATCATCCAACATGATTATATAGCTGAAATACCGATGAATTTTGTCCCTGACAAAAATGCCTTGGAGAAACATATGATGACTGAAACTGAAGCAGACGAATTTATATACAATTTTGTTTTCTCTTTTTTTTTTTTTTTTTAAATTCTTTATTCGGGTCGGATCTCACAAATTCGGATCCAGCTTCGTACCCGTTTCAGTTGCTCACACGTGAGTCGTGACTGTAATGATAAACAAAGCTCTTTTATGTTGGACTCTGAAAACTTCTCTATTCTATTCCATAAGAAAGCGATGGCTTATATAAGACTTGGACTTTTATTGACTTAGACAACAACACCAACTAAGACACGACTCATTCAACCTTAATCTCCGGTTTGATTTGCTCCAACAAACCCTCCCTAAACTAAGCTTGGTGTACAAAGCTTAGCTTATCCGCAACAGAGCAAATCCCAAGCTTGGTTCTCAGATTCTCGAACACCTCACGCTTCAACGGCTTTGTGAAAATGTCTGCCGCTTGTTCTTGTGATCCACAATGCTCAAGTCGAATTACTCCATCTTTAACCAACTCGCGCAGAAAATGAAAACGAACTCCGATATGCTTGCATCTTCCATGAAACACTGGATTTTTAGAAAGTTTGATCGCCGAAGTCTTGTCACATAGAATCACCGTGCTTTCCTTCACTTCATATCCCAATTCTTCCAACATTCTCATAAACCAGACAGCTAGACCAGTCTTCCAGAACTTGGAATAGAGGTAAATTGGAGGACCTCTACTTTCAAAGAGACATTGATCTGATTATGAAGATTAGGCCGGTGATAAATGCCCTATATTTTTTGTCTTGGATGCATAACAAGAGTGGTGATTACAGTGTGAAGTCTGGTTACTGGCTAGTTTGCCAAATCCCAAATTAAGAAGCTCTTAGAGAGGCTAGGATGCTACCCTCCATCAATGGACTTAAGGATCATGTCTGACTGCTAAAAATAGAACCAAAAATCAAATCTTTTCTCTGGAAGGTGCTTAGTGGAGCTGTTCCAGCTGCGGACAAAATTGCCTAAAGAGGAATGAAAGTGGACTCTAGATACCAGAGCTGTGGTCAAGAAGGGGAATCCGCCAATCACTTACTGTTTACATGCCCTGTGGCGAGATAGGTTTGGGTCCTATCTAATTTTCCTTCTCCTCCAAATGGTTTTGACTTAGGCTCTGTCTACAAAAATATGCACCATCTGTTTTCCATTAGCAAGAATTCTAGAGTTCCAGCTGCTATAATTAGAATGTTTCCCTGGATACTTTGGTTACTATGGAAGAATATGAATAAATTGTTGTTTGAGTGTTTAAGCTACTATGGTCTTGATACTATGACAAAGATCCATGATGATTCCACACAGTGGTTCATAGGCCAAGCTTATGGAACTGTTCGAGCAGGGGAGGATTCACCTTGCATCTCTACAGTTAAAAAGTATTGGCTCCCTCTAGCTTTTGGTAAGCTTAAATGTAACATTGTAGCTGCTTGGAATAAAACAAGATTTGAAAGTGGAGCCTCTTGGTGTTTTGAGAAATCATGTTGGTAAAGTCTGGCTTCATGGTAGAAGATCCTTTTCTGAGATTCGATCCAAGCAAGATGCCTCTTTTGAAAGTTTTCTTTGGGCATTTGATAGTATAAAAACACTAAGGATCAACAATGTATCTTTCTTCCTTGAAGACTCTAGTATTGTAGGTGATGTCCTTAGGCTTCCTGCTTGGCCTTTATACATATTTCAGTCTGGGAAGATTTTGGATATTCTAAGTCATATCTCTTTTTGGAAGTTACATGTTGAAGATAAACACGCTAATAGAGGTGCTGCTTCAATAGCATAAAGTGTGACTTTGGAGAATCAGATTCAATCATACATAGCCATAGGACATCCCACTTGGCTTAGCGACCTGTTTGGCTTGGAAAGTAGTATTACTTTAGTGTAATTACTCACAAAAGTTTTGGGTTTTGATTGGTATGAATTCTTTTTTTTGCCTCAGTCTTGGTTAGATTGTAGTTTTATATTTAGGTCTCGATTTTTTGGCTATGTAATTGGGTTGTTTGTACATTCTTATATAATCAACAAGCTTCCGGTGGAAAAAAAAAGAGTATGCAAAAGCAAGTAAAGATTAATCTTTAAATAAAAAATGAATAAAATTTTCGAATCCGAACAGAAATTCTCGAATCTGAATTTAAATCGAATTATCAAATAAATTAAATAGAATATAAATTTTTATATCAAATTATCTAATCTTGAACTAAATTAACCGAACCAACCAAAATTATTGAAAACTAATATTTTATATAAGGAATAGTGCCGGCACTGAACCGAAACAAAGGATCTTGGGTTTGAGAACTTATTTTGAATATATATATTTTTGGCCGCTATATTCCCAAGATTTGTTGTTAAGTCCAGTGGTAAATTCCTCCCATGTAACTCGGAGGTGACCATTCCTTTCTGTTTTTTGTTTTTTTTTTGTTTTTTGAGTATTCACTATTTAACAGGCCAAATTTTCTTTTTGTTTGTGGCCTTTATAAGTTCGGGGACCGGCTCTGTAAGAAACGATGTATGGTCTATGAGATGTTGACTGAAAATGTTACTATCTTTCGTTGTGAACGGTGACTATGACAACTCAAAAAGAATTTCTACAATCTAACAAACCGTAAAACTAACTTATGCGTTGTCTTAATTTGAAACATCCTCTCTAGAATCTATCTACCTTAAATAGCCAGTCACAGACTCATTGGTTATGTGTTATGGGACATATAGACAGATTCAGTTGAAGATTTCTAAAGATAATAATTCTTTGTGCCTTTGAGTGCCATGTTGCTAACAAATAATCATCAAATCCATTGACGATTTTGTTTTATATTTTAGATTAAACATTTTAGGTACTAACAATTTTCTTAATGAATAAAATAAAACCAAGAATAATGTCATTATTGTTGTAAACGACAAAAATATACGTAGTTTTAAAATGATTTATTTTAAAAAAAAAAAATACATGAGTAGTCTTATGTTATTTATCATTTCTTTTTTTTCCAAAATATTGGTGAGGAAAATTTATTTGACAGATTTTTTTGTTCCTCAGAATGTTTATTTTCTAAATGTATAGATTAATATCCACATTAGTTAATTGTTGTGTCTATCTAAATTCATGTTCTTTTATATGAAACTTACATCCTATCCTCTATATATTAAAGGAGGAACATTAGAGATCAAAATTGCTGATATGTCAATACCACAATTTTTCTCAACTTTTTTATTTTTTTATTTAATTAATTAAACTCTTAGCACTATCCTAATTACCAAACAATTACTTTTCCAAACCGCACTAATCCCGTAATAAACTTATCTACATTCCCAAACAAATAATATATTTACTAATTTACTAATTGTTTACCGTTGGTTTATATCTATACCGATATATATACCAATTTCTAATATAAATATACGACTATTATCCAAATAATTTTTATTTAACCGACATTGATAGACGATGAACCCGAAATTTACCATTACATTCAGCATTTTTTTATTTTTTTTATTTAACATTAATGGTGTTTCATTTATTTAAGAACTATACATTATATATTAACATGATATAATGAAATTATTAATAACTTAAAAAATAATATGATTAGTAAAAAAAATATTTTACAAATATACCAAACCAATATTGACAAAAACATTACAAAATTTTACAAACATATTTTAATATACTAAAACATTATATATATATATATATATATATATATATATATGTAAATTCAATTAAAAAGAAATATTTTAATCCCGTGCATAGCACGGGCGGTAACCTAGTATATATTAATAGAGGAGACATTCACAGAAAAAATCATAGATGTCAAGCAATGAGCAATTTAAGGGACACATCATTTAATTTTAACCAATCATAACATTTCAATTAAAATATATGCCATTGTGGAAATCTCTACATATTCTCATTAATTTTATAACATAAGTCCATTTATACATGTTTTACAAATTTAAACCCAACTAAATATAATATTTTAGACTTGCTATATCTATTTTTAATTTCTTATGATATATTAACAAGTTTTTTATTATTATTATGAAGATCAATTTAGAAGGAAAAAAATGAAGATCAATTTTACACTTAAAAGATATTGAAATAAATAAGATTTGCATATTTTTAATCAATTTTACACATAAAAATATTAAAACTAATGGCATTAACATATGCTTGATCAAAAGTATTTAACTTTATTAAATTTTATACACAATGTATATCATTTTGTACGTTTATAGATATTATAAATCATATACTTTGTTATACACGTTCAAATATGAAAAAATTGTATATGTTAAAATCGATTCATCAACCTATTTAATCATTTAATTCTGCGTTTTACGTGGATCAAAATCTAGTTAAACAATTAATAGAGAAAAAAATCAAAAGCACTTGCTAAAAAAGAACGGAAATTGATACATAAGAAATATCGAAAGAGTGTTGTCAAAAACCAAAACATAAAAATATGGAAAGAGTTAAGAGAATATGCATAAATGAAACAAATAAAATAATAAAAGGGGTGCAAATTATAAGTTGTGGAAGATGATTCTCATTGATAAGCTTAGTACAACTTATATACAGAGAGGTCGAGATCCTAAGTAATTACAGATAGATATTTGACAGAGAGATTTACTCACCTAATTACAGCGATTGATAAATCAATATTATTGTGTTTCCTTAACTCATGAGAGACGATATCTTCTATACGCCCCCTCAAGATGGAGGGAGTTGTCGAACTCCAATCTTGGAACATGTTGCGTGATGACGGGCACGGGGTAAGGCTTTAGTGAGAGCATTGACAAGTTGGTCGTGAGTGGAGACATGTGAGACCCGAAGCATACCGGACTGGATTTGACCGCGAACAAAATGATAATCGAGACCAATGTGCTTCATTCGTGAATGGAAAACGGGATTGGCACAGAGATAAGTGGCGCCAATATTATCACAGTATATAATAGGGGCCACCGGAAGTTGAATGCCTAGTTCAGTGAGAAGAGAGCATAACCATCGTACCTCAGAAGCGGCATTTGTAACTACTCTATATTCAGCCTCCGTAGACGATCTAGCGACACCACTTTGCTTTTTAGAAGACCATGAGATTGGATTTCGGCCGAGATAGATAACGTACGCATTCGTGGAGAGGTAGTCTTCAGTATCACCTGCCCAATCTGCGTCGGAGAAGGCATGAAGAGTAAGAGGTGAGTTTGTTTGGAGGAATATGCCGTGTGTGAGTGTCCCAGCAAGATAACGGAGGATATGTTTGGCTGCAGCCCAGTGATCCGTGGTCGGCTTGTGCATGAACTGTGAAAGGCGATTGACGGCGTATGCGATATCTGGCCTAGTTAAAGCTAAATATTGCAGACTGCCCACTACGGATCGGTACTCTGTTGCATTGTCAAGAGGAGTCCCACTATGTAGTGTCAATTTTGGTGACGCTTGCATTGGTGTGGAGACTGGTTTTGCATCGGTCATATTGGTCTTGGCAAGAAGATCCAGAGTATACTTGCGCTGCATAAGATGGAGGCCTTGTGTTGTTCGTGTTGCTTCAACTCCGAGAAAATAATTGAGATATGTGGGGTCTTTTATGGAGAAGCGATCTGCAAGAGATGTGAGAACCGCTGTGACAACAGAGTCATTATTACCAGTGACAATTATATCATCAACTTAGACAAGGAGATAGACGAAGATACTGTCACTGTGGTAGACAAAGAGTGAAGTGTCGGCAAGGGAGTTGGTGAAGCCAATGTGGAGAAGATGCTGTCGTAGTTCCATGTACCACGCTCTAGGGGCTTGCTTAAGACCGTATATCGCTTTCCGCATACGACAAACATGATCAGGTCTGTCTTTGTCAACAAACCCAGGTGGTTGAGACATGTAAACTTCTTCGGTAAGTGTACCTTGAAGGAATGCATTGTTGACGTCCAATTGTTTGATTTGCCACGACTTCTTGACTACGATATCTAAGACAAGGCGGATTGTAGTGGTCTTGATAACAGGACTGAACGTTTCGGCATAATCGACTCCATATTATTGAGTAAATCCTTTGGCGACAAGCCTAGCTTTGAACCTGTCGAGAAAACCACTCGGTAGATGTTTAGTTTTAAAGACCCATTTGCAGCCGATAACATTTTGTGTAGAGGTTGGTGGGACAAGGTCAAACGTGTGATTGCGCTGCTGTGCGTCAAATTCATCGGACATGGCACGCCTCCAATGTTCATCTTTGAGAGCTTGATTGATAGTTGAGGGTTATTTTGGGATGTGATGGTGAGCTGTATTAAAGGCGTATTTGGAATTTGGTTTGGTGATATGATGTTGTTTTTGGATTTCGTTTGCATCTGGTGATTATTGTGGGATGGTTCGATTTGTGGTTGTAGAGATGGAGCATTCGTGGTGGCTGGCGATTGAGGTGTCGATGAAGAAGAAGTGAAATCTGGGTTTGGTAGTGGGCCAATAAAGGTATTTGGTTGTGGGCTAGTATCTGATTGTGGACTGGTTGTTGTATTTAGAGGAGTCTGGGCCACAGGTTCTGGCCCATTTTGTATTGGAGCAGTGGGCTCAGAATTAGAGGGAGAGGAAGAAGATAACGAACCAGAGAGAGAGGACGATACCTGAGAGTTTGTAGAGGTTGCCGATGACATTGGATGAGGTGGCATTTGATCGGGGTGAAGGACGGAGCACGGGGGTGGTGAAGCATTTGCCGATGACAATGATGGTAGTGGCAGTACGGTGGCCAGTGGTGAGGATTTAACAGAGGGTGAAAGCTTTGGATGGCGCGTCGAAGAAGATGATGTCGCAAAGGGAAAGATGTGTTCATCAAATTGCACATGCCTGGATGTGTAAACACGACCAGTAGAGACATCGAAGCAAAAGTAGGCACTTTGCGTCGTGGAATATCCGATAAACACACAACGCTTTGATCTGTCTTCAAGCTTGTGTCTCGTGTAAGGTTTGAGCCATGGGAAGCAGAGACAGCCGAATACCTTGAGTCGTTCATAGTTTGGTTGGGCTCTAAAAAGTTTCTGAAACGGTGATTGTAAGGACAGAACATGAGTGGGCAGTCTATTGATGAGATAGACCGCTGTGGAGAAGGCATAAGGCCAGTAGACCTTTGGTATCAAAGCGGTGGATAGCAGAGTGAGGCCAGTCTCCACAATGTGTCGGTTTTTGCGTTCAGAGATGCCATTGTGTTCAGGCGTGTGAGGCGGTGTAGTGAGATGGAAAATACCATTGGTGAGAAGATAATCACGTAAGGGAATGAACTCCCCACCGTTATCCGAATAGAGGGTTCCAATTCTGGTCCGAAACTTGTTCTCTACCAAGGCTTTAAAGGCAATGAATGTGGTTTTAACTTGGGATTTTCTTTGTAGTGGGTAAAGCCATGTATAGCGGGAATCATGATCTACAAGTAGAAGGTAGTATTTGTAGTTATCGGTTGAATATATAGGAGAGGTCCAAACATCGGTAAATATGAATTCAAGTGGACGAGTGGAGACAATGGAGGAGGTTCCAAAAGGAAGTTTATGGCTCTTATTAAGGAAGCAATCTGAGCAAGACAACGGTTGTGAAGAAGAATTTGAAACAGGTAGAGAAAATTTAGAAACAACTGTGTTTAAAATAGAGGAGGACGGATGTCCTAGACGGGAGTGCCATGATGATAGAGTGGCCTTGGATGTAGGTGTGGAGAACATTGCAACAGCTTGAGACGGTGTTACTGGCCACTCGTATAACTCGTTTCTAGTTCGGCCTTGGAGTAATGGGACCCCCGTGCTGAGATCCTTCACCTGAAAAGACGCAGGGAAAAATTCCACCGAGACTTGGTTAGCATTACATAACCGATATACAGAGATGAGATTTTTATGTATGTTTGGAACACACAACACTTTATTTAAAGCAAGTGGACGAGTAGAAGAAGGAATAAAAAAGGAACCAGTGTGAGTTATTTGAAGACCCGAGCCATCAGCAATCATGACGTCTTCTCCACCGTTGTATGGCTGATGGAGAGAGAGGCTGTTAAGATCAGAGGTGATGTGATGAGTAGCTCCGCTGTCGAGGAGCCATTGATTTGCCGTAGGTGGAGAGCCCATAGCTAAGTTAGCTCGTGGTTGCCACAGAGTGAAGGGGCTGGCTGGTTGTGATGTTGCCATGGACTGAAGTGATTGGAGCTGAGGACATCGCTTTGCACTATGTCCTTGAGTGTGACAGAGTTGACACTTGCCCGAGTATGGTTTGGAGGAACGATTGTCAGTTTTGGTGTTGAAACGAGATGCTTGCCACTTGGAGTTTTGGTTATTGTTGTTGTATCGTTCCTGGTGCGGACTTTGGGGACGATTGACGTTGTTGAAGGTTCGTTGGTGAATAGCATTGGCAGACATCGGAAAGGAAGGAGAGATTGCGGTATTGAGGGTCTGCAACTTGGCTTCATGATTGAGGAATCTTTCATGAACTTCGGTGATTGTTGGTGGTGTATCCTTGCCCTCAATCTGGTCGACGATCGTCTTATATTCATCAGGGAGTCCTTCAAGCAGGAGTTCGATTTGATCTTCATGATCAAGAGGTTTACCTAGGATGGCCAGCTGATCCATACGGGTCGTTAAACCTTGTACGTATTCATCTATGGACTTGTCTCCTTTAGTCCACTGTTTTAGCTGAGTCTTCAATTGTTTTATGTGACCACGGCTTGGTTTAGCGTAAGTAGACGCTAGTGTGGTCCAGATCTGAGCGGAGGTGGTGGCACGAGACACCAACGGCTGAATGGAAGAGAAGATTGCGCCAAGTAAGGCGCTGAAGATGAGTTTATCCTGTCTCTTCCAGATGGTGAATGCAGGATTGGTAGCGACGACATCATTGGTCGTTGTGGTGGCAGCCGGAATGATGGTGGATCCGTCAACATAGCCGGCGAGTCCATAACCATCGAGTAGGGCATGGATCTGCAGTTTCCACATTAGGTAGTTTGTGGAGTTGAGTTTAGATTGTGTGTTTAGGTTGATGGTTTCACCGAGAGTAGCCGGAGAGCTATTGTCGGATGTAGTCATGACAGAGATTGTGTTTGATGTTGAATTTTTTTTTAAAAAGAGATCAAAGGCTCTGATACCATATAAGTTGTGGAAGATGATTCTCATTGATAAGCTTAGTACAACTTATATACAGAGAGGTCGAGATCCTAAGTAATTACAGATAGATATTTGACAGAGAGATTTACTCACCTAATTACAGTGATTGATAAATCAATATTATTGTGTTTCCTTAACTCATGAGAGACGATATCTTCTATACAGATGACAAAATTTGAACCCGAACCAATGGGTCAACTTAAACATTTCAACACAAATCATCTACCAAATACCAATTAAGTAAGCATGTAATACTATCCAAGAGTCGTTTCTCTGTGAGTTAGTGTTTAACTCATATGTGTTCTGTTTTGCTCCGTAATGTTATGTTATGTTTTGTTGTGTTCTGTTATGCTCTGTTCAGATTGTAAGTCATGTCAACTAGAGAAAATATTTCACTTGATCCGGAGAGATTATAAAGCAGAGGGACATCATTGAATTTACGAGTTAATGCGGGTTTATTTCTGCAGAAACCTGGGAGGAAACAAGCTAACACTAAAACTGCTTGAAAGATCAAAGAATCTATATGATTTTCCCTTAAATAATCTGCTAACATAAATTCTAAGTCCTCTAGTTATCAGACATATAAACTGTAAAGAAGCAATAGTATCTATAATAGATATTAGAATCAGATTGAAACACTTATGTCTTCATTCTTAATGAGTATGCACTGGATTAATAGAAACTTGATCCAATTCATGTTTCCAGCAGTGTATATAAGACTTGCAAGTAATTCTATCACATAAATCACAATTTTTGTTTTTTAATCAAACCTTTAAAACGCATAAATAAAGTTTTTCATAAGACAAAACATAAAAGATAAAAGTCACAAATTAACGGGTCTTGTGAGGAGGATACACCCAAGCAATGCGTTTAGACGACAAATAGTCACTTGAAGGGGGACAAGAGCTAATTTTATCATCACCAAGGTAGTAGTATAC
Source organism: Pseudoturritis turrita (assembly GCA_900406555.1). Lineage (NCBI taxonomy): Eukaryota > Viridiplantae > Streptophyta > Magnoliopsida > Brassicales > Brassicaceae > Pseudoturritis > Pseudoturritis turrita. The sequence continues at coordinate 1,202,589 of OVBL01000284.1, read as the reverse complement.
GCCAAGGTACCCCATATCCGAAGGGTATATTCTGTTCTTCTCCTTCGCCGAGCGACCAGCTCTAGTAAGAGAGGTAAGGTGAGATGCAAATACTGTCAAGCCACCAAGTTCTCTCTTCTCTTCCCATATCTTGCGTTCAAGGTTAAGTTTAAACACCGACGGGTTCTTGTTGTTGCGTGTAAACATAACAAAGATGTCTCCTTCATGCTCCGTCATCAACACTTGCCTACCGAGATTTGCCTGACCAAAGGCGGGACAAGGTTCCACTGGAAGAATATTCCAGGTTTCTCTAGGTGGGTCGAAAACCCCGAGGTAGCCGCAGGTACTAAGATAATAGAACCATACCATTCGAGAAGACACACCGCTTCCATCTGCCAACATGTTGGTTCTCAAAGCTATGAGTGGTCCATACGGTTTCCCCAGGCCGCCAAGTATTGATCACAATATATGAGCCGAAATCTTTATAGTTGATCAGTGAGATCACCAAACAACTAGTTGATGTAGGAGCGGCTGAGAAAGCTAAGCAATAGCCTGACAAATATCCCCTCTTGGGTAAGTAGATGTGCTCCTGGGTAAACGGGTTAAATAAGAATACCAAATACGAGGGTAAATATTTTACCACAAGCAACCAACCATCACAAGAACAAGAGAATCTATATCCCTCTAACTATGGAAAATTACGCGTACGCAATCGAGACCGTCGCGGGTCAAAAAGACGGTAGGTTCCAGCAGGAGAGTCTTTCGATTCTCTAAGTGAAAAAAGCCAGGGACGGGGCTGTAACTTCCTGACAGAAACAGCTGCTTCACACCATGTTTTGCATACAGCGGAAGCACGAATGTTGTCTTTTAATCCGAGGCGGGACAGTATCTCCTGCAAGAGCTCTGAGGGAATATTTAAATCCCATAATCGTGTAATACTACAATTCATCTTCGATCCACGATCTCCTCTACTGCATCTGACAATTAGAGGATGAAGAAAGAAGAATTAAGAGAGCATCTCATCTCATGGATGTTCGAATGTTGGTATAGTGTTAAAAGCTACAAACTTTAATAAGTGAAGTCATAAACCCTAATTCAGAGATCATAAACCCTAATTCAGAGTAAACCCTAGAATTTCGATTCAAAGGAAAACTCACGGTGTTGGAAGCGCTTGATGAACATTGGGTTTCACTGTGAGGGATGCAGGGAACAGCGACGCCGGAGTTGCGGCCGTGTATGTTTGCCGGCGAGTCTTCCTTATCTCCACACGGTTAGGTCAAATTGGTAGTTTTAACTTTTAAGGGTTTTTTTTGTTGTGTTGAGATTTTTTATATTTAAAAGTTTGCAAAGTAAATTCACATCTTTCCAAAATAAAAATAATTTTTTTTTTATATCCTTCTCAGAATTTAAAAATTACATGTTTCCTAAAACTGATATTAAGATTTCAGATGACATCTATGACCAAATATGGACATTAAATACATGTCTCACTGTGGATCAAGGTTTTCACAATGACTACCACCGTCACTTATACATGTTGCTTGCTTGGAAACCACGTTTTCCTTAGACGATACAGTCTTTAGACTCTTTACACTGGAAACTGCCCTTGATTTCTCATTTACGCAACCCCCGTTAGCCAGATTGGTGACTTTGTCCTTCCACCCATCATCATTAACCCCCTTGAGATCTATCAAGTTAATGATACAAAGGTTCCTCCGAGATTTCCTTTTATGTGCACTTTATCCAAAGTGATAACAAAACTAATCCAATATGTGTTCAGCTTTGTTATGTTCTGCTCTTCTCTGTTTTGTTGTGTTCTACTCTATTTTTGGTTTTTTCTTTGTTATAAATTCTCTATTTAGGAATTAGTATTTGAAGGAATATAGCTTATGTATGTAACCAACAGAACAAAAGCTGAAGAATCAATATCTCATAGATTTTAAAAATACTCTTATTTGTTGTACCTTTCACTTGGATACAAGGAAATCAAAACTATCAAGCAACATTTAAATACAATCAAGATTCTGGATCTTGATTTATTGTATAGAATCTCCATATCTTCTCTTAATCTTGAGAGTTTTTTATTTTTCTTTAAATACCACAACAGATCCAAGACAATTCAAAGGACCAGCACACCTACAATGGATGCTACCAGCAAAGCAACGTATCCTTTATTCTTCTTCGTCTCTCGACATGAAGAAGGTAGAAAAAGATCCGGATTTCCGCGGTCTAACTTCTCTTTCTTCTTAGCCTTGAACCTTTGCTAGCGTCAACCAAAGTCAGTAGTAAAACCAGAATCTCACTAAGACAGTTTCAACCATATTAAAGACTTACCTCTGATTGCTTCCTCGCATCTTTCTCATGAAACTCACTAGGTCCTGCAACCGGTAAGGGGTCGTCCATGAGGCTAACTTGTTCTAGGTCTCGCAGAACCTCCATGAGGCTCACTCGGACTTGGTCTCGATCTTTCAGAAATTGGTGGTACATGTCAAACTCCTCGAGAGGCAAGTGAGTAGCTATAGACAACTGCTTACAAAAGGAAAAGTGTGATGATACGTGGAAGATGCTGATAGAGCCGAAATCTATCAAGTAGAATGAGAAGAGAAATAG